>JASPKZ010007266.1:820000-1420000 GCA_030220185.1 Diploptera punctata
ATTATTATTATTATTATTATTATTATTAATAAAATTATTTAGTGTGGCCCAGTTAATGTCATAGAGCCTTGTCTTCCATTCAACTAGTTTTATTCCCCAACAAATAATAGTAACTATGTTAGTAAGATTTTATGTTAACTAATGTGTGTGTTCTATAATTTTAATTATGCTGTTAAGGTTGTGTTATTTTATATGAATTTTATAATATATATTCTGAGTATTTGCGGCTTTATTTAACAAATAGAAAAATACCAGTAAACATTTTGAATAACTTTTTCATGATTTGCTTAATCTCAGGGCTGATATGTTTACGACCAGGCTCACCTCCGTGTAAATATGTGCTGTTGTAAAATTGAAACTAACCTGTTAGCCACCACAGAACCCGCAGATCCAGCGCCCACAATGATGAAATCATAATGCTTTCCATTGAGATCGTTAGGTGGCGATGGTTCAACATTTCTTTTGAGCAGGTTCAGTGCCAGATTAAAGATGAGAATCGTTGTGGCAGTGAGGTTGTTATTGTCATTTGAAATCAGCCTTTGGCTTGTATTATAAAAAGATTCCAAGGACATGATTTTTCGCAATCAGATGCGATAAATTAACCGTAGCCTCACAGTTCTGAACCTGAGAATTAGATCAGTATTTATTTGGTTAATGACTGAAGGCAAGTAATGGCCTCATAAATCAATCAATACTAATTTAGCTCTTACTTCTGATAAGAATAATCCTCCAACATGAAATAAATTTAAGAAATTTTCGTCTTCTAGATGTA
Source organism: Diploptera punctata (assembly GCA_030220185.1). Lineage (NCBI taxonomy): Eukaryota > Metazoa > Arthropoda > Insecta > Blattodea > Blaberidae > Diploptera > Diploptera punctata. Next base: position 820,773 of record JASPKZ010007266.1, read on the forward strand.
GACAATCGAGCGGTTTTACCAATAGATATATTTATTTGTATAGTTATTACTGCTATATATGTTCTTCATTCATGTACAATGCCAAGCCTAGGAGTTAAAGCTGATGCAACTCCAGGTCGATTAAATCAAACTAGTCACCAGAGATCTCTGTCTAAATGTGGGTACACACTTTCAAGCAAGCTTGTGTAAGCATGAGCCAACACCCGTCACCTCCACATGCCACAAGCATGCCATCAATTTGTGTTTAAATGTTGAGTACGGACGACGATTCACTCGGTTTGGTAGCTACATGCCCTGCTCATCGTAGTCTATGAAACTTAACTTTATTATTTACATCTGGTTTGCCATAAAATTATGTAGCTCGTTGTTATATAGTCATCCCCATCCACCTGTATCATCGACTCATTTTGGTCCAATAATTGTGCGATACGTGATGAAAATAACAAAGACATGGCCCTAAACGATTTAAGGCATAATGCCTTGGTGCAGAACTACAGGCCTTACGTTGTTCAAGTCCCAAAGGGAGAATACAATTTCTCTTGGGATTTCATCCAGTGTGGAACCGGTGCCCATTCAGCATCGTGAAGAATTTGGCTAGCTGTTCCAGGTTAATAAAACTAGCTACAACAGCTGGGAGACCCGACTTGCTGATCATATGTCAGCTCTATTCTAGCTAGATGATCGTCCATCTATGTGATTAATACATGTGAATGTGAGGCCAGCAGCTGGCTGGTAGGTCAAGGTCCTACTTGGCCAGACGTGCCATGAGGAAGAATAAATACATACAAGCCGACTACGCCGGGTGTACATCATAGAGGCGATTAATTCGATGCCGTTAATTATTTTCATGTGTCCAACATGGATATGATTTTGTTATTTGTTAAAACAATTATTAAATCAAAAGACAAAAGTAGGAGTGGTCCCTTGTCTCCACCAGATAAACTCTTGAATACCCTACATAGAAACTCAAAATTGCTTTAGGTAATGTAGATATCGGTACAAAAGAAAAGAACGAATGCTTTAAAAGAATAAGCACTTGAAATAGTAGTATAGCACAAACATCTATTTCCAGCCGAAATGTAAGATAAAACCGAAATTCCTGTGAGAAACTATTGCCAATGTATTTTTACAAGATCTTAGTGTAGCGTCAGAAAATTATCCCAGGAAAGTAATATACGAATAAAATACGAGAATGATAAAAATTTTCCTATGAACTTTTAGGCGAAGGTATATATTCTGTAGGAATCTATTTCGATCCCCCGTTATAGTGTAGGGGCATATATATATATATATATATATATATATGCCATGCAATTCGCTTTGTTTAACCTCTTTCTTACAGGTACTTTTACGTGACACACGCCAATCGGATTTTACAGTGACACGATCTGCCAGGGGAGAGATTTAACTATGGATCACACATATCTATTTTGACCACATAGGACATGGAGGGCCTCCCGGAATGAGGGATGAACCCAATGTCTTGGTCTCCTATAAGACAACACTCATTAAGACGAAACACACCATTCACGTACATATACGTACTAAACAAAGCACATATGAAAATGACGGCCAGATGATGATCGGGGACCCGTTGGGCTTTAGCGTTTCCTGACATTTGTTTTTCAGGTGAGGAAAAAAAAAGAGGACGCCCTAGTGTCAGTTTTGAAGATATTAGCGATAAAAGTAAAAAGAGAAAGACTGTAGAACTTCTACCTGTAAACCCGTTCAAAGAACTCCCTTTAACAACTAAGGTACATTTAAAGGAGCATGGAGAGGATAAGGCATCGGAACTAGTAAATGAAGCGGCCTTAAACAACTCCAACAAGAGCAGGAGAAAACTCTTCGAGTTTCGAAATCATCAAAATCACTACTCCAAGTAAAACCTTACAATGAAAGTGAAGTTATTTCGTTAATTTTATTGAAGCTAATTAAAGCCAAAGACAATATAAGATTACAAGAGTATAAGCAAACGAAAGCCATGCTAATATTGATCAGTCATTTAATCGTATCCTTTAGTAAAGAGGCCATTTATGGGTATCTTATTGTGGTCAAAACAAGCATGTATTTAATGCAAAGTTTAAAAACAAAACGTCGCTGTAAGGACCGGGTGGACCTAAAAGAGAGAATTTAAACTAACTAGGAAACCGTCAACAATTGCATGCTGTGACTTACCTTGAAATTTTTCTCAGAGATGCATTGTGATAAACCAACGTCTAAAAAAAAACATATGTCGTTTTTAACTTGAAGGAACAGAAATTAAAGCCAGAATCCGGGATTGGATACCCACTATGCGAAGAAGATGGACTCCCTGCCTGAGTGAAGTAAGTCTAGTGTGGCGGGACGCGGCATGAGGGCAGTTGTCAGGATTTGAAGGGGCGGGACGTGGCGTGCGGGCAGGTAATCAGAGTTATCCATTTCACTAAGGCAGGTGCTGTATTACTTCCCTGTTATCTAAATTATAACTTTGGCGCTGGATTTTGTCTTGCAGTTAAAAACGGCTCATATTTTTTTAAACATGACTTTGGATATCACAACGCTTCTCTAGGAGAAAAATAGATTTCAAGCTAGGTTTTGGCATGCATTGGTTGACACTTCCCTTTTAGGAATAAGAAAGAAAGAATAAATAAAAATGAAAATAATTGCAGTAATATTTATTAATGTATTATATTTCTTCCAAATTTGTTACAGTATGTTCATTATCTAAATAATTGAATTATTTTATATTAAAATAATAAATAGTAGAATTTATAATGAATTGACGGACTACTTAAATAATTATATATTTCATTATTTTAACACAACTTAATCAATAAGGGAAAAGTATCTATTTACAATATTTGATATAAAGATTTAATACAATTTCAGGTACAAATTAATATTAACGAAAGAAAAATTATTATAAACAAAGAATACCAAATAAATTACAGTTTATTAATTTATATTTTTAAATTGATAATTCGAAACACAGTTGAACTTGTATATGAAAAAATTGTCGAAGTAATATTGTGGTTAAATTTTGTTGTAATCTTGTTTTATGATATCTGATGCCATTTCCCCTATCATGATTGCTGGGGCATTGGTATTGCCGCTTGGGATTTGAGGGATTATTGAGGCATCTACTACCCTTAAATACTTAACTCCATACACTCTTAACCTGGGGTCGACAACTGCCTCCTTATCATTCGAAGGACCCATTTTACAAGTTCCAGAGAAATGATGCGCAATATCAACATATTTCGTCAGTACACAACTGAAGTATTCTCGTGATCCGAACTCCTCTTCCTCACAACCTTCATATTTTGTTTCATCTAAAATGTAACCTGCATCTTGAAACGTTTCTGTTGTTGCAATTTCCATTGCCTTTAAATGACCTTGCAATAGTATCTCTCTGTCCTTAGGATTTGTTAAAAGTCTTGGATAAATCAACGGTGCTGCAAATGGATCTGTTGAATTTATTGTTAAATACCCTTTACTTAGTGGTCTCATAACGTATGGATTAATATAAATTTGATTGTAGTATGAAAACGGCATTTCAAATGCTTGTGTATCTATGTCACTGAAAGCGAATAAATATTTGATGTCCGGATAATCTTCAGTTGCAAAAGAAGATGGAAAATATCCGGACATTTGTGAGACCAGGTGCTGATAATGGTCCATTAAAGTTTTCAACATATTCACTTATATCCTGAAGCCATTGTTCATTTGACGTTGGGATGGTTGATGTATTTGTCAGATTAAGGATTACTCCGACAGATGTGGAATGAGTCATTAAATTGTAACCAACTTTTGAGTCTTGATGACCTTTATATCTAGTTTTGAAAGAGTTTCTCTGGGACCTATACCAGATAACATTAAAATTTGTGGTGATGAAAATGCGCCTGCGCTAATTATCACTTCCTTATCAGCAAAAATTGTACCTGTCTGGGAATGATCATTGTCTAATACATATTTGACACCTTGAACAACATTATCCTTACTGATAATTAATTGGGTAACTCTGATGCCTGTGGCTATGTGTAGATTTGTACGATTTCTTACAGGTTTAAGGAAAGCATTGTTAGTACTTTGTCTGACACCATTTTTGACTGTCCCCCTGAATAAGAAAAATGCCTGTTGGATTTGGACCATTATAATCTGTATTATTGTAACCAAGTTCTTCATAAGCCTGTAGAATAGTGAAAATGTTCTCATCGTGGTATGGGAAAGTCTGGACACCCAAGTATCCTCCAGTGGAATGATATTCTGTATCAGAGGCGTAAATTGGATCAAGATTGTTTTCAGATTTCTTAAAATAACGCAAAACGTTTTCCCAGTTCCACCCTTGATTTCCCAGTTTTTCCCAATAATCGTAATCATCCTTAAAACCTCTGGCATAGACCATTGTGTTCACTGTACTTGTTCCTCCCAGTACCTTTCCTTGTAACCAGAAACAAGATTTTCCGCCACATGTAGCTGATTCAGGCTGTGTAAAATGTGGCCAGATTATAGAGGATTTTTCATTTCGAACATACGTTTTATATGCTGGGATATCGTCAATTTCTGTCGAATCTTCTCCAGCTTCTAAAAGCAGGATGTTCCATTCTCCAATTTCAGATAACCTGGTGCACAAAATAAATCGAGTCTGTGTGAGTGAACATATTACAAATTTTTATAGATTCAGAGAAGCCAGCTATGCATCACTTTTCTATAATAATCCATGTCCGAAATCTATTGAGAATTACTACATTAGCCATATCCTTAACTTTATATTGAAGACTTTTTTTATTTAATACATTTGAAATTAAATTTTAAAAGTTTTTTCGAATATGAAAACAATTGTAATGCCTCCCCCATCTGCCTCACTACAAAGGATGCAACATGACACTCATAGGCCAAGGTAATTAGAGTATTAAAAAATCCTGGTCACTTTCTGAAAGCGATAATTAAAAGAAACAGAATAAGAATTTAATGCATATGTCTTGAAAAAGAAAGTGCTGGGCAATTAGCAAAAATTCATAAAGTCCCAAAAGTGGCGTTTTTCACTTTTTAGGTACGATGAGAAATTCATTGGGTAAACAAAAAAAGTATGTTGTAGGGCTAAAAATATGAAAAATGAACTCCGAACAGATAATATCGTTTCACGTCTATCAGCCGTATCAATTGAAAACGACGAAAGGATTACTTTTTTCACCATTGTCTCACTAAGCCAGTAATCTTTGTAGAATCATTTTTCGGGACTTAAATTATACCCTTTTATGACGCCTATGTATCATGAAAATGTTATAAGTACTTTCTGCACAATTCGCTAAAATATAAAACAGATCACGGCAATATGTCATCTAATGACCAATAATAGCTCAACAAATGTTCAATGTCATTTTCTTCTATAATTATTGCTCTTCATTCCCCATATATCAAAAGTACGTAAAAAAACAACTAAACACCTAAATAAACTGGGCAACATGTCGGGCTATTTCAATCCATCGCGTCGCCAGGGTGGAAGGACCTAGAAAGTGAGGGAATTATCGAGATTGCTTTATTTATTTTGTGCCAAATACTGCGAAGTGATTGTATCTGTAGGGCTAATTTTTTCACCTTTCTGAGCGCTAACATGCTAGTTTTTGTTATTGCAAATTACTTTTATTTTTCTTCTTCTTCTTCTTCTTCTTCTTCGGAATGCAGTATTGGGTGATGATGCCCGTTCTGCGACTACAAAAACTTTTATTTTTCATACATATAAAGTGAGAAAAATTACATTTTTATAAATTTTCTGCACCTAATTACCCCACCTGATCTTTTCCCAGAACTAAGTCCTAACAAACCAGCTCACTGGCTATATCGATTCCGTAGGTTCATGGCCACGCGGACATAAGCCTTCCATGCATCCCTATCCTGATCAAATGTTTCCAATCATCCCTTATATAATCAGACAAAGCCCTATGGATTGAAGTTCTACGATTTTTCTGTTAATCATTGCGTTAAAAAAATGCCAGGATTTTTTTAACGAGGTTCTTATCGCAAATTCCACTGCACTATCGTTCAAAGATTCCAGGACTGCCTGACTCTTTCACATGCAAACATTATTGCTGCTGTAAGGTTTGATTTCCCATAAGAAATATATGCTTAATAAAATTTTCCTACCGTGATTCTTTGTAATCACAAAAATCTAAATATACCAACATATAATCATCACAATAAATTCAAGGAATACACTGGGAAAACGATGTTTTACTATGTACTCCTGGTCATATGATGATAAGAGTTTCAAATTACCAGTCTGTTTTTGGTAACACACATGAATGTTTTTATTTAACAAATGCATTCCTATATGAAAGATGTTTATATATAATTGTCTCCTATATAATCCGTAAATTTGTAAACTTTTCTCCTGTAGAATGGACAATAACATTGAATATAAATTGTATAGGCAATTTGTTAGAACAGTTGATTCTATCTGTCAATTCATATAAAAATCTATACAGAATTAAATATTAAATAAACTCCAAACAATGCAAGTCCACAAAGATAAGGACAAGCGAAATACGTCTATCATTGGTTAGCATATACTCGTATCGATATAGGATGCTGTCGTGGCTAGCGTGATGTATTTCCTCGATCTAGATTTTTAGTGAAAGGTGTACAAGAGTAGAACATATTAGAATTGAGAATATTAGAGAGGAACTAAAAGTACAACTACTTCTTCAACAAATATAAGAACACAGGAGCAATTGGGTAAGATATCTGGAAAGCATGACAGAGGATAGGATACCAAAGATGGCACTGATGTATAATCATGGAGGACGAAGATCGGTAGAAAGACCAAGAAAGCGCTGGGCTGAACAGGTGTGAGGTCGGAACAGGCAAATACCTAATCCGTGAAGTTGATGATGATTATGATGGTGATAATTTTTGTTAATGGGAGTTGGCTTCTTCTCAATTCAAGTTGTCACTAGGCTAAGTAACTCCATTTCTCACTCTTTAAAAATCTAATATTCCTGTCCTATAACCTTGAATCGATCATTATATTGTCAGGCACACGTAAATTTTGTACTACAGAGCTTGTCATTTGACCAAGGCCTAATATAAATTAATAAAATATCTTAATATATATTAATAAAATATTTTCCGTATTTATGATGGAACTGCATAGCACAACAGGATTCGATTTCCGGTGGTAACATACAGTTTATACTCTTTTTATTGTTTTGTAAGCCCATGTTTTCCCTTTACAGAGATTTAGGCGCTCTCACCCTACAGGGAAGAATTTTAACCATACTAATTTACTTACACTTGTTTTCGTATAGATGTAATTTTGAGCGGTCCGTTGTCAGCGTTCCGCCTCATACTGACATCTAGGAAACCAAGGTAGTACTAGGACGGGAAAATTCGGTAAATTTTGCTTAGAGGCCTTTTCATTCAAGCTTAAGGATTTTTTACGAGCCTGAAAATCTTCAGACTCGGGACCCACGGCTTAAAGTCCCTACCGGAGGACTTGCTCCTTGGATTTTTCCGTCCTAAAAAATCCATCGACCCCGGCCGGGTTTGAACCCGCGACCCTCAGGACCAGAGGCAAGGAGCATAACCACTAGTCCACCGCAGCCGACTGTACTCATTTTATAGGGTTTGAAAATGAGTTGAGGTACCTGGTGATGATAACTAAGTAGTTCAATTGAGCAACGGATGTTGGACTTGCTCACTATTTGTTGTTTGCCGCAAAGTTCGAAGAATGCTCACTGATGTTGCAATGTGATACAAGTCTCTATATTTCGTTATTTAGAAGAAAGATTACTGCATATTAATTACAGATTTGTAATGTAATCTAATATTTAAAATAAAATGTTTGTCTGTTGCACTGATACGAACTGTAATGGGGAGATGTTAGCAATTTGAGATTTTTGGAGGTTGTAATATGAGTCTATATCTTATTACTACTATCCCAACACACAATATTTTACAATATTACAGAGACGTCAAAGACAAAATTAAAGAACGAAAATAAATTCATAAGAAATAATTACCGGCAAAATGACATGATAGGAGCTGCGGAAGCTGTTAAAGAAGACAAAACATAAATGCAGGAATCTAAACGTATACTCTCGTAACTTTCTGTTTGATGGTGTGCACATTTTTATACTTAGATTGAATTTTTCTTTGCTTTTTTCAGTTTGTTTCGTAAACAAACATATACTTTTATTTTATATTAATACATCTTCACAGGTTAATGTTAATAATTCAGCTGATAATATTGCTGCATACGAAATTAGGGGAAAAATAAAAAAAATCGGAAACGATGCTCAATAGTTTTTTTTCTCAAATAACGTATTGTACGTAGTGTTTAAAAGTGTTACTTGTAGTTGTGAAAAATTTGTAGGCTTTTATTTTATCTTCGGATATGATTTGAAATTCCAGGTAGTCGATTACATCCTTGAGATGGGATGTAGGTTTAACTGCTATCGACACCATTGTAATAACTTGCAGTTAGAAATAGAATTAAATATCCTTTGTTAAAAGGAAAAACAGGAAATACGCGGACAGATTTCCCTAAAAATGCCTATCATATGAATCCGTTGGTAGATGCCCCCATTCTTGCTGTATTGAAGTTCTATTATACTCAAAATGAATTCAACATTTCTTTTTAAATTTCTAAAACCATTAGAAGAATCCACAATGTGGTTGAGACTTGATTTCACAACAGCCACACACGCAATGTGATCGGGCAGGCCGGAAGAAATTTCGTGACAATTGCGCCATTGCCACAACATTATTTTGACTCACAAACAACAGTGTTAGAAGTCACATTACTGTGAGTTAGTAAGGCTGTTCTTGGGTGAAGAGCAAAGTGCATCGAGTCCGTTTGAAGTTTCTGAACGTTTTGGCAAAAATTATTTGAAGGTTCCCATTAAACGGGGATGTATTTTCTGAGGCCGGTTTTGTGTCAGCACGGCTCTGTTAGAGTAAAAAGTAAAGTGATCCCACAACAGGCCCGGAGGCCCTTGGGGTAGTAGGAGGTTAAGGCTCCCACTTTTTCTAGACAATCGGCACTTTATGTCAGCCGGGTTGTCAGCCCTGCGTGACTGCCGCCTTTACCCCCAGAACAAGCGTCTGGTACTCATTTACGTTAGAGGCTGAATCAACCCCAGGGCCATAACGCCGCCAGAGGGTTTGGGTCAGTTTAAAAATCCTTACCCCAACGGGACTTGAACCCTTGATCCTCCGGCTTGTAGCTCAGTGCCTTAACCTCTACGCTACGGCGTACCCCCTCTGTTAGAGTAAGAGGCACAATTTGCACCTGAAAATAACGAGGCAACACTTGATATCCTAATCGTATCCTCATCTGCACCTGTGTCAAAACAACACAGATTCTCCTCCACCCCACCTACAATCACCCGTTACCATCTCTAATGAATCCCTATTTTTTTTTTTTTTTTCAATTACAACAGTGGGATCTAGATGCAAAGCAGAAGTTTAAAGTTATTAAATCTTCGCAACGTAAACATTATCTCATTGACAATACTCCCAAGTATGAGGATCTACACCCACGAAACGATATTTGGTCGTTGAAAAGGAAAAGAAAGTTCAGAATGAGACATATGACTCAACTGACATGAGGATTTCAATTGAACTAAGGTAATGACTTAGAAATCAGAGATCCTGGGCATCTTGAATCAGGATCATAAAATGCCATCTGAATATGTTAGGACTGTAAATTCTCTGCTTATTTTACAGGTGAATTATGGATGCATTGCTTCCTATATAAAAATGTAGGACCACAGTTATTGCTCAGAGTGCGGAGTGTGTGTACTATGTCTGTGACTACTGTAAATCCAAGCGAATGTAATAGTGTGCATTTATTATATGTATTTTAATCGTGATTCCTTTTTTAATGCTCTGTTGTAAAATAATCACTATACTGTATCCAGGCTATAATTAATTAAAGTGATATTGTGGGATATTAGAGCCCGGTTTGAAAACAAAGTCTTTGCCAAGATTTAGTACAAATTTAAATTTGACAATTCAGTAATGCCCATTCAACTTATATTGATGCAGCATATGTCATATACTACTTATAAATATTTTCCCTTATGTTTTAACACCAGTAAATGTTTTGTAACTGATTAATGCAAAACCAAAAATCCGTATCTCATATTCTTATCTTCTCCTGTACGTCTTAACTATGGATATCATAAGATAGAGCAAGACTGGTATTTCTTGTTTTTACTACCATGCCTGAATGACATACAATATTATTTCAGCTGTGCAGATGCCGACTTTTACATGTTTATTTTTCACATATAGTAAATTGACATCATTTAGTGTGCGTGGTGGTACATCAACTGTGCCACTTATTTGAATTAAATTAGTAGTATAATTCTTATATTACCTTATGGGTATAATTCTAGTAGTTTTGGTAATAATAGTAATAATAATAATAATAATAATAATAATAATAATAATAATAATAATAATAATAATATAATGTAATATAATAATAATAATAATAATAATAATAATAATAATAATAATAATAGATTTTGAATTTAAATGGGTACAGTTAATTTCATAGAGCTTTATCTTCCATTCAAACAGTTTTATTCACCCCTAAGATAATAATAACTGTAAATGAGTTGGTAAAATGATTTTATAATGTTATCATTGATGTGTGTGTTCAGTAATTTTAATTATGGTATTGAAGTTGTGTTACTCTAGATGAATTTTATAACGTACTAGCGTACCCGGCAGATGTTGTCCTGCCCGAACGTTAAATTCCCATGTCATGGGCGGACGATAAAAATATGTTACTTTTTTACCATAAAATTCAGCAATTAGGACGTAATTAGACATTATTAAATAAGTTCGCAAGAAAACCTCTTACAGCCTTCTGTTGTGGCTCAAGAAGTGTGAATGACGTCACACAGTCATGAACATTAGAATTGTACCCTCCTTTGCAGATAAGTTAAAGAACCATAATATAACAATTATATTAGAGTGAAACAAAAGATAAATTCACGAGAGTCAGTCAAAACATTTTTTATTTTAATTTTAGCAGCTAGATTCATTTCTGACCCACTGAGCACCGGTCCCATACTGGCCGATATTCCATGAGAAAAATTTCTTTCCTCGTAGAGACTCGAACCAGCGTGGGTTCCGTAGTTCTGCGCCAAGACTTCTTGCCTTAACCACTCGGCTACGGCGCGAGACTCTTGGTATCAATGAAAGACAAAAATGGTTATTGTGAGTTATCCGTAAGAGATAAACATTTGCTGTCGCGGACTTTTTGGTAGAGATTTTTGAGATATTCAATTCTGTGTACATTAGTTTTGTGTATTTCTTATGGTTTAGGCAGCGTAAGCCATTTAAGCGTCCAAAGAGCTACTTTTTTCACGTTTTCCACTATAAAAGGACGATGTTTAAGGGTGTAGGAGTTGAGTATCACAACTCTCTTATAGCCTATGTTTATCCCGGGAATCTCCTGAACATTTTGCAAAAAAACCCATCACAATCGGATCAACGGTATGGCCGCGCATAAAGTACGAACAAACAAACAAACATACAAACAAACGAACATTAATTTATATATATATATATATATATATATATAAGATATTCTGAGTATTTGCGGCTTTAGTTAACAAATAGGTAAATACTAGTCAACTTTTTGAATTCACTTTTTCAAGTGTTGCTTAATCTCAGAGATTACAAGTTTATGGCCAGGTTTACCTCCATATAAATATGTGCTGTTGTAAAAATGGAACTAACCTGTTAGCCACCACAGAACCCGCAGATCCAGCGCCCACAATGATGAAATCATAATGCTTTCCATTGAGATCGTCAGGTGGCGATGGTTCATCATTTCTTTTGAACATGTTCAAGGCCAGATTAAAGATAAGTATCGATGTGGCAGTCAGGTTGTAATTGTCATTTGAGATCAGCATTTGACTTGTATCGTAAAAAGATTCCAAAGACATGATTTTTCACAATCAGAGATGCGATAAATTTATCGTAGGCTCACAGTACTGAACCTGAGAATTAGATCAGTTTTTAATTGGTTAAAACATGTAAGAACAAAATACAGGAGTCATCTAGCTAGATGATCGTTCACCTATGTGACTTATACATGTAGATGTGAGGGTAGGCGAATGGCTTTCATGGGGAAGAATATATATATATATATATATATATATGCAAGTCGATTCCGCCGGATATACATAGAACCGATTAATTTCATGTCGTTAATTCGGTTCATCCGTCTAGATCTGAACATGGTCTTGTTGTTTCTGAAAAATCATTATTAAATCCAAAGACAAAAGTTGGAGTAGTCCCTTGGCTCCACCAAAAAAACTCGTGAATACTCTATGTTTTAGAAACTTAAAATTTCATTATGTAATGTAAATATCGGTACAAAGAAAAAATGGAAATGTCTAAAAAGATAAGCACCTGATATAATAGTATGCACATAGAGTGACGATATTTGACCATAAAAATACACCATGAAGAAACCAAAACACTATGTTTATATAATCCAGAGTTTACAATGGACTCCCAACAGGTCGTATCTCTGTAAGCACCTTTGGCGTGGGGCACGTAAAAGTAAAAAGGAGAAGTTAAACTGAGGAAATAGAGAGGAGGGTATCTACTTCGACAGATTTGAAATATTAAACTTTGGCATAAGTTAAGAAAGGAACCAATATTCACATAACTCTTCATTGATCTTTATTATTAGTAAAAGAACTGAAATGGTCTTAAACTTTATGGTCTTTGTTCCGTGGTTATTTTATTTGTGACATCCAAAACTTGGCACCGTTACTATAATTAAAATGCAATGTTTTAAGGATGGGGTGTTGCTAATTAAAAAAAAAGTAAGACCATTTCTGATACACCTTTATGGGGTGTATATATACAGGTGAGTCAGAAGGAAAGGTACATTATTTGAGGGGTGGTAGTACTGGTGATTCTGAAAAAAATTCTAATATACATATGCCCTTTCCTTACCGTTTTAGGGTAATGTAATGAAAACAACGAGAATCCGGAAAAGTGCAGGTGACAGTAAATCTATACTGTTATCTTAAGTGCTGTTTAATCGTGTACGTTTCCACACAAAATATGTTGAAACACTTCACCACCAACTTCAATGAATTTTGCTGCTCCTGTAGACAGCTGTTGTGATACTGATCTGAGCTCATTCGTACATTCCTTTTCTCAAGCACAAGCATGAGGGAGAAGTTCCTCTTTTGTGTCCACTCTGTGTTTGTAGACTTCGTTCTTAAGCCAACCCCACAAACTGTAATCAATGGGGTAAGATCGGGTGACCTCGGTAGCCAAGCAATGATTTCACCGCAATCGATCCATCTCCCAGGATACGTTTTGTTTAGGTGCCGTTTCACTGACCGTACGGATTATTCTGGAGCCTCATCATGCTGAAAGTACATACGAGCTCATGTTACCAAAGGGATAACCTCCAAGTATTCTGGTAAAACATTTTCAAGGAATCGGTCGCGGTGGAATCATTGCTTGGCACCGAGGTCACCCTATCTTACCACATTAGATTACTGTTTGTGAAGTTGGCTTAAAACTGAAGTCTAAAAGCATAGAGTGGACACAAAAGAGATACTTCTCACTCATGCTTGTGCTTAAGTAAAGGAATGTACGAATGAGCTCAGATCATCAACTCAACAGCTGACTACAAGAGCAGCAAAATGCATTGAAGTTGGTGGTGAAGCGTTTGATCATCTTTTGTGAGGAAACGTACACAATTAAACAAAACTTAAGATAACAGTGTCTTGATTTACTGTCACCTGTACGTTTCTGGTTCCTCGTTGTTTTCATTAAATTACCCTGAAACGGTTAAGAAGAGGCCATATGTATATTAGAAGTTTTTTTTGCCCAGAATCACCAGTACCCCTCAAATCATGTATCTTCCCTTCTGACTCACACTATATATGTCACACATACTTTTTTTTTACCTTCCTGAATGAAGGGTCAGTCCAATGTCAGGGTCTCCTACAAGACAAAACATTAAAACGAAACAACCATTCACGTACATATTAATACTAAACAAGGCATCTATGATAATGGTGGCCAGATAATGTTCGGGGACCCTTTAGGCTTTAGCGTTTTCTGAAATTTGTCTTTCACGTGAAGAAAAACACCCGAAAAGGCCTTCACCCAGGAAACATGGCCCGATTGGGATCGAATTGAGTGACAAGGCAGCACGCTATCCCGAGACCACAATATGTCATAATTTCAATATTTAAAAAAATAATTGAGACTAAATTGTTTAAGATACCCTAAGAATACATAGGCTGTATTATAATTCAAAACCAAATGTGTCCTCAGTGAACACAAAACTTGAAGTAGTTAGAATTAGTGATACACTTTTTTGGTTGAGAGTTACTTCTGGACCTCTTCAGAACCGTCTCCCTGTATTCAAACGAATTAAATTCTAAACAATTTAGAATAAGTTGTAGAATATTCCGGTATATTTTCCAGTGACGATTGCAACCTAACCACTAAGAGAATCGCTTCTACTCATAATGATGAATACATTTAAATGTAGGTAACATTTCTTTTTCAATGCCCCAGGTTTGACATTTCGACATTTTCTGGTGTTCTCTCCTGGCATTGGCGTAATTGTAACCCACTTCTACTTTTGAGGTTGGGCCGCCTGGAATGCGGGGTTCTGCTGCCCGATGATAGGTTGGGTGATAATGGTGCGCCAGGAGAGTCCTTAATCCTAAACTTAATCTAAGACGAATATGTATGATGGCTAGTAATAAGCAGTAAAGTATGAATGAATTCACTTACCAGTATCGCTCGAGTGATTCCTATTGTCTCACTGAATTTGCATGAAAGAATGTCTTCATTTTATAGCACAGCTATTGAATACGTAACATGGTGATAGATAAGCTTCTTTATTGACGTGGGGTCTTTTTTATAATCCGTAACTAATATGTTTATTTACGGTAATAAATCTTGAAAATATACACCGAAAAACTCGATGACAAGAGTAATTAGAATATTATTAGATGAAAACATATCTATTTGTACTTGTTGAATTGTAAACTAGCGGGTGGAGACCGTCACTTATTTGTCGCATTTTAGCCTAAAGTCTACCTCTGACTCCACATTCTCACTCATATTATCGACAGGATAGAAAACGTTTTCTTTGTTGTTTGTAACAGTGTTGAGAATGTTCGTTTCATGTATTACACCGATAATTTTGCTCTAAATTATAAGTTTATCCTAACTTAGAATCACTTCTAAGTACAATTTCACATTTGAAATGCCTCTTTAGAAAAACAGGTGAGTCGATAAATTAGTTAGCAGTATCTATTCCTCTTGTTTTCCACAAGTACTAGAATACGTCACGGACCTGCCCGTTTAGTATGCACGAGCTATACTTCTCAGCCATACCTATAAATCCTTGTATACATATGTTCGCTATCTTCCGATTTCACTGTTTTACAAGTTATTAATTGTGTGAGAAATATATTAGAATTCAAAAACTTCTAAAAATGAAAATATGACTGAGTAAGGTATCAGAAGATCAGGATAGAACGTTCCAATTTAAAAAGGTACGTATCGCGACTAGGGTTTAAAATGGGCTATTTCATTATTGTCTGCATCAACTATGAAAGGATTAAAAATCATAAGTTAGGTTGCAAAAGGAAAATCTGAATATCGGCCATGATTTTGAACCATTGTTGTTGTTTCACAATAATTATTATCCTGGATTGAAAAATAAAAGCGTGAACATGGTTCATCTACTGCCTGGCGTTTAAGTTAGTTAATTTTCTTAAACATATTCTGGATATATATTTTTATGTTTTGCAACTCTCCTCCTCATTTTCAGGTTTACAGTATTTATTCATGCATTTTTGTTTGACGTTTTCTACCTTTTTGTGCCTATTGAATTCAAACCAAAAGAATAACACCCGTTTTGCTTTATGTCACTTAACATTTCGACTATATTGTAAAAATAGTTTGGAAAGTGAACCGTGCGCTCAGTTAGATAGATAGTAGATATATAATGTGGTTATTCAATAAAAATGACCTTTTTTTGGGCAACACACCTTTACCCATCCTCAGAATTGGACGGTCCTTTTTATTGTACTCTCCTTCGGATGTAATGCGCATGTCACAGTGTTTCTTCCAGTCTGCTATGACCGCTGGAAAATATTTTTGAGAGGTCCTACAATATCGCCTGCGCGGCTTTCACTACTGCTTCTGAAGATAGAAGACACTTAATAAGTTCTCGTCTTTAAACAATTTGCACCATCTTTGTGCTGTAGGAAAGTAAACTCTTTATTGACTTCTTGTAAAACATTGCATGGCCTCAGCTGAAGATTATTTGAGAAAGCAGATGTTCAAAGCAGCATATTGTGTACTTACTTTGTAGCCGGGAGCGGTACTGACATGTCACACACCTACTTACACAAAGGAATCTGGAGGGATGATCTTGAAAGTTGTACCACTTGCACATGAAATATTAAGCTAACAAATGTTATAATATCAAAATTTTGCTTGTTATAATATTCCTACAAAAAATAATGATCCTTCTTCAATGAAGTGCCCTCAATAATTGGTAGGTACATTATCCTATAGGTATGTAAAAGATTGAGTATTCCACTATAGACCTTAGAAGGCTCTTTGGTAGTTGTAGGTTAAGGCTCCTACTTTCTACAAAAATCGAACGAGCTGTTAGCCTTGTTGCCATACCCAGTTGACGGCCTCTTTTACCTTCAGATCATAGTGTGATACTTATTTATGCTAGAGGCTGAGAATATCCTAGGACCGTGAACACGCAAACTCCTAGCTTGTAGCTTATTATCTTAACGAACGACACCACTGCATGGATATAGGGTAATAAGTGGGCATATATATATATATATATATGTATGTGTGTGTGGGTATGTAGGTAGGTAGATGTATAGTTAAATATAGGTAAGTAGGTAGATATTAATGTCAAGGAGCATTAGAGCTATAAGATACATCATCACACAATGTAATGAGTGAAATATTCTTAAAGTATTTAATAAAATATTATATTGAGCTGATATTATCAAATATAATATAACATTTATTCAACAAATCTCTTGACGTCAAATTAATTTTTTGCCGCTCGCGACATTCAATTTTCTTCCTCAGGAAATAATGCTGGCAATATGAGATACAGGTAAATATTTTCTTACATTGAAAGGTTTCTATTTACAGTAACATTTGTGGACAGGTTTTAAGGGTAAACAACGTTTATTTAACGGTGCTGTCAGAAATTGTTGTTTCGAGATCATATATAACAGCGGTGACCAGCTCATCTGCACTTAGGAAGTGCCATGCGGACTCGGGAGTAAGCAGGAGCTACACTGATCGGGAAGTGTGCAGCAGCCCACTCAGAGGCGGCTAGTCGCTATTAAGAAACATTAAACCACTCTTTGGCAACGTACAGTATTAGACGTTTTTGAATATTGAAAATATATCAATTTAAATAACTATTACCAATTGTTAAATGGATATAATTATGTTTGGCTTTGAATAAGGTTAAAATGGTTTTAAAATCATATCACAATGCTCTGATTTATTGGTATAACATTCGTACAACATTCTTATTATATATTAGCACAATGTATTGAGCCTATCATTTCCATGAACGTCGCAATTTCATCAAGTAATTCGAAGAATCGATTCAATTTTTCCTTGTTGAGCCATTGTACATCACTGAGAGTAACGTATGTCACATACTCGCAATCAAGGTCTGTCAAGAACTCTGTGGGATCTGATTATGTTTATTGTTTTAACTACAACACTCATCGCTTCAGCAAAATGCTTTTAACACACATATTTTATTATTTAATGATGCAATGAATTCCTCAGACTGTCTGATCTTTTAGTTTGTCTTAAGACACTACACAATTCCCAAGCTGCACCCTACCAGTGTCCCATCTGTAGTTTACAGATTCAAGTGAACACCATGAAAGATCAATATTCTTTTAACTTATTCTACACATGTTAATGTGTTAGAACCCGTTGTTGTATCTCTCATTGGCGTCAGATCCAATATCTCTTCTGTAATTAATAGTTCGAAGTTCACACCCCTAAAAATGCCATTTATAGGCCTACTGTGCTGGAAATGTCAACACTTTCATTTATAGATTAATAATTGTATTAATATATTATGTCAAATTATTTTTAATTTTTAACAGGCTCGTAAAAGATCCTTAAGCCTGAATGAAAGGCCTCTAAGCAAAATTTACCGTATTTTTCCTTCCTAGTACTACCTTGGTTTCCTTAGATGTCAGTATGAGGCGGAACGCTCACCACGGACCACTCAAAGGACATTTATACGAAAACAAGTGTAACTAAATTAGTATGGTTAAAATTCTTCCCTATAGGGGGAGAGCGTCTAAATCTCTGTTAAGGGAAACATGGGCTTACAAGATACAAGAAGATTTAAAATTATTTCGTTGAGCTTATTTATACATTTTTATAAGTGATATATAATTTTACTTTGTGGGAATATATATAACTTTAAAGTTTTTACTATAATGGTTTGATTAAACATAATAAATAATTTACATATAAAGGTAAAAAAAGTATTTCTATCCAAATACATCAACAATAAATATAAGATAAGGTAAATGCAATAAAATCACTTGCAACTTCCATTAACTTGTGAAAAATATCACCAGCAAGATATTGCATACGGCAAGTGCAATTATGCGAGAAAGACTAATTACGTCAAATAGCACAATTTGATTAGGGCGCATAACAATTCATCTGCTATTTTCTTACAGTCTTTCATAAATTCGCCATCAGACAACGTGCGTCGTGATTTCCCAATATGCATTGCGATTTTGGTAGCTGATATGAACAACTGACTCACAAGCAGACGGTTCTACCTGCAGTAATAATAATAATAATAATAATAATAATAATAATAATAATAATAATAATAATAATAATAATAATGATAATAAGTAAAAGTAAAGGTATCCCATGACAGGCCTCAGGAGGCCCTTGGGGTAGTAGGAGGTTAAGGCTCCCAATTTTCTAGAAAATCGGCACTTGATAATAATAATAATAATAATAATAATAATAATAATAATAATAATAATAATAATAGCTTTATTTTACCTGGCAGAGTTAAGGCCTTAAGGCCTTGTCTACCACTCAACCAGGTTTAAAAAAATACAAAAGAAAAGTCTTAAATCTAAATATCTAAATTACAATATATATATATATATATATATATATATATATATATATGTATATATAAACGATTACAAGTTATGAATACAATACAATTAATATTTATAATGTATTTTGATTTACTCTAAATTTAACGAATTAAATATATAATATGTACAAGATATATAAAAAAACGAGGAAAAGATTAATGACATAGTATAAAATTAAATAAATATAGAAAAATTAATTATTAGACAACAGGTAACTGTATAAGCGTGACTTAAAGGTACCAAGTGTGCGGCAACCCCTGATATCTTGAGGAAGGAGATTCCAGGAGCGGGCAGAGGCTACTGTGAAGGAAGTAGAATAGGAGCAAGTACTATGAATAGGAATTGTTAGCAGACTGCTATCTTGTGACCTAGTGTCAATATTGTGGTAAGAGGATAACTTCTCAAATCTGGACGCCAGGTAAGTAGGGATGTAGGAATTCAGAAGCTTGAAAAGTAGTGAAAGAGAGTGCAATTTACGTCTGTCAGTAAAACGGAGCCAAGAGAGGTTATTAAAGTGTTCGGAAATATGATCATAACGGCGGATATTGAAAATGAATCGAACGCAAGCATTATGAACACGCTGCAGTCTCTGCGACAAGGCATAGTTTAGATCATTATATATAATGTCACAATAATCGAAGTGTGGTAACACAAGATTCTGCACTAGGATTTGTTTTAACGAAACTGGGAGAAAATTCTTTAAACGTCTAAGATAATGTAAGATGGAGAAAGTCTTTTTACATATGTGTTTCACTTGTGTTTGCCAGGTTAAATTTGCGTCTAGATGTAGTCCAAGATCTATTACTGGAGAAGAATAAGGGATAATTATATTATTTATAGTAATGTTTGGAAGTGTAGATATGTCAAAGGTTGTAAGCAGTCTTTGTTGCCCCATTAGAATTACTTGTGACTTGTTAGGATTTAGATTTAGACCGATACTTGAAGACCAGTTAAAGATGGATATGAGATCGTCATTCATTTTCGTCAAGCTGTTATAGAGAGAATGAGGAGGTGAATGTAGGTAAATTTGGAGATCATCAGCATAGAGGTGAAAACGGCAGTGCTTTAGTACAGTTGGCAAATCATTTATGTAGATTGAGAAAAGAAGAGGTCCGAGAACACTGCCCTGGGGGACTCCAGCCGGCACGTTACGCCAAGATGAAGATATAGAGTTTAATGAAACGTATTGTTGACGACCGTGCAGGTATGAGTCGAACCAGGATACAGCGCTGTCAGACAAATGTAGGTGTTTGAGCTTTATCATAAGTAAGTCGTGGTCTACTGTGTCAAAAGCTTTGCTGAAGTCAAGTAAGGTTAAAGGAGTCAATTGACGTCTGTCCACGGCTTCACGAATATCTTCGGTAATTTTTAGCAAAGCTGTGGTTGATGTCAGCCGGGTTGTCAGCCCTGCGTGACGGCCGCCTTTACCCACAACAAGCATCTGTTACTCATTTCCGTTAGAGGCTGAGTCGACCCCAGGACCATAGTGCGGCCAGAGGGTTTGGGTTAGTTTAAAAATCCTGACCCCCACGGGGCTCGAACCCTCGACCTTTCGGCTTGTAGCGCAGTGCCTTAACCACTACGCCACGGCGTGTGATGATGATGATGATAATAATAATAATAATAATAATAATAATAATAATAATAATAATGAAAAGGCATTTGACAAAGTTAACAAAAAATAAATTGTGGAATATAATGAAAGAGAAAGGAGCGCCTCAGCACCTAATAACTGCAATAAAAAGTCTATATGTAGAAAATAAAATAACAATATAAACTGGAGGCAAAATTAAAAACAGTATAACAGCAACAATAAATAGAGGTGTAAGACAGGGATGTCCACTTTCATCCTTCCTTTTTAATATTTATATTGACGATATAATAAGTAATTGGCAGATAAATTTGGACTCACATTTCAAAATAAGATGTTAGATACCTTACTTCGGACGACCAAGTTCTAATGTCTAGTTCAGAAGATGGCCTACAGAAATCGCTCTTTCAGTTAAACAACATTATACAGAAATATAATTTCAAAATATCAATAAGTAAAACGAAAATCCTAGCTTTTAAGGGATTAGATACCGTAAGAGCTAAAATAGTTCTGGAGGGGAAACCATTGAACAAGTGAACCTTTTTAAATACCTGGGTTATGAAATCTCCTATTTTAAAAATGAAGATCTATTTAACAAACTTAATAAATTTAATTATATATGTGGAACAATCAAAAGGATTACTTATTTTAGGAATTCTCACTATGAGGTATATTCTACCTTAATCAAAAGGATATTTAAAAGCACAAGAAAAGAAACAAAACTAAAATTTTATAAAATAGTGGCAGTCCCCTTACTATTGCATGGTAGTGAATTTTGGGTTTTAACTAAAAGAGAAGAGAAGATCATAGAAGCAGCTGAAATGAGATTTCTGAGAAGTGTGGCTGGTTGCAAACTTCTAGATAAGAGAAGAAGTGAAGATATTAGAAATGAGCTAAATATCTTTAAACTCTTAGATAGAATAGAGGAATCTAAAGAGAACTGGAAAGAACATGTTCAAAGAATGGAAGATGATCGCATTCCCAAAATTATACTTAAATACAAACCAAAAGGACGCAGGAATGTTGGTAGACCGAAGAAGAGATGGATCCAACTTTTGAATGAGAATCTGTGAGACCGGAACAAGCCACATGGGCTTAATCCGTGATTGTTTATGATGATGATGATGATGATCATGATGATGATAATAATAATAATAATAATAATAATAATAATAATAGATGACATGTATGGGTAAATAACCATAACTAAATTAGCTTGGTTAAATACTGCCACTAGAGAGCGATCTAACGCCAAATGGGGAATAACGGAATATGTAGATAGATAATAATTATAATTATAATGCGTGATAGGTAACATTTGAACTAATGCAAATAAATACATTTAAAATTAGCATTCGAGTAATGAAATAAATATACACAAGTTTGTGCAATCAGGGATGTAAAGTTTTCCTTCAGTTTTTCGACCTCCGCTGTATGATCGGTATCATTATAATTCGCATGGTATGTAGAATAATATCTCAGAATATTAAACTTTCTCACGTTAGTAAGAACTTTCAGAC
Organism: Diploptera punctata; assembly: GCA_030220185.1. Taxonomy (NCBI): domain Eukaryota; kingdom Metazoa; phylum Arthropoda; class Insecta; order Blattodea; family Blaberidae; genus Diploptera; species Diploptera punctata. Next base: position 843,098 of record JASPKZ010007266.1, read on the forward strand.
ACACTAAACATTTTGACTTTCATTCATATTCGGTAAATAGGTATACAAATTCCCATTGACGATTAAAATAAACAATTGGGGATGTCGAATACCTTTTCAAATCTGTTGCATGTTCCGGCATGATTACACCGATAACCCTAGCAAACTGACCTTAGTTTAGACCGCAAAGCCGTATCATTAACGTGCCGCTGCTTTCCAAACATCCCTCCCCTTAATTCCTTCTTTATTGAATTGTTTGAGCGTTCTGCTCTCCGTCATGTACACGTGCAGGGAAGAGTGCTCTTGCACAAACAGCATGAGGCAGAGTTGGTCACCGCTGGTATATTGAGTAGTCTTAATATTGCTTATGTTAAAATGAATCACCACAAGCTACATTTTTGTTTTTATATTGGCAAAATTTGCGTGTACGAGATTTGACAACAAATAATTCGTTCTCCACATTAATTTTAATAACGTAACAATTCATTATGTGTGTGTGTATAAACCGTACGTGAACATGGGTGCTCCCTATTGGGAGTTTCTTAACCACGATAATTTAATTACGCTTATTTACCTACAGATGTCTTCTTCTTCTTCTTCTTCTTCACGGTTTAGGCTTATTTACTAGCCTGTTCCGGCTCCAAATTGTTGGTCTTTCCATCTTTTCCTTGGTCTACCCAAACTTCTTCTTCCTAGTGGTGAATAGTTGTATGCTGCTTTTGGTATTCTATTTTCAGTCATCCTTGCCAAGTGTTCTTTCCAGTTTGTTCTGTATTTCTCTATTGTTGAGTTTAATTCCTCTATTTTTAGTTGTTGTCTTATTTCTGTGTTATGTTTTATAGATTATAAGAAAGCCTTTGATAAAATGTCTAGACCAACATTATGGAACATATTAATTGAAAAAGGAATTCCACTACACTTGTTAGCAGTAATTAAGAAAATGTATGAAAAAACAAGAATAAAAATAAATCAAAGGGAACCAATACATATAACAGGAGGAGTTAGACAAGGTTGTCCACTCTCAACGACGCTTTTTAACATTTATTTCGACGATATGATAAGATCATGGAAGCAAATGACGACTGGGGGAATTAACTTAGGAAATATAGTAATAAAAACAGCAGCCTTTGCAGATGACCAGGTTTTAATAGCAAAAACTAAAGACGAACTACAAAGATTGCTATATATACTAAATTAAATATAAAGAAAAATAAAACATGGAAATATCCTCACAAAATAAAAAACAATGGCCTTCAAGAGTGCTCATCCAGTTCGGACAAAGATAATATTAGAAAATAAACCAATAGAACAAGTAGTAACATGTAATTTCCTAGGTTGCGAAATATCATACACAGCAGAAACAGATATAAATAACAAAATAAATAAGTTTCATTATATAACAGGTACACTAAAAAGAACTTTGAAAATAAAACCTACAGATTTCAAAGAGTGAATATAGTTGCCACATCGCGTCAACGAGACATCTAGTAGACAACTAAGGTATTACTTGGATGGATGAAAGTCGGTTCAATTTTGCAAACAGGCTTTGTTATTCATGATTGCGTTTATTTTACGAGCTAGAAAATCAGACTCGGGACCCACGGCTTAAAGTCTCTCACAGAAGACTTGTCCCTTGGATTTTCCCATCCTAAATATCCATCAACCCCACCCGGGTTTGAATCCGAGACCTTCGGGACTAGAGGCAAGGAATGTAATCACTAGACAACCGCGGCCGACACATTCAACATAGCGTGTAATTAAAGTTACGTATTAAGGAACTGGTCGATTAATTGGAGGAGAACTCCATATATCGTTACAATGTTAGCATGTGTCTGAATGAGTTCCCCTCGTATATCCACAATTTCACCGCATTCATAAGCAAAATATTGTGACAATATTTCACACATTAGTTGATTTTTTTTTACTTTAAGGGAGGAGAAAATGTTAGGAGTATTTGAGAATAAAGTTCTCAGTAACCTTTTTGAACCAAAGAGAGATGAACAGACAGGTGAATGAAAAGACTACAAGATCTACAGTGAGTTACAAGATCTTTATAGGAAATCAGATATAATAACATTTAAGTTTCGTATATTGCGATGGGCGGGACATGTGGTACGAATTTGGAAATGGAAGCTACTTGTAGAAAAACAGAAGGAAAACGCCCAGTTGATAGACCGAGAATGAGTAGGGAGAATAACATTAACCATGATTTGAGGGAAGTATATATACAGGGAATGATTGGAAAAACATTAGCTCTGGATAGGGATGTATGGAAAACTTATGTCCGCCGGCCATGAACCTACTGGTTCGATAGTGCCAATGAGATAGTTAGTTAGTTTAATCGTTTTAATAATTATAATACGTATGTTTGGTTTATTGCAGCTAATATTTTATTAATTAATGTGTCTTTTTCAGTCGCCGGCAAAGTTTTCACGGTCGAACTCTGCTCTTCCTCATGGCTCTTTGATTGCGCTAGTGGCGTGCATTACTAAACATGCAGCATGTGAAAATTAATGGCGAATCAGTGTTCTACATTTACTTCAATACAATATGCACGCGTTGAGTTACAATCATATTTGCTATAATTCTTCACAACATTTTATTACGCCTAGTTCTACATTAAACTTACAATAGGCCCTATATAATTTTTTTTTCTGCTTTACATCTATTTGATCATCATCATCATCATCATCATCATCATAGTACATTCACGAATTTAGGCCATTTGTTGACCTGTTTTGGCCTCAAGAGAAACACCATCCAAAAGTCTTTTGAGTGGACGTCCTGGTCTTCTTCTTCCTTCAGGTTGATATTTTAACATTTGTTTGGGTATTCTGTGATCTTCCATTCGATGAACATGTTGCGTCCATCTTGACTTATAATCATACATTTTACATCTATTTGATTATTATAATTATTACCTTACAAATATTTTATAGTAATTTAATGTGAAGAAATGCAACAGAAACAGATGTTACAAATTTAACTGTCAACACTTACATAACAAGAAAAGTATATTTATTTATTCAACAGGTTTGAAATGCATACATCTTCCTGTGTCCAATACTAAATTTTGATTCTCTTCCTCCATTCATCTCTAGCCTTCCAGTCACCATCTAGCACCCTCTGTCTTTAATCAAATCCATAATTCCCTCTATCCATGTCGTCTTAGGCATCTCTCGTTTTATGCTCCGATTTGGAATCCAATCCATACTCCTAACTGATACTCTATCTTAATTCATGTTCTTCACGTGACCAAACCATTGTAATTATTTTTTACAAATTGCATAGGCCTAATTTTTTAATTAAAGTTAATTTTTCTGGAATAATACTGTTTCTGATCTTGTCTAATTTACACCATCGTGCTGATCTTCTTAAAACCCCATTTTTGACTTTAATTTGGTATTTATAGTCCACAATTTTCCTCCATAGGTAATTTAAATTTCTTACTATGGATCTATAAATGTGGAGTTTAGTTTCTTGAATATCTGTTTATCATAAGTAATGACTATTTAACGGATAAAATTAAGCTGTTTACTCACAAATCATTATTTGACTATAGTTATTTTAAAATATTTATATATTTAATGTAAACGGCGATGTTTGAAAACAAATGTGAAACGATTGGTACAAAATTCCATTCAACATTACTATTGCAGATCGACCTTAGCTATTTTTTTAAATCATTGTTTCCATCTAAAATATAAAAATTAATGTTTATTTGTTTGTTTGTTCGTACTTTATGCGCGGCCATACCGTTGATCCGATTGTGATGGGGCTTTTTGCAAAATGCTCAGGAGATTCCCGGGATGAACATAGAGAGTTATGATACTCAACTCCTACCCTCTTAAAAATCGCCCTTTGTAGTGGAAAACGTGAAAACAGTAGTTCTTTGGACGCTTAAATGGCTTACGCTGCCTACATCGCAACAAATACACAAAATTAATGTACACAGAATTGAATATCTCAAAAAACTCTACAAAAAAGTCCGAGACAGCATATGTTTATCTCTTACGGATAACTCACCATAATCATTTTTGTCTTTCATTGATGCCAAGAAGATCGAGAGAAGTACGTGGATTCATGTGCAAACATAGCAGCACATGGCGGGTATTCTTTTACGGATAACTCACGATAACATATTTTGAATTTTAGCTCATTTATTCCAAGAAGATCGAGGTAAGTAGATTCCCAGGCAACACCGGGTAATCAGCACGGAGATCTTAAAATAATTACGATATATATTTATAATTATTTTTCATTTTACTTATTCAACTAATCATAAGAATTACATTAATTTTTGTCTTTCAGCTCATTTATGCCAAGAAGTTCGGGATGAGTAGATTCCCGGAAAACACCGGGTAAACAGCACGGGTATCTAAAAATAATTACGATAAACATTTTTCCTTTGACTTATTTAAGTAAACATAAAATACATTAACTTTTGTATTTAAGCTCATTTATGTCAAGAAGATCGGGATAAATAGATTCCCGGGCAACGCCGAGTAATCAGCTCGGGGTATCTAAAAAATATAAATTTGTAATTAATTTTCCTTTCACTTATTCAAATAAACATAAAAGCACATTGATTTTCATTTATTTAAACGTAGCAGCGCACGCCGGGTATTAGCTAGTAGTAAATAAAAATACAAACCATGTAACTTTCTAAATATGAATGTCTGAAACTGAGAGAATGCCATTGTTCCTTTGTATCAACTTCTGGAATGATGTAGCCGTAGAATTTACAACGGCCTTCTCAATGCTTCAAGAGTCACGCCCTTCATAATGGTCTATTATTGCGTTACATCTTGAAGGTACTGCAAAAGCAAGCTGTGGCGTAACGTTCAGTTCATAGAGCTCTCGTTCTTGCTCTGCTTCGCTACTCGCTGTTTAAATATTTATGCTAGTTATATTTTTACAAAACACAAGGTACAATACAATATAGTGTTAAATTTGCGTCCTTTCACAAAATCCTTCAACGAGTCTTGGCGTACTGTCATTCTCTGATCGATAAAGGTCGAATGTCGATTACGCTGAATGTTTGGTAGCACTTTTTTTTTTTTTTTTTGCATTTCACAGTAATATTGATTTACTAGTTACATTTCATCATGAAATATCTTAATAATCCTTTCAAATTATAATTTTTCAAGCTTACATCTGTTAATTTGTGATCAATTTATTTTCACTATTTACCTTATGCCCCAAATGGAGTTAATGACCAATCGCGTTTCAGTGAATTTTGTTTTGCAACCAATGGCATTCGTCTTTCAGCACGCTCTTTACCGAATTATATTTACCGTCTCCTGCTTTTGCAATAAATAAATTCCTCCTTTTTAATATTCTGAAAAGGTCAGAACATTATTTTGCAGTGACTGACTCTCCAACAAATACATTGAACATGGTAAATAATGAACAGATTCCTTCGAACTACACATTTGACAATTGTATTTTTAATAATTGTGATTTTAAATAATGATTTTACTGAGTTGTTTACTAAAAAATAATGAAGAACCTATAATATACAGTTTGATATCTTTCATTTTTTTTCCACTATGGTGCATTCTTACAATATTGCGGTCCTATTTGGTAATATATAATAAGATCAAGTTCAAGTAGATAAACGGATTAAACATAACCACACATTTCTGATTTATGGTCAAATATCGCCGTTTACATTTAATGTATAAAAAGGTAAAATTAAAAATAATTATATTTAAATAATGATTTTTGAGCATACAGCTTAATTATTTTATTCGTTAAATAGTCCTAACAAATGCCATCTTGATTTCCAAATCTTCTAGATAAACCAACTCGTCCTTTCGCGACTCGTGAATTTATGGATGATATGGAAATCACTCGTGACATTACTTATGATAATTAATCCTACTAACTCATGAATATAGTTTAGTTAACCAACATCAGTTGTTTCAGATTCACTTAATATCTTAATATATAAAAATTACGTGTCACGTTGTTTGTCCGCGATGGAATCCTAAACTACTGAACCGATTTTAATAACATTTTGCACACTGTGTGCTGTTTGATCCAACTTGAGACTTAGGGTAGTTTATAACTAAATTTATAGTCGCATTATTTTTATTGCAAATTATTTGTTTACTATTTAACAAAGAGTTATAATTATCTGTGAGTTCCATACGATTCTAACAGATGGCCGTGTAAGGTAATTGGTTTATTATTTAACCAGGTGGCTGTGATTCTTGTTGCAACCGCGAATTTCAATTGAATTACAAATATTGATTATTTCATAATTTAAGTGTGTTTGTGTTTATTTTATTTTCAATATATTTTATTAATTATATTAATTTCGTGTGTACGTATTAGTTTTAAGTAATCTGGCTTGAAGACAGCAACTTAATTTAAATTTAACTGGACCGAGAAGAGTCATTGAGCAGTATGGCGAATCAGTTCTAGAGACCATGAATGATAAGATATCAAGTGAATTTCCGCAAATTGGTGTAGGCCTATGTGACATAAATCTTACATTTAAGAAGAACGTCAATTTAAAAATATATGAAGGTCCTAAGGAACGGAATAACAGAACTGTAAGTAAGTCTGTTAGTTATAATAATATGCCTAATATTACAGAAACAATCTCCATGCCTCAATTAAATGAAAAACAAGATGACTAATATATCACAAGATGATATTACTATACAGAGACTTCTTGATGATGATGAGAATCCAAACTGCCAACAAGTTCGTAGAAAAAACGAAAATATAGTGAAATCAGCAAGCCTCCTCAAAATATTCCATCAATAAATGTATATAATCCTTATGATACACTTATGGATGATACTGAGAATGCAGACAACATAAATTCATCTCAATCAACAAAACCACTTCCACATAAACCACCACCCATATTTATACCGGGTGTAGTTAACGTACCAGAACTAAAAAAATGTGTAAAACAAAAACTTTATGATTTAGATTTCCCACTTCGTTTACAACATAATTTAACGCATACCTTAGCCACACCAACGCGTGGCCGGGACTTCTATATATATACGAGTATATAAAAAACAAAGTCGGATTAGTTACACTATTGTTAACTCAAGAACGGCTGGACCGATTTTTATGATATTTGATTTGTTGGATTTGTTTCCGCCCCGAATAGCAGATACTATTAAACCATCGGAAAAATTAACGTAAAAATATTTAAAGGCGATACGACGTTCGCCGGGCCAGCTAGTATATATATAATTATTAAAGGAAGTTTGTCCTTGTAGAAGATTGTAACACAGTTTTTCAGTATATTGTTAGTATCACTAGCATCAAAATATTGAATTATAACACCACTATAAATATTATAAAATTAGCCATTTCTTTCGAAATATATTGTTCATATTGAGCGACTGTTTACAAATTACATGATTTTTTAAACATTTTATCATTTACAATGCTCCCTTACTTGTTTTACAAGATAAATGAAAATTTTGCTAGACCCATCAGTATATATTTGTGTGATTTGTGTGTGTGTACTAGTCCATTTTTATAACAAATATGAGTCTGAACGTCTGTAGAATAATTAATTGGATGATAATGAAAGTGTGATGTCTCTATTATAACAATAAAAATTGTTCAAAACGTGGTTTCTTCAAACGTTCAAGAGATGTTTCCTAGGTGAAGTTTCATTGGTTTTCCTTACCTGTAAGACAACTGTCGAGAAGCTTTTTAGTACCATATTTATCACCGAGTATAATTTGGGCATCATACATATCCTACAATATTCGCCTTGTTTAAATATGAATGTAAGTGTCCCGTCTGAAGTGCTAGTGCTCTAACGGAGACGACCTGGTATTGAGATGATCTATCATTCACGGAGGCCATTTATTCTTATTGTGGTCAAATAAGTATTTGTTTATGCAAAGTTAAAAACAAAGTCACTGTAAGGGCCGGTGAACGTAAGAGAGAAGTTAAACAAACAGGAAAAATGTCAACAATTGCATGTCCTGACCTACCTTGAAATTACTTTCAGAGAAGCATTGTGATGTACCAAGGCTGTGTAAAAAAAGCCTTTTTAACTTCAGGGAATACAAATCGATGCCAGAATCCAGAATTTAAAACCCACTATGCGAAGCAGATGGACTCCCTGCCAGAGTAAAAGGAAGTGTAGTGTGGCGGGACGAGGTATGAGGTCAAATGTCAGGTTTGGAGAGAGGCGGGACGTGGCGTGATGGCAGGGAGTCAGGGTTATCTATTTCACTAAGGCAGGTGTAGTATTACTGCCCTGTTATTTAAATTATAACATTGGCGCTGGATTTTGTCTTGCAGTTAAAATCGGCACATATTTTTTAAACGTGACTTTGAATATCACAACGCTTCTCTAGGAGAAAAATAGATATCAAGGTAGGTTTTGGCATGTATTGGTTGTCAGTTCCCTTGTAGGAGTAAGTAAGAAAGAAAATAAATATATATGAAAATAATTGCAGTAATATTTATTAATATAAGTATTATATTTCTTCCAAATTTGTTACAGTATGTTCATTATACAAATAATTGAATTATTCTATACTAAAAGAATAACTAGTTCAATTTATAATGCATTGACGGACTACTTCAGTAATTATATATTTCAAACTTAATCAATAAGGGAAAAGTCCCATTTACAATATTAAATATAAAGATTTAATACAATTTCGGGTACAAATTAATATTAATGAAAGAAAAATTATCATAAACAAAGAAAACCAAATAAGTTATAATTGATTAATTTATATTTTTAAATTTATAATTCTAATCACAATTGAACTTGTAAATGAAAATATTTTTTAAGTATTATTGTGGTTAAATTTTGTTATAATCTTGTTTTATGATATCTGATGCCATTTCCCCTATCATGATTGCTGGGGCATTGGTATTGCCGCTTGGGATTTGAGGGATTATTGAGGCATCTACTACCCTTAAATACTTAACTCCATACACTCTTAACCTGGGGTCGACAACTGCCTCCTTATCATTCGAAGGACCCATTTTACAAGTTCCAGAAAAATGATGCGCATTTCCAACATATTTCGTCAGTACACAACTGAAGTATTCTCGTGATCCAAACTCCTCTTCCTCACAACCTTCATATTTTGTTTCATCTAAAATGTAACCTGCATCTTGAAACGTTTCTGTTGTTGCAATTTCCATTGCCTTTAAATGACCTTGCAATAGTATCTCTCTGTCCTTAGGATTTGTTAAAAGTCTTGGGTAAATCAATGGTACTGCAAATGGATCTGTTGAATTTATTGTTAAATACCCTTTACTTAGTGGTCTCATAACGTATGGACCAACAGAAATCTGGCTGTAGTATGAAGACGGCATGTCAATGCCTTCAGTAACTACGTCATTGAAAGAGAAGCCATATTTGATGTCCGGATAATCTTCATTTGCAAAAGAGGATGGAAAATATCCGGACATTTGTGAGAGACCAGGTGCTGATAATGGCCCATTGAAGTTTTCAACGTACCACTCTATATCCATGAGCCATTGTCCATTCATCGTTGGGATGGTTATCGTATTTGTTAGATTAAGGGTTACTCCAACAGATGTGGAATGAGTCATTAAATTGTAACCAACGTTTGAGTCTTTGATGACTTTTATACCTAGTTTTGAAAGAGTTTTTCTGGGACCTATACCAGATAACATTAAAATTTGTGGTGATGATAATGCGCCTGCGCTAATTATCACTTCCTTATCAGCAAAAATTGTACCTGTCTGGGAATGATCATTGTCTGATACATATTTGACACCTTGAACAACATTATCCTTACTGATAATTAATTGGGTAACTCTGATGCCTGTGGCTATGTGTAGATTTGTACGATTTCTTACAGGTTTAAGGAAAGCATTGTTAGTACTTTGTCTGACACCATTTTTGACTGTCCCCTGAATAAGAAAAATGCCTGTTGGATTTGGACCATTATAATCTGTATTATTGTAACCAAGTTCTTCATAAGCCTGTAGAATAGTGAAAATGTTCTCATCGTGATATGGGAAAGTCTGGACACCCAAGTATCCTCCAGTGGAATGATATTCTGTATCAGAGGCGTAAATTGGATCAAGATTGTTTTCAGATTTCTTAAAATAACGTAAAACGTTTTCCCAGTTCCACCCTTGATTTCCCAGCTTTTCCCAATAATCGTAATCATCTTTAAAACCTCTGGCATAGAGCATTGTGTTCACTGTACTTGTTCCTCCCAGTACCTTTCCTTGTAACCAGAAACAAGATTTCCCGCCACATGTAGCTGGTTCAGGCTGTGTAAAATATGGCCAGATTATGGAGGATTTTTCATTTTGAACGTAAGGTTTATATGCTGGGACATCGTCAATTTCTGTCGAATCGTCTCCAGCTTCTAACAGCAGGATGTTCCATTCTCCAATTTCAGATAACCTGGTGCACAAAATAAATCGAGTGTGTTTGAGTGAACATATTACAAATTTTGATAGATTCAGAGAAACCAACTATGTGTCACTTTTCTATAATAATCCATGTCCGAAATCTATTGAAAATTACTACATTAACCATATCCTTAACTTTATATTCCGGAGACTGTTTTATTTAATACATTTGAAATTACATTTTTAATTTTTTTTTTCGAATATAAAAACTATTGAAATACCCCCCCCATCTGCCTCACTACAAAGGATGCAACGTCACACTCATAGGCCAAGGTAATTAGAGTATTAAAACAATCCTGGTCACTTTTTCAAAGCGATAATTAACAGAAACATATTAGGAATTTAATGCATATGTCATGAAAAAGGAAGTGCTGGGCAATTAGGTGCACGAATTCATAAAATCTCAAAAGTGGTGTTTTTAACTTTTTTAGGTACGATGAAAAATTAATTGGGTAAACAAAAAAGGTATGTTGTAGGGCTAAAAATATGAAAAATTAACTCCGAACAGATAATATCTTTTCACATCTTTCAGCCGTACCAATTGAAAACGACGAAAGGAATACTTTTTTTCACCATTGTCTCACTAAGCCAGTAATCTTTGTAGAATCATTTTTCGGGACTTAAATTATACCCTTTCTTGACGCCTATGTTCATGAAAATGGTATACAGTACTTTCTGCACAATTCGCTAAAATGTGAAACAGATCACGGCGATATGTCATTTTAATGACCAATAATACCACAACAAATGTTCAATGTAATTTTCTTCTACAATGATTGCTCTTCATCCCCCATAGATCAAAAGTACGTAAAAAAACAACTGAACACCTAAATAAACTGGACAAAATGTTGGGCTATTTCAATCCATCGCGTCACCTGGGTGGAAGGACATAGAAAGTGAGGGAATAATCGATATTGCTTGTCAGCTCTCGAGCAGCCGGGGCATCGAGAGTGTTCGCTTTCGCTTCCGGCGGCGTGTCAGATTGAAATAGCCCGATCTTTAGGGAAGTCGTGTAGGTGTGGTGATGTAGAGGATTTTTGTAGAACAAAGAGTGCTTTGAAAATTTGTTGTTAGACAGTTATTTGGCCATAAGAACGGCATATTACTTAGACATCTGTGTTTACATTTTAACGAATTTTTGCACAAATATTTTTATCATAGATAAACAACATAAAAGTCTACAATTTAAGCTTCGAAAAAGTATCCATAATGATTACATGCTTAGTAATAAAATAATTAAAAATCACAGTTTTGTTTGTTTTATTTAATTTTTGCCATGTAGTTCGAAATGATTTTATCTATTCAGAGGTAATTATTTTTCACCTTTCTGAGCTCTAAAACATGCTAATTTTTATTATTGCAAATTAGTTTTATTTTTCATATATATAAAGTGAAAAAGACGTTTGGCACTTTTATGAATTTTCTGCACCTAATTGCCCCATCCTGATTTCTTTCCGAAACAAAGTCCTAACAATCTAACTCACTGGATATATCGAACTCGTAGGTTCATGACCGCGCAGACATAAGCCTTCCATACATACATCCATCCTATCCTGAGCGAAATATTTCTAATCATCCCCTGTATAATCAGAAGAAAGAACTATGGATTGAATTTCTACGATTTGTCTGTTAATCATCGTGTTAAAAATAAGGCCAGGATTTTTTTAACGAGGTTCTTATCTGTAATTCCACTGCACTATCGTCTGCCTGGCTCTCACATATGCAACCATTATTGCTGCTGTACGGTTTGATTTCCCATAAGAAAAATGTGGTTAATAACACTTTCCTACCGTGATTCTTTGTGATTACAAAAATCTAAACATACCAACATATAATCATCACAATAAATTCAAGGCGTACATGGGGCAAAACGATATTTTTACTATGGCCTGCTGGTCATATGATGATAAGAGTTTCAAATTACCAGTCTGTTTTTGGTAACACACATGAATGCTTTTATTTAGCAAATGTATTCCTATATGAAAGTTGTTTTATAATTGTCTCCTGTATAATCCGGAAATTTGTAACATTTGCTCCTGTAGAAAGACACTAAAATTAAATATAAATTGTATAGGCAATTTGTTAGGACAGTTGATTCTATCTGTAAGTTCATATAAAATCTGCACAGAATTAAATATTAAATAAACTCCAAACCATGACAAGTCTACAAAGATAAGGACAAGCGAAATACATCTATCATTGGTTAGCATATACTCGTATCGATATAGGATGCTGTCGTGGCTAGCGTGATGTATTTCCTCGATCTAGCTTTTAGCGAAAGATTGTACAGGAGTAGAACATATTAGAAATGAGAATATTAGAGTGGAACTAAAAGTACAACTACTTCTTCAACAAATATAAGAACACAGGAACAGTTGGATAAAAATCTGGAAAGTATAACAGAGGATAGGATACCAAAGATGGCACTGCAATCATGGAGGACGAAGATCGATAGAAAGACCAAGAAAGCGCTGGGCTGAACATATGTGAGGTCGGAATAGGCAAAGACCTAATCCGTGAAGTTGTTGTTGATGATGATGATGATGATGATAATTTTTGTTAATGGGAGTCGTCGTCTTCTCAATTCAAGTTGTCACTATGCTAAGTAACTCCATTTCTGACTTTGTAACAAAAACTAAAATTTGAATCGATCATTATATTGTTCAGGCACATGTTAATTTTGTACCACAGAGTTTGTCATTTTACTTAGGCCCTATATGCATTAATAAAATACCTTCCGCCTTTATGGTGCAACTGTATAGCACTACAGGATTCGATTTCCGGTGATAACATACAGTTTATACTCTTTTTATAGGGTTTGAAAATGAGTTGAGTTAGCCTGGTGATGGTAACTAAGTAGTTCGTTTGAGTAACGGATGTTGGACTTGCTCACTATTTGTTGTTTGCCGCAAAGTTAGAATATGCTCACCGTTGTTGTAGTATGATTTAAGTCTCTGTACTTCGTAATTTAGAAGAAAGATTACTGGGTATTAATTAGAGATTTGGATTGTAATCTATTATTTAAAATAAAATGTTTGTCTCTTACATTGATAGAAATTGTAATGGGGAGATAGTAACGATAAGAGATTTTTGGAGGTAGTAATATGATACTATATCTTATTACTAGAACCTGAATACACGAATGTTTTACAATATTTCAGATTATGCGAAAGGAAGAAAATTAATTCGTAAGAGGGAATTACTGTCAAAATGATGTGATAAAGGCTACAGAAGCTGTTAAAGTAGACAAAAAATAAAGGAAGGTATCTTTACATATACTCACGTAAATGTTTGTTCGATGGTGTGCAGATTTTTATACTTGGATGTAATTTTTCTATGTTTTATCACATTGTTTTCTAGATGAACATACACTTTTATTTTATGTTAATACATCTTCATAGGTTAATGTTAATAATTCAGCTGAGAATGTGGCTGCTACGAAATTTGGAAAAAAACTTTTTCTCAAATAATATATTGTAGGAAGTGTTTAAAAGTGTTACTTGAAGTTGTTGAAAATTTGTAGGCTTTCGACAGTACGTATTTAATTTATTTTCTCTTAGGAGATGGTTTGAAAATTCAGCTAGTCAATTACATCCTTGTGATGCAATATAGGATTAACTGCTATTGACATCAAGGTAATAACTTGCAGTTAGAAATAGAATTAAACATCTTTTGGTAAAATGAAAAAAAAAACAGGAAATATCCGGACAGATTTAGGACAGATTTATCTAAAAGGCCGATCATTTAAATCCGTTAGTAGATGCTACCAATCTAGCTGCATTCAAGTACCATTATACTCAAATTGAGTGCAACATTTCTTTTTAAATTTATAAAACCATTAGAAGAATCTCCAGTGTGGTTGAGACTAGATGTTCACAACAGCCACACACGCAATGTGATCGGCAAGGCCGGAAGGAGTTTCGTGACGATTGCACCATTGCCACAACATTATTTTGACTCACAGACAACAGTGTTAGAAGTCACATTACAGTGAGTTAGAAAGTCTGTTGCTGGGTGAAGAGCAAAGTGCATCGAGTCCGTTTGAAGTTTCTGAACGTTTTGGCAAAAATTTTGAAGGTTCAAAAGGTTTCAGTTACAAGGAATAGCTTCCTATAACTGGAATAGTCCCATTAAATGGGGATTTATTGTCTGAGGTCAATTTTGTGTCAGCAAGGCTCTATTAGAGTAAGAGGCACAATTTGCACCTGAAAATAACGAGGCAACAGTTGATATCCTAATCGTATCCTCATCTGCAGCCGTGTCAGAACAACAGGGACTCTCCTTCACCCTAACTACAAACCATCCGTTACCATCTCTAATGAATCCCTATTTTCTTTTCTTTTCTTTTCTTTTCTTTTCTTTTCAATTACAACAGTGCGATCTGGACGCAAAACAGAAGTTTCGAGTTATTAAATCTTCACAACGTAAACATTATCTCAATGAAAATACTCCCAAGTATGAGGATCTACACCCACGAAACGATATTTGGTTGCTGAAAAAGTAAACGAAAGTTCAGAATGAGACAGATGACTCAACTGACATGAGGATTTCAATTGAACTAAGATAATTACTTAGAAATCAGAGATCCTGGACCTCTTGAATCAGGATCAGAAAATGCCATCTGAATATTTTAGGACTGTAAATTTTCTGCTTATTTTAAAGGTGAATTGTGGATGCTATATAAAAATGTGGGACCATAGTGATTGCTCAGAGTGCGGAGTGAATGTACTGTGTCTGTGACTACTGTAAATCCAAGCGAATGTAATAGTGTGCATTTATATTATATATGTATCTTAATCGTAATTCCTTTTTAATGCCCTCTTGTAAACTAATCACTAAACTGTATCTAGGTTATAATTAATTAAAGTGATATTGTGGGATATTAGAACCCGGTTTGAACAGTTTTTTGACAAGATGAAGTAAAAAATTAAAATTTGACAATTCAGTAATGTCCATTCAACTTATATTGATGCAGCATATATCATACACAAATTACAAATATTTTATGCTAGGTTTTAACATCAGTTAATATTTTGAAATTCATTATTATAAAAACAAAAATACGTATCTCTTATTCCTGCACTTCTTAACCGTGAATATTGCAAGATACATTGGGACTGGTATTTCGTACTATCATGACTGAATGACATACAATATTAATTCAGCTGTGCAAATGCCGACTTTTACATGTTTATTTTCCACATATAGTACATTCACATCACTTAGTGTGCGTGGTGGTACGTCAACAGTGACACTTATTTGAAAGCATCTTTAATGAAATTGGTAGTATAATTCTTAAATTACCTTGTAAAATATAATTCAAGTAGTTGTGGTAATAATAATAATAATAGTAATAATAATAATAATTATTATTATTATTATAATACTTACTTACTTACTCACTGGCACTATCGAACCCGTAGGTTCATGGCCGCACGGACATAAGCTCTCCATACATCCCTATCCTGAGGTAATGCTTTCCAATCATTCCCTGTATAATCTACTTCCCTCAAATCATAGTAAATGTTATTCTCCCACCTCATATAATAATAATAATAACAACAATAATATTAATAATAATAATAACAACAATAACAATAATTATAATAATAATAACAATAATAATACATTTTCAATTTAATGGCCACAATTAGTGCTGTAGTACATTAGCTTCCATTCAAACAGTTTATTCACCCATAAGATGATAATAACTGTAAATGGGTTGGTATGATTTTATAATGTTAACTCTGTATGCATTTTGTAATTTTAATTCTGGTATTACATTTGAGATACAGTATATGAATTTTATAATATATATTCTCAATATTTGGGACTTTAGTTAAGAAAGAGTAAAATACTAGTTAACTTTTTGAATCCAGTGTTTCAAGTGTTGCTTAATCTCAGAGAATATTTAACTCATGCCTCAAATGGTAGTCAATGACTAATCACGTTGCAATTAACTTTGTTTTACAACCAATGACAGTCGTGATTCACCTCGCTTTTTATCTAATTCTCTTTATCAGTCCCTGCTTTTGTGATAAAGAAAACCCCTCCTTTTAATATTCTGAACAGGTCAAGTATTATTTTTCTCCAACAAATACATTGAATACAGCAAATAATGAACATATTCCTTGATTTTACTGAGTTGTTTACTACGAAAATAAATGAATACCCTACAATGTTGATTATAATATACAGTTTGTTATGCTTAATTATTTCTCCACTAGGGTGCATTCTTACAATGTTGCGATCCTATTTGGCAATACATAATATGATCAAGTTACAGTGAATGAACATAACCTTAGATTTCTGTTTTGTTTTCAAACATCGCCGTTTACATTAAGTATATAAACATTTTAAAACACTGATAACTATATTTAAATAATGATTTTTGAGCAAACAGCTTGATTTTCTTCGTTAAATAGTCCTAAGAAAATGCTACTCTTGATTTCCAAATCTGTAGACAATTTTGCGATTATTTGAAAATCACTGGTGACATTAGTTATGTTTATGGTCATGATTAACTCCGTGCAAATATATGCTGTTATAAAAATGAAACTAACCTGTTAGCCACCACAGAACCCGCAGATCCAGCGCCCACAATAATGAAATCATAATGCTTTCCATTCAGATCGTCAGGTGGCGATGGTCCATCGTTTCTTTTGAGCAGGTTCATGGCCAGATTAAAGAAGAATATCGACGTGGCAGTGAGGTTGTAATTGTCAAATGAAATCAGTCCTTCACTTGTATCGTAAAAGGATTCCAAAGACATGATTATTCACAATCAGTCATGCGATAAATTAATTAATCGTAGTTTTACAATTCTGAACCTGAGAAATAGATCATTTTTTTTTGTTAAAACATGTAAGAACTAAAATACAAGAGTCACATAGCAGAATATTTGACTTGACGAAATACAATTAGATACATATTACATAAATATAATAAATAATGAATGATACATATATAACGTATACTTCTTTGCAAATGTTTAAACTAAATCGCTGAAAGGACGCGAGCATTTAATTTCAAGAAAATACAATAACATACTTAGCAGAACATATTTTTTTTCCTTTCTGGAAACTCAGTGTATGGAAGTTACTTTAAACGTGTTCCTTAAATTAAAGAGCTCCTGAAAACACTACTTTAAAGTGTTAAAATAAATGGAATGTTCACTGTTATTTATGTAATCTTCTCAACTTAATCAGTAATTATTTAGCATATGATAGCAGGGCTTACGTGGCTTCATTTACTACTCCAATAAGCTTGTACCGTATACACATGAATATCGTTGCTGATTAGAATCATCTTAGACTCTCTCTGCGATAAATCTGTATATCTGTGCCATTCCCATCCCTTATTTCCCATTCCTTCTCCCGTTTGCGTATTCTGCGCGGAGTGTCCTGCGCGATATGCACTGTCCCAGACCGGAGTACTGAAACCTTTAACAGCCGAAGAACATCTTTCGTTGGGAACGCACGACAAGGGACCCTGGTTGGATTCCCTGACGGCAACCAAATTATTGTTTAATTTTTGCATATAGCTGTACAGAAGAATTCATTTGGTTGCTGCATCAATTAATGGTTTGAATGTTAAATTTATGTTATTTTTTGTTTAATTATGTTTGAACTTGCGACTGTCCATTGTATAAATTTGATGTCTAGTTAATTTTCACATTTTTTAAATATTATGTCAAGTTCACAACTATTTTTCTTTTTTTAAATGTACATGACAGATTTAACTATTTTGTCTAAATACACAACACTATGTACCTTTCAATTTGTAGCTTGCTTAGAGATAAAACTAAGACCTTGAACTTAAGTAATTATAAAGTGTGTAGTTCCTCATTCTCAAGATTGTCGTA
Organism: Diploptera punctata; assembly: GCA_030220185.1. Classification (NCBI taxonomy): domain Eukaryota; kingdom Metazoa; phylum Arthropoda; class Insecta; order Blattodea; family Blaberidae; genus Diploptera; species Diploptera punctata. The sequence goes on from JASPKZ010007266.1 coordinate 861,348, forward strand.
AAGAATATTCAGAGTTAGACTTTCGAATTGTTTGAGTACAATTGTGATGAAGATTTTAAATATACTGGTGGAATATGAATGGAGAGATGAATTATGTCTATGTTCGGGCCCAGCCACACACTCGCTTGCACTTGTAGAAATGCATACCTCTGCTAAAGCTCCGATTACGTTCTGTTATACACGCAAATAGTTAGATGTCTGTGTTGAATGTTAAGGCATGCCACGTATTGTAAGGCGTTATGATAATTATTATGACCTGGAATAGTATACTTGATGTTAGAGTGTATGTGATGCGTAGTAGTCGTGAAATAATGGGCGAACATTTAACAAACGTCTAAAGTATGAGTAAACTAGTGCACTAAGCAAAGCAATACAGCGGTGCGGTGTGCGAGGATGATTCACGCTTGACTATGAAGTTATTGTAAATCGAAAACGAATATATGTGTATATATATATATATATATATACACAGTAAAACTTGTTCAAAGCGGAATCGCATGGGACCAATTATTTTTTCCACATTAGACAACTTTCCGCATTATAAAAAAACAAAAACATATTAACCAATCTTAGATTACGTATAGAACATCGTATGACTTTTAATGTACCTTTACCTTGGATTAATATTGTAGTTTCGCTGATGTTGGAAAGTGAAGTGTAGTATGTACAAGTGACTTCGAAGGTAACACGCGAAGAAAAAACAGTCCCGTTTCGTCAGCGTTAAAATATCTCTTAGGCGCGTATCCTGAAATTAAACTATGCAGTTTCGGTTTCCACTCACTATGGTCCGGAAATTTGGAGATCTTTTTATCGCGGACTTGTAAAACACTCCAACGAACGCCTCGTTGGATTGTTTTATCTTTCCTCTTCATTTGACCATTTCATTCATTATTTTTTCTTTGTGTTTTAAAATCTCATAAATTTAAATGTAGTAATTATTTCGCGTAATGAGCGTTTGTTTTTATCTTCAATCACTTTCACTTTTTCGTTTAATGACAACGATACATACCATTTAGCCATCTTTTTTCCCTTAAATTCAGAACGCTACCAGTGAAAGATACGTACACAATCGGTCTCAGATCTTAAAATAATTTAAGATTTTACAGTGCACTGGTTATTTGTAAGACAGATGTCACACGCCAAATATTTGTTAAACAAACCTGTATTTCGCAAAACCTGTGTGCAGTAAGGCCGAAAGAAAATTCCAGATACAGGTAGAAAATGTACTTCTCCCGGAGTCAGGAGTCTTCATTCATCACTTATTGTTAATTCGCCTAACGGGAATTCAATAAAGTGGAAAATAATTTATTCCTCTGTCTGTCTTCCGCCTTATAAACTTTTTTTCATGAATTGTGTAGAAATATCCTTCAGTTTCCGTGTTGGACAGATTTATTTTTATACAAAATAAATTCACGTAACATTACTATTATTTTGCCGGGGCCAATACATTTGTTCACATTGGATATATTTCCGCATTAGTCACGTTCCGGATTAAGCAAGATTGACTATATATATATATATATATATATATATATATATATATATATATATAAATTGTGGTTGTAGTCTTATTGGAATAATATCTTAAATTAATATATATATATATATATATTGTTAAATGAGATTACCCCATTTCTGAATCAGAATTGAACTATAACTGCATCCCATGCTACTAACTAATTAACATCTCCAAAGAGAAGAAACTTAATTTGTCTGAATTGTTTGTTCATATTTGATAATTAAGTAATTTTTTATTAGGAATATTTCACACTTTGTGGTTCTCCTTCAATCTAAAGTGATATGTAACCAGAGATCTCGGTCTAAATGTGGGTACACACTTTCAAGCGAGCTTGTGTAAGCATGCACAAACACCCATATGGTACAAGCATGCTTGCACAGACATCAATTTGTGTTTAAATGTCGAGTACGGATGAAGATTCGCTCGGTTTGGTTGCTACATGCCCTGCCCATCGTAGTCTATGAAACTTAAATTTATTATTTATATCTGGTTTGCCATAAAAGTATGTATCTTTTTTATATAGTCACCTCCATCCACGCGTCTCTTCATTTCTCTTTGCTCCAATAATCCTGCGATACCTGATGAAACTAGTAAAGATATGGTCCTTAACGGTTTAAGGTTTGATACCTTGGTGCAGAACTACAGGCCTTGCGTTGGTTCGAGTCCCAAAGGGGGAATACATTATCCATGGCATTTCGAGTTTGGGTCCTGTGCCCACTCAGCATCGTGAGGAATTTGGGTAGCAGGTTAATAAAACTAGCTAACAGCTGGAGACTCGACATGTGGCCTCTATTCTAGCTAGATGATCGTCCACCTATGTGACATGTGTAAGGCCAGCAGCTGGCTCGTAGGCCAAGGACCTTCTGTGCCTGACGTGCCATGGGGAAGAATAAATACATGCAAGTCGATTCCGCCGGGTATACACCATAGAGGCGATTGATTCCATGTCGTTATTTCTGTTCATCAGTCCAGGCATGAACATGATTTTGTTCTTTTGAAACATCATTATTTGATCCAAAGACTAAAGTAGGAGGGTCCCTTGTCTTCACCAAATAAACTCATTAATACCCTATTTTTAAAAACATAGGACAAAATTGCTTTAGGTAATGTAGATTTAAGTACAAAAGAAAGGAAAAAGGAAAGGTCTAAAAGAATAAGCACTTGAAATAGTAGAATAGCACATACCTCTATTTCAGGGAGTGCCTCAAAACAATTAATTTCGGGTACTAACGGAACATCGGTACGGGCTCAGGAACTGGCAGTGATTTTAAGTGTAAGCTAAAAGGAGACCTAAAATACCGATGAAAACGAGGTTCCTGCGAGAAACTATTAACAGTGTCTTTTTGGAAGACCTTAGCGTAGCTTCAGAAAATGTTCCCAGTAAAGTTATATTGGAATAAAATATGAGAATGATATAGAACATAAAGTTTCCTATGAACTTTTAGGTGAAGATATATGGTCTTCTAAATCTAAATAAATCTAAATCTATTTCAATCCTTCATTATAATCTAGGTGTAATGTCGTTGCCTCAGATGCAGTGGACTTTGATTCGATCATCGGTCAGGGCATCTTTTGTAGGAGAGTTTTTGTTCGCGCTTATTCCTTGCTTATAAGACAACGAAAAGAAAATTTAAGATCCGATTAATGCCGGGACTATAAGGCCATTATAAGCATCCATATCATATTGTCGTATTCGCCTTTTTTAGTATGAATGTATGAATGAGTGGTGTATCTTGCTTTAAATATTCATGTTATCTTGGAGGTTGCCTTGGCATTAATCTGATCACTTTTCAGGTGGTACTCCATGCCCTCGGGAGACCAAAACAGCATGTTTATATAATCCAGAGTTTACAATGGACTCCCGACAAGTCCTGTCTCTATAAGGCGCCTTTGGCGTGGGGCACGTAAAAGTACAAAGGGAGAAGTTAAACTGAAGGAATAGAGAGAAAGATATCTACTTCGACCGATTTAAAATATTAAACTTTGACATTAGTTAAGAAAGGAACCAATAAGAACGTAACTGTCATTAATGAATATAACGGAAAGTTGCTCTATTCATAAAAAACTGAAATGGTCTTTATGGACTTTGTACCGTGGTCAGTTTTTATATTTAATGAAATTCGAATAGTTTAACCTCTCTCTTATAGACACTTTTACTTGCACACGCCAACCGGGTCTTACAATGGCACGACCTGTCGGGAGAGGGATTTAACAGTGGATCACACAGATTTATTTTGGCCACATAGGGCATGGTGAGCCTCCCTGAATGAAGAATCACGCCAATGCATGTGCCTCCTTTAAGACAACACTGTATTAAGACGAAACACACCATTCACATACACATTCATACTAAACAAGGCAAATGTGATAATGATCGCCAGATGATATTCAGGGACTTTTTGAACCTAAGCGTCTCCTGACATTTGTCTTTCAGGCGAAGAAAAACCCGAAAAAAGGCCTTCACGAAGGAAACGTGACCTGACTGGGGATCGAACTCGGACCTGCTACGTGACAAGGCAACACTCTACTCCGAGACCATTCTGTGTCCACACTTCAATATTTAAAAAAATGATTTAGACGAAATTGTTTAAGATATCTAAAAATACATAGGCTATATTATACTTCGAAACTGAATGTGCCCTGAGTGAACACAAAAAAAAAAAATTGAAGTAATTAGAGACATACTTTTTTGATTATTGAGAACCGTCTTTCGTAATCAAAGAAAATAAATTCTAAAGAATTTAGAATAAGTTGTACCGATATATTTTCCAGTACTGAAAGCATCCTAACCGCTAAGAGAATCACTACTATACTACTTATAATGTCGGTATACTTTTTTTTTCAATTCCCCAGGTATATCATTTCGAGATTTTATGGTGTTCTCTCCTGCCATTGACGTAATTGTAACCCTGTTCTGAAATTGGGGCGCCTGAAAAGTGGGGTTCTGCTGCCCCGATGATATGTTGGGTGATAGTAGTGTGCCAGGAGAGACATCAATCCTAAACTTAATTAAGGTGTATGGTGGCTAGTTAACAAGCACTGAAGTACGAATGAATTCACTTACCAGTATCGCTCGAGTGATTCCTATGGTCTCACTGAAGTTGCATGAAAGAATGTCTCCATTTTATAGCTCAGCTGTTGAATATCATGTGGCGATAGATAAGCCTCTTTTTTGACGTGGTGTCTCTTCTATAATACATAGCTAATGTGTTTATTTATGGTAATAAATCTTGGTAATATGCACCGAAAAACTCAATGTCAAGAGTAATTAGAATATTATTTGATGAAAATATATTTGTACTTCGCAAACTGTGAACTAACGGGTGGGAACAGTTCCTTATTTATTTGTCGTCTTTTAGCCTAAGGGGTACATACGGCTCCACATTTCCACTCCTAGTATCGACCTGAAAGAAAACGTTGTCTCTGTTTGTATCAGTGTTGAATTAGTTTGTATCGCGTACTACACCGGACATTTTGCTTAAAGTTATAAGTTTATCATCTTAGAATCATTTCTAAGTACAAATTCACATTTTAAATGCCTCTTTGCAAAAAGAAGTGAGTCGATATTTTTAAATCAGTCAGCAGTACCACTTCACCTCTTGTTTTCCGAAGTAGCCTGCTAGAATGACGTCACGGACCTGCGATTTCCACACGTATAAATCCTTGTATACATAATATCTTCGCTATATTCTGATTTCACTATTTTACAGATTATTAATTGTGTGAGAAATATATGAGAACTGAAAAACTTATAAACATGAAAATATGACAGAATAAAATATCATAAATCAATATTCCAATTTAAAAAAAAAGTATGTATCGCTACTAGGGTATTAAGTGGTTTTATTACCTGCATCAACAGTAAAAGGATTAAAAACTATAAGTTAGTTTGCAAAAGGAAAATCTGAATATCGAGTATGATTTTGAACTATTGTTGTTGCTTCACAATAACTCATTATCCTGAATTTTGTCCACCGCTGTGGTCTTGAGGTAGCGTTCTGCCTTGTCACGCAGCGGGCCCGAGTTCGATACCCGGTCGGGACAAGTTTCCTGGGTGAGTTTTTTTCGGAGTTTTTACTCACAAGTAAGACAAATGTCAGGAAACTTTAAGGCCCAAATGGTCCCCGAACATTATCTGAACAACATTATCATCATTAACATAGGCCTATTCATTAACATTAAGATTAAAGCCTCTCCTGGCGCATTATTATCATCATCACCTATCATATATCATCGGGGCAGCGTAACACCGCCTTCCCGGCGCCCCGAACTCAGACGTGGGTTACAATAACGCCATACCAGAAACGAATACCAGAATGCCGAAAGGACAACGTGGTTGCATTAAATAAAAAAAAATACCCTGGATTGAAAAAAAAAACACAAAACCGTGAACGTGGTTCATCTATTGCATCGCGTTGATGTTAGTTAATTTTCTTAAACATCTTCTTGGATATGTACATATATATAAATAGTATTTTTTACCCTCTCTTCTTCTCATTTTCCGGTTTACCAGTCCCGTTATTCATGGATTTTTTTTGGCCTTTCTTCTTTCTTTCTCCTTTTTATACTCTAGTTGAATGCAATTCCATAGTAATAACCCCCGTGTTGCCGATGGTCCCAGAGGTAACATTTCGACTATCTTGATAACAATGGTTTGGAAATTGATTCATTCAAACGAAGCAAAGTACGGAGATGGCTGGACGAGTTGTGCTAGACGTTGTATAGATAGTAATATGGGTATGGGGACGGTTCAATAGAAAATTCCCTTTTTTGGGCAACAGGCATTTACCCATCCTCCGGCTTAGATGGTCTTTTTTGTCTAGCAGTCTCCCTTTGCATGCGATGCCAATGTCCCAGCAGCGTGTCTACTAACTTCAGTGCAATGGCACCTGGAAACTAGTTTTGACAAGTATTACAAGACCGTCTGCTTCAGCCTTAAGAATTATGGGGTTGGGAATGAACGGAACCAATTAGACAAAATTCAGACTAGTGGTTATTTCTCTAAAGACAAGCTTTGATAATTTGCAACGGGGACTAGCAAAATGATGCATGAAACTTGAAAAGAATTCGGGTACAATTTCATAGACACCAATAAGGGAACAAAATGATGGGCTGATTATTTGTTGGGCATATAAAACGGGAATCAGTACTACCTCAGAGCAGAGTGTTTACAAGGAAAAGAGAAGGCAGTGTGTTTCGGGGGATTGGATACATCGGTGTAGAAACGGGGATGGAAGGTATATTTTTTTTTGGGATGGATTGGTTATGGCAGAGGAATAGGGGAAATAATAGAAGAGTTTGGGGGAGAGTTAAGAGACTGACTTATTGGTATAGCCAGGCAGTGCATAGAAGCCGAGTGTAACCAGAAAATATCATGCACCCTTAGTCGGAACTGAAACTTTCGTGGGGAAGGGAGAAATATATTGACTCTTTGGATGGGGATGATAGAAGTGCTATTGCAAGTTTCATTTGGGGGGATGGATGACCCATAATTTAACAAGTAAAGAGGGCATTAAACTGTGCACTCTATGCAATGACCGTGAAAACTGGCAACATATAGCATTCTGCATAGAGGACAACACAAATTAAGTAACAGGGTTGCGGCCGGATATAGGTGTTCTCAGGTTCTCAGTTCGAATCGTGGGAGAGTGGCGTGCTGGGATCTTTTAGGACGGACCGAGAGTGAAGCGAAATTTTTGGGTACAGTAAAGAAATTGAGGTAGAGCAAAATTGGAGATCAATAAGGATATATGTATTATCAATAAGAAGAATCTCAATATGGTCTTTGTTTTCGATCTTCAATATTATATAATAAGTAGTCTTGATACGTTGAATAACCTGATAGTGCATTTGATGTCTGCAGGTACGGGAAGGGGGGGGGATGAGCGACCGCATGCGTATGTGTGTGGGGGATGTGTATGTGTGTGTTTTTTTCTCTTTTTTTAAATTTGTTTTATAGCATTTTTTAATTATTAATGTACGGAATGATACCTTTTTATATCTATACACGTGGTCTTTTCATGAATAAGTGTAGATGTGTGTTATGCCCCAAAATTTAGAGGTTTTCTTTGTTTATTAGACTCAAAATTGATATTGTGATAGTCGGAAATTATAGTTATCAAAAGGGTATTAAAAATTGATTATTCCCCTATAAATAGTTGATATTATAATTATTAGGGCTTTTTAGACAATTATTTAATTATAAATGCATATCCGATGTACGTGGACCAATCACGTATTGGCACGAAAGGATTCCTTGCCACCGCTTCCACGTCAGGTGAAAGCGACCCACTGTAAGTATATAAAAGCTAGGGGTTTCAACCCCTAAATCATCTCGTCGGTGGCTAGCGATCTCTAGCCCGTACGTATCTCAACGCAGTTGTAACCAGCTCTACTTGGATGTCACCTATAACAATCATTTGTAAGTCTGCTTCTTTATTTTGACTTAACATAAATAATATATGTCTTATACATTTGGTTTGCTGGAATAAACTCAGTTTTCTACCTTAGTCAGTCAAAGATATTTAACTTTTTAAAGCTATTTTATTATTTGCTCAGGCTCATTGAGTATTCAATTGAGGCAATTGGTTTAGGGTAGTAAATTTAAAGATAGAATATTGTTTATATCTTTAATTAATTTCTATTGTGGATTTTGTTCATCTTGTTTTAATTATTGTTTTAATCTGTTGCTTTTAAATATAGTATTATTGTTAAAATAATTAACTTATTTCTATGTATAGCATCCTGGTTTTTGTTATCCTACTGAATAATTATCCAACTCTTAGGTGACTAATGTTAACCCGTCTCTAGATTTCCGCAGGCCAGTTGATATAAAACGCTACCATTGTTTTAAAGAGACGGGGCCTTAACAATGTGTATTATTGTGTATGTAATGTAGACATAGATTATATATATATATATATATATATATATATATATTTATTCATTGTTTTGATACAGGTGTGTAGCCATGTTAGTATTTGTTTATATTATGAATATTTATACTTTTTTTATTCATGGAAAAATAATGCACGTACGGCCAAGCAGGCAATTGCGCAATGTAAATGCATAAGCATTTTCTTTCTTTTGAAAAAAAGGCAATAAATTTCATTCATTAATACTGCTTCTGAAGATGGAAGACACTTTCCACAAAGACATTCCTTCAGGTTATGGAATAAAAAATAGTCACACAGTGCTTAATCCAAGCTATAGGGAGAGTGAGGGATGCACCTTACATATTCAGCAAAAACGTTTGAGACATGCGGCCTCGCATTATCAATTATGCAGTATCCAACTTGTTTTTTTTCCCAACAACGTGTGGGTGGCACTCAGTGAAATTTTCAAGATCTAGGAAAGTGAGCTTTAGGTTATTCGTTGATCCTCTCTCAGTATGACAACAGCGGTGTTGATGTTTATTTTCGTAAGAGGAGTAACTGGAGCGCTGGTTCCAATTACTTTTCAAATCATTAAGATCTCTTCATTAAATAATTTTCACCATCTTTAAGCTGTTCTCTAGGAAAGAAAACTCTCCATAGCCCTCCTGTAAAACATTGCATAGACCTCAGCTGAAGATTATTTGAGGAAAATCAGATTTTCAAAGCAGCTTATTGTGTACCTCTTTTATAGCCGAGAGCGGTATTGACATGTCTTGACTTACACGCCTTCTTACAGAAAGGAATCGGGAGGGATGATCTTGAAAGTGTAGCACTTGCACATGAAATATTAAGCTAACAAATGTTGTAAAATCAAACTTTTTCGTGTTATATTATACCTGTTAAAAGTAATGATCCTTCTTTAATGAAGCGCCCTCACAGATAGGTAGTTACATACGCGTATATGTTTGTATGCTTTCTATATATGATTATTATAATTATTATCTTATTAATAATTTATAGTAATTTAGTCTAAATAAATACAACAGAAACACTTGTTACAAATTTAACTGATCAATACTTACAGCCTTTGAAATAATTGATGGCGCACTGATAATTTTCAAGTCCCAGAACGAAGTCACTGCTCATAATCAGAGATCAGCTATTTGGTTCACAAGTATTCAACTATTTGAGAAACTAAATCCGTTCTATTTCGCTGTGTGTGGTGCAATGGAAAACAATTTCGTGTAAATAAGTAGTGCTGTAAATACTGAAAATAAATAAAAGCAAAATAAATGAAACAAAAGAAAGGAAATTAATTGAAATAAGGACCAGAGAGAAAAAAAAACATGACAGCTGGATCGAACACGCGACCTCGTGCACGGGAAATAAAAGGTCCCTGCACTAGACCTCAACCGTCTCTCCTAGAAATTGTCTGTATGAAGCGATGCAGTACTTCAGAACTTACTTGTGTAATGAAATTAGGTATTAACTTAATTTAAATTAATCAGACGCATTTTGTATTAGTAATGGAATTAAATAATTTTATTTTGTCATGTATTTTCTAAACAAAGTAATAAAACGTTACAATCGTTATTCATTTCTTATATATATATTGCAGATTTTCGCGGATGAAAATGTTTAACTACGTAAGAACTAAACCTTGGATAGGTGTACGGCTTCGGAAACGGACCACACTGAAAACGGAATGTATTTAATAACATAAGAACTAAACCTTGGATGGGTGTACGTCTTCGGAAATGGACCACAGCGAAAACTCTATGTATTTTATTATATAAGACCTAAACCTGTGACTCGAACTTATAATTCCTTGATAATGGCATGTGGGATCATGCCGAAACGTCGGTATCAGTGGCCAGAGGCCGAACTTGATTCCAAGACGCGGAAAACCCAAGAAAAATTTCATATATATATATATATATATATATATATACAGGGTGCAAATGAATTATACCGCACAAGTTTAACTGCTTACAGAGGAGTATTATTCAAGTAATTTGAGATAGGGAACCAATGGCCTACGAGGCAAAATGTGCGAGTTATAGGGAATCAAAATTATCGACAATTAATACAGATAAATCAATAGGAGAGCAAAGTAGGAGAGAAAATTATAATAGAATAACTTCAGATCTTTGTATTAATTCCGAGATGCTGATTTCTAATAATTCATCAATAACGTTTATGAAATATTGGATTATCAAATTCCTTAAAATGTCGAACTTAGCAGATGATTACATGCCACTGCACTGGTTAAAGCAGAATCGGTACAATGTGAGCCTTATCTCAGAGTGAAACACGCAGAATCTGTGTAGTTAAGGTGTAGCTTAATGGTTAACGCGATGGATTTGAGATTCGAACATTGATGGTTCAAATTACGGCAGGCTATATTTTTTTGATTCATGCTTTTTTCTCTCATTTTTTTTTCCTGCGTATGTACTGTGATATGTTGACACTGAAATTTGTTCAGTATAGGTATGCGCACAAACCTATTCCCGTATCGATTATTATATTAACATCTGATTAGAAGTTACTTCAGTATCGGTTCAGTTGCATTTCATGAAAGCATCATGGAACATATTTATAGTTATGCTGAACTTGCCGAAATGCATCTGATTTATGGTGCAGTACAAGGTAACGGTGCATGAGCTGCTGCCATGAACGCTTCGCGGTATCCGAATAGACGACATCCTTTCTCACCGAACAACCTTCGAATCTGTTTGATAGGTGTTTGCAGGAGCATGGGACGTTGAAGGCAAACAGAGTAGATGCCGGTGAAAGACGTACGCGCCGCACTGCAGAGTTCGACAAAAATGTTCTTCATAGGGTGGAAGACGATCCTTCTACTAGTACTCGTGCTATTGCATATGTAATGGGCACTAACCATCAAACCATATTGAAAGTCCTGCACGAAGACCAGCTCTATCCCTTTCATCTGAAAAAAAAGTATAAGCTGTACAGCCAGTGGACTTCGCTCAACGGGTTCAATTTTGTAATTGGACTTTGCTGCAGCCACCGCTCTTCTTTTCCTCGGTGTTATTCATTGATGAGGCAATATTAAATACGGATAGGCAGGTTCTGAACTCAAAGAACAGTCATGTGTGGGATTATGAAAATCCTCCTCACGCCATCTTTGAGAGGAGTCACCAGCAGAGATTTTCGGTGAACGTATGGGTAGGCGTAATTTCTGACCACATCATTGGCCTCTACCTTCTTCCCCAGACATTAAATGGTGTAATTGATAAGACTTTTTAGAGCACGTCTTATCTAGATTACTAGAAGAAGTTCCTCTTCACACAAGTTTCCTCCCTATTTCTGCCAGAATGTGCGAAATCATTTGGATGAAGTGTATCCTGGCCGCTGCTTATAGGAAGAGATAGTTCAATTGTTGTGTGGCCAGCTCGCTCTCCAGATCTCTGTCCAGTTGGTTATTTTTGTGGGGATACCTCAAAACACTGGTGTAATGAGACCCTTGTTTATACAGATGAACTGTTAGTCGCACACATAATCGCAGTATGTAATGTGATCCGCGAGGCACCTGGTATCTTGAACAGGGTACGAGAGGCCTTTAGTCGCCGTGTCGTCTGTGTTGTGAGAATGGAGGTCGCCAATTTGAACAATTTCTATAATGAGTCTGCAGATGCTCTACTTTTTTTTCTGGTTTACTCAAATGTATTGTTTCTTATTTCCCAATAGCATTATGTATGTCATGTGTACATACACTGTACCTCTTCATATTATTATACTCGTAATCGCTGAACTGTCATTTATTTAAGTACATAAGTACTGTACAGTACGATTGCACATTTTATTTACGAAACCTATTGTACTCTAGAGTATGTGCATTATTAATACAACCTTTCAAACAATTGTCTTTACAATACGTATGCAGATAGTTTTGTAAGTCATGTACTCCGCCGACATTCCAATATCGTATTCTATAAAATAATGAATAAACAATTAAACCAGAAGTAAATCTACGTAGGTAACTAATTTACAGGACGTACATAATAAAGGAAGAAAGGGAAAAAAAGTATACACATTACTGTACGTAGTTTCGATCGTGATACGTCAATATTACATTTGCGTCGGTAGTAAGACTGCTATAACCACTGAGCTAAAGGCGCATGCTTGTTTACAGTCTCTGTATTATATTATTTCCATTTTAATTTGAAATAATCAGTGGCGTGCCAACCATTTTACAAATTGAATAATAACTTTGACATTTTTATTCGTAGACCGTTAGTTCATTATCTCAAATTGCTGATATAATACCCCCCCATACGTAGTTAAATTTGTGCGGTATAATTCATTTACATCCTGTATATATATATATATATATATATATATATATATATATATATATGAGCTGTTTCCTTGAATTGATTTATTTCTATATATTCCATTCCATGGTAATTCTGACCGAGGGCAGCTCTTTCACTGCAATCATAGCATTTTCATGCTATGCTTTGCAGTTTTACTAGAGAACTGTAGGTGTGGTAGCTTCCCGTTTCTTTCCACACCGGTGAAGAATGGTGATGATAATGATAAGGATGATGATGATGGCTGGATGATTTTCGGGGACCGTTGGACCCTAAGTTTTCCTTACATTTATCTTACAGGTGAGGCAAAACACCGAAAAAATCTCACCACCCAGGAGCCAGTCCCGGTCGGGAATATTTCCATATATAGTAAAAAGTAAAGTAAAGTATTCCCACTACAGGCCTTAGGAGGCCCTTGGGGTAGTAGGAGGTTAAGGCTCCCACTTTTTCTTGACAATCGGCACTTGATGTCAGCCGGGTTGTCAGCCCTGCGTGACGGCCGCCTTTACCCCCAGAACAAACGTCTGGTACTCATTTCCGTTGGAGGCTGAGTCGACCCCAGGACCATAGTGCCGCCAGAAGGTTTGGGACAGTTTAAAAATCCTTACCCCACCGAGACTTGAACCCTCGACCTTCCGGCTTGTAGCGCAGTGCCTTAACCACTACGCTACGGCGTGCCCCCTATATATAGTATATATACAAATTTATTTATATAACGAAGCCTGGTAACATGTAGGCATTATGAAAATTAACGACGTTATTAAATAATAATAAATTATATATATATATATATACCTAACCAGAATCGAATGTGGGCCCGCGTCGTCGGAAAAACAGCATTTTACCGACTGTTCCACTGGAGCGAACGATACGAATGCTGCATGAAGAGAGACTTACGCCATCCGCGTTATACTTAAACGAGTCAGAACATGTAACAACGTACTGGTGTGAATCGCTCTTCAAAACTCTAACTTTCCATCATCAAGAGTTGCGCCATCATTTTTTTCAAAGGCTGTACACAACAACAAAAATTAATTATTCAACAGATTTGAAATGTATACATCTTTCTGTGTCCAATGCCAAGTTTTGATTCTCTTCTTCCATTAATCTCTATCCTTCCAGTCACCATCCTGCAGTCCCCTGTCCTCCATCAAATTCACAATTCCCTCTTCCATATCTTCTTAGGTCTCCCTCTTCCTTTCCTCCGATTTTGAATCCACTCCAAACTCCTAACTGGCAATCTATCTTCATTCATCCTCTTCATAGTAGTTCTTTATATCCTACACATTGCATAACTGTTCCGTTAAAGTTAATTTTTCTCGAATAATACTGTTTCTGATCCTAATTTACAGCATCGTGCTGATCTTCTTAAAAATTCATTCTTGACTTTAATTTTATATTTATAGACCACATTTTTTCTCCATAAGGAATTTAAACTTCTTACTATTGATTTATAAATATGGATTTTAGTTTATTTGAATATTTGTTTATCCCACAAAATTCCATTCATTATTTTTGTAGCCAGTCGGTATTTAACATTTTTTTTTCAAATCGTTGTTTTCGTCTTATTTTATATTAACTCCCAAGTATTTAATTTAGTTACAAATATTAATTGTACTTTTGGAATCTTCTAATACAAGATTTTCTCCACTATCACCATTTACCATATATTGAGTTTTATTTACATTAATTTTTAATCCCCACTTTTCATATTTTTCCATTAATTTCTTCATAATCTTCAGCCAATAAAATTTGATCATCAGCATTTTGTATATGTATACAATATTTGCATTCATAATTATTCCCATATTACATTTCTATTTCCACAATTATAAAGCTTGTTGTATTAAAAAGTGAAGGGGATAACAACATCCATGTTACCTTCAGTTACGTGGAATTAATTGGACTTTGATATTGAATTGTTGTATAGATTTTGTATGCCCCTTATTATATTTTTATTTATGTTAAATTTCCTTCAGATTTTCCATAATTTTCTTACTATCATAAGATTTTTCTAAATCAGTAAGTACTAAATGTAAGGGTAAATCAAAAGCTCACCATTTTTCAACAATCTGTTTCATGCAAAAATATGATCTACTGTTGATCTATGAATCTTAAATCTAGCTTGGAAATACATAGATTTCTGAATGGAAAACCCAAGATAGACAAAACAATGTAAGGTGTAATGATTAGAAATAATTTATAACAATCATTGAACAGAATAAAATTAAACTCATAATTTAATTTAATTTTTTATTATTTTTGTATACATGTAACAACACACCTGACTTAATCTAATTAGAGTTTACCTTTCGACACAGTGTATGTATATATATATGTATATATATATATATATATATGTATACATATACATAATTTTGTAAAAAATGGGCATACCAATCCAAAATACGCATGTATATTCACTCAATTTTTGCGGATGACCAGGTATTTATAACACAAGACCACGATGATATAGAATATATGGAAAGAAAACTAAAAGAAGAATGTGAATAATGGGGACTTTATATGAATATAGAGAAAACTAAATATCTGTGTATAGGAGAAAACATGGAAAATATAAATTTCAACAATGGAGAAGAACTAAAATCTAGTGTTGAATGCACTTATTTAGGAACAAAATTAGACCATTCAGGCGATAACACAGTGTAAATTAAAAATAGAATCGCACAAACAAAACAAGCAATAAATACTTTAAACTCTGTTTGGTGGAGCAAAAATATTACAAAAAATAGAAAATTAAAAATATGTCAAACGATATTTCAGAGCGTTTTAACATATGGTGCTGAAGTTTGGCAAATTCCTACCAGGCAAATGAAAATAATTTAAAGTGCAGATGGATGTTTTAAGATCAGCTGGAAAATCTAGAATGGATGGAATACGAAATAAAGAAATAAGGGAAATTATGGGTGTACTAGAGGAGCCGGACATCATAGACATTATAGAAAAGAAAAAAAATTACAGTGGTATGGCCATGTCAAAAGAATGCCAGAGCAAAGATTGCTTAAAATTATAATGGAATGGATCCCAATGGAAATGAAGAAGAAAGACTAAAGAAAATCTGGATAGAAGGTGTGCAAGCGGCTATCACAGGATTGGAGGAAGATCAATGGATGGACAGAGAGGAATGGTGTTTGGATTCCGGAGGACGGCGGTAGCTGTCATGGTAACGGATGATGAAGGTGATGATAATTTGGTACAACAAATAAGAACGAAATAGTAAAATAAAAATACAAACCATATAATTTTCTAAATATACATGTCTAAAACTGAGAGAATGTCATTGTTTCTCCTTATTAACTTTTGTAATTATGTAGGCATAGAATTTATAAAGGCCTCTCAATGCTTCAAGAGCCGTGTCTTCCATAATGGCCTGTTACTGCATTATATTTTGAAGGTACTGCAAAAGCAAGCAGTGGCGTTACTAACAGTTGATAGAGCTCTCGTTCTCGCTCTGCTTCGCTACTCGCTGTTTAAATATGTATGCCAGTTATATTTTTACAAAACACAAAGGTACAATACAATATAGTGTTAATTTTGCGTTCTTTTGTAAAATCCTTCAACGAGTCTTGGCGTATGGTCACTCTCTGACCGATTAAGTTCGAATGTCGATTACGCTGAATGTTTGGTAACTCCTTTTTTTGCATCGTTCAGAATTATTGTATTTACTGGTTAAATTTTATCATATATCTTATAATCCTGCCAAATTCTAATTTTTCCAGCTTTATATCTGTTAATTCGAGATCAATTTATTTTCACTACTTACCTAATGCCCCAAGTGGGAGACAATGACCAATCACGTTTCAATGATTTTTTTACAACTAATGACAGTCGTGTTCTATCTTGCTCTTTAACGAATTATCTTTACCAGCTTCTGCTTTTGTGATAAAGAAACTCTTCCTTTTTAATATTCTGAAAAGGTCAGAGCATTATTTTGTCGTGACTGACTCTCCAACAAATACATTGAATGTAGTAAATATCGAAGAGATTCCTTCGAACTACACATTGATAATTGTGTGTTCAATAATTGTGCTTTTTGCAGATTAGATCGTCTAGTTCAAGAAAACCGGTTGGCAAAGATATTGAAGAAGAATGGCTTGCTCTACAAAGTATTTTGACGCAAGCAGCAAATTAAAGCCTGGGTATCAAAACTAAATGGAATCGAAAAAAAAGGGCTACGAATATGGGATGAAAACATCAAGAAAGTAATTGATAAACGTGAAGCATACAAAAAAGTATTGTCTACAAAAAAAAATATGAAGATAAAGTAGAGTATCATAGGAAGAGATTCATAGCTAAAAATGGAGTTCGCAAAAAATATAGACAAAGCTGGGAACAGTTTGTATCATTTTTGGAAAATAAAATCACTAGGCCTCAGCCAAAAATATATAAAGTTTAAAAAAAATTAAATAATGATTCAAAAGAAAATACACATTTAAATTGTATATCGAAAGAATCTTGGCTTAACTACATTCATCATTTATGGACACAAAAAGATAATTTATTACAAATACCGATCTATAATAACACTGCTTTGAAACAAATTTCTATAGATGAAATAACTGATGTTGTTAAATCATTAAAAAGTAACAAAGCTCCCGGAGAAAACCACATTAATCAGGAATTATTTAAATTTTCAATTTTAAAAAATTAGGCAGATTTCTTATTCTCCTTAATATGATATGAGAAGGACAAGAACCACCATAAATCCATTTTAATACCTATCTTGAAAAAAGAAGTCGCCAAATCCAAGATACCTATCGTGGAATTAGCTTGTTAAACTCTGGATATAAAATGTATGCTAATATAGTTAAGAATAAATTGAAAAGAAATGAAAATATAATTGGAGAAGAGCAGAATGGATTCAGAAAGGGTAGATCTCGTACAGATGGATTCTTCACTCAAAAACTACTTTTAGAAAAGCACAAGGAATTGAATATAGAAATTCATATCGCCTTTGTTGACTTCATAAAGGCGTTTGACAAAGTAGACAGAAATACATTATTACAAATTTTAGCTGATGATAACGTTCCATAACAATATATTACTAATATCTTCAACATCTATAAAAATAATGAAATCCCTGTTAAACAAGATGGCAAACTATATTCTTGGAAAAATATCAACACATCAACACTGGAATAAGACAGGGATGTGGACTTTCGCCGGTGCTGTTCATTATATATATATATATATATATATATATATGAAAAATGATTATATATTAGTTCAGAAGAATACAAGATTACGGCTTTATAGGGTTCTCGCAAGACCAGTATTAAGGTATGGTAATGAAGCATGGACAATACGAAGAAGAGATGAAAGCCGAATAACAGCAAATGAGATGCGATTTATGCACCGTACAGCAGGCTATACAAAGTGAGACCATAAAAGAAATGAGGAAATTATGGAAGAGTTGGATGTAGAACTCATTCTTCACCACATACAAAACTACCAGAACAACTGGAAAGCCCATCTTCAACGAATGCCATCCCATAGAATACCAAACGCCATACTTCGTTACTGCCCCCAAGGCAAAAGATCGCTGGGACGTCCAAAAAAGCGCTGGATGGTAAACCCCTTTTTGAGAGCGTAATAGGCCTCATGACCTAATACTTGCATGGATGATGATGATAATGATGATGATATGAATAGAATAATAAACGAATGGAGGAAAACAACGGGGATATATACCCATCTATAGGAACCTCAAACTCGATGCTATTCTTTTTGCAGACGATGCTCTTCTGGCACATTCCGAAAATGATTTGCAACGATCAATTTATAATTTACAAAAAAATAGCTGCCAAATTTAATATGGAAATATCAATTAACAAAACTAAAATTATGGCATTTCATGGTAAGGATCCCATAAAAAGTAAAATCTGTCTCCAGAATAAAATTTTAGAGAGATTTAATCAATTTAAATATATTGGATATTATATCGCTCTATCTGGGATGAAAAGGATATCCCTGAAAAAATTACTAGTTATAATAAAAGTTTGGGAATTTTAATCAAGCTATGAAACCATCCCTTGTACAAAAAAAAAAAAACATCAGTTTACGTTTATATAACACTTTGGCTAGACCAGTGTTGAACTATGGTAGTGAAGCATGGACACTAAAAAGACAATGTTATTTAACATTTTCCAATACTGTTACTTTAACACAGTTCCAATAATGGATCATATTATAATATTATAATTATATTGTGAAAAGAAAAATACTGTCTGATCCAGCAATCGAACCGCGGACCTCTAGTTCTCCAGACTAGTATGCAGCCCACTACACCATTCTAGAATTATAGATTTGTATATGTGGAAAGAATTGTTAATGTCTGTGCCAGGTCTAGAATGGTGTTGTGGGCTGCACACTAGTCTGGAGAACTAGAGGTCCACGGTTCGATTCCTGGTTCAGACATTAATTTTTCTTTTCACAATATCATTATAATACCAAAAAGACAAAATGAAAGCAGAATAATGGCTTGTGAAATGAGATTCATGCGCAGAACAGCGGGTTACATCAGATGGGATCGGAAAAGGAACACCGATATCTTAGAAGAATTGAAGACTACGCCAATTTTGGAATATATTAAACAGTACCAACTAAATTGCAAACACCATCTTGAAAGAATGAGTTCAAATCGGATCCCCAAAGCTGTTTATAATTATATACCAAGAGGACGAAGATCTCTGGGCCGTCTTATGAAATGCTGGAGGGAAATTTTTCTATAGGATCGTAACAGGCCTTGGCCTAATACTTGGAAAGAAGAAGAAGAAGGTAATTGTGTTTTTAAATAAAGATTTTACTGAGGTGTTTACTAAAAAAATAATTAATAACGTATAATAATAATAATAATGGTTATAATATACAGTTTGATGTTTTATTTTTTTCGCCACCAAGGTGCATTCATTCAATATTTCCATCCAATTTAGCAATAAATAATATGATGAAGCCAAAGTGGATAAAGAAATGAAACATAACCACACATGTTTTATTTATTTTCAAACATCGCCGTTTATATTAAATGTATAAAAAGGAACATTTAAAAATAACTATATTTAAATAATGGGTTTTGTGTAAACAGCTTAATCTTATTCGTTAAATAGTCCTAACAAATGCCACTCTTGATTTTCTATTCCTATAGGTAAACTTACTCGTCACATCGTTACTCGTGAATATATCGATGATATGGAAATCACTTGTGACATGACTTATCATAATTAACCCTGCTGACTCTTGAATGCATTTTGATTAACCAACATTAGTTGTTTCACAGTCACTTAATATATATATATATATATATATATATATATATATATATACTATTTTTAATGGAAGTATGCCCTTATAGAAGATTGTAACATAATTTTTCAGTATATTATTAGTAGCCTACTTTTTTTCAATTTTATGTGGCAAATAATCCCAAAAACTACTGCATAGATATATTGAATTATATCACCACTGTAAACATTATAAAATTACCCATTTTTTAAAATACTGTATATATATTCTCTTTAATAATTTGCTTAACTGTTATATTAGCCGCTAGATGGCAGTCGGAAGATCTTTCCGCTACCTCTTGTGTGAATTGAGAATACTACATGTATAAGAAAATTTTATGTTTGTCTTGGAATTCTTGGGTATCTCAGTTGGTTAGAGCGCTAAAGGTATAGACTTTAGAGACTCGAGTTCAAATCCCGACTCAAGAATTCATTTTTCTTTTTATATCATATATATATATATATATATAGAGAGAGAGAGAGAGAGAGAGAGAGAGAGAGAGAGAGAGAGAGAGAGAGAGAGAGAGAGAGAGAAAGAGACAGACAGAGTGAATGTTTATACATTATATGATTTGTTTTAATTTTATCATTTACAATGCTCCTTTAGCTATTTATATAGGGTACAGAAAATGGTTGTAGACCCTTCAGTATAGCATTTAAATATAAGCGTTACTGCAGAGGTTTATTTTAGAAATCAAGTATCGCAAGAAAGTAATATATATATATATATATATATATATATATATATATATATAGCCTATGTATGTATATGTTCTAGACTATTTTATAACAATAACGAGCCTAGACGTCTGTATAGAAATTAATTGAATGATATTGAAAGTGTGATGTCTATATTATAACAACAAAAATTGTTGAAAGCTGCGCTGTGGTCTCTGGGTATCGTGTTTGCTTCAAATGGTCGGTAGAAATTTCATGGGTGAAGTTTCTTCGGAGGTTTTTCTTACGTGTAAGACAAATGTCGACAAGCTTCAGGCCCAGATAATCACCGAGTATCATTTGGGCATCATAATTATTCTATAATATTCTTTGTTTAAATACGAACGTGTGTGTGTGTGTCTTGCCTGACGTGTTAGTGCTCTATCGGAGGTGACCTGGTATTGAGCTGATCCATCATTCACGGAGGCCATTTATGGTTATCTTTTTGTGGTCAAAAGAAGCATGTATTTAACGCAAAGTTTAAAAACAATTACATGCCGTAACTTGCCTTGAAATTTTTCTCAGAGGAACGTTGTGATCTACCAAGCCTTGTCCAAAAAAAATCTGCCGTTTTAATTTCAAGGAAAATAAATCGAAGCCAGAATCCAGGAATGAAAACCCACTGTGCGAAGCAGATGGACTCCCTGTATGAGTAAAGGGAAATGTAGTTTGGCGGGACGCGGCATGCGGGCAGTTGTCAGGGATGGTGAGGCGAAGCGGGACGCGGCATGCGGGCTGGTTGTCAGAGTTATCCATTTCACTAAGGCAGGAGCTGTATTACTTCGCTGTTATCTAAATTATAGCTTAGGCGCAGGATTTTATTGTCGTGCAGTTAAAAACGGCACATATTTTTCTAACGTGGTCTTGGTATAGGTTTTGGCATACATTTGTTAACAGTTTCCTTATAAGAATAAGACAAAAATGAAAATATTCCCAGTATTATTTATTAATGTAAAAGTCATATTTCTTCTAAGTTTTGTTACAATATGTTCTTTATCCAAATATTCTAATTATTTTATACTAAAATAGTAATTAGTACAATTTAATATGAATTGAAATAATTACGTATTTTAATAATTTAACACAGCTTAATCAATCAGAGAGAAAATCTCCATTTACAATATTAGATATAAAGATTTAACAAAATTTCATTAATTAATGCTAATGAAAGAAAATTATTATAAACAAAGAAAACCAAATAAATTACAATTTATTAATTCATATTTCAAAATTTATATTTCGAAACACAGTTGAACTTGTATATGAAAATATTTAGACGAAAATAAAACAGTTTAGTTTTTATATTTTGGTTAAATTTTGTTGTAATCTTGTTTTATGATATCTGATGCCATTTCCCCTATCATGATTGCTGGGGCGTTGGTATTGGCGCTTGGAATTTTAGGGATTATTGAAGCATCTACTACCCTTAAATACTTTACTCCATACACTCTCAATCTGGGGTCGACAACTGCCTCCTTATCATTCGAAGGACCCATTTTACACGTTCCAGAGTAATGATGCGCACTTCCAACATATTTCGTCATTACACAACTGAAGTATTCTCGTGATCCAAACTCCTCTTCCTCACAACCTTCATATTTCGTTTCATCTAAAATATAACCTGCATCTTGAAACGTTTCTGTTGTTGCAATTTCCATTGCCTTTAAATGACCTTGCAATAGTATCTCTCTGTCCTTAGGATTTGTTAAAAGTCTTGGATAAATCAACGGTGCTGCAAATGGATCTGTTGAATTTATTGTTAAATAACCTTTACTTTGTGGTCTTATGAGGTACGGACCAACAGAAATCTGACTGTAGTATGAAGAAGGCATGCTAATGCCTTCTGTATCTACGTCACTGAAAGAGAAGCCGTACTTGATGTCCGGATAATCTTCAGTTGCAAACGAGGATGGAAAATATCCGGACATTTGTGAGAGACCAGGTACAGATAATGGTCCCTTGAAGTTTTCAACATATTCACTTATATCCTGAAGCCATTGTTCATTTGACGTTGGGATGGTTGATGAATTTGTTACATTAAGGGTTACTCCGACAGATGTAGCATGGTTCATTAAATTGTAACCAACTTTAGAGTCTTTGATGACTTTTATACCTAGTTTTGAAAGAGTTTTTCTGGGACCTATACCAGATAACATTAAAATTTGTGGTGATGATAATGCGCCTGCGCTAATTATCACTTCCTTATCAGCAAAAATTGTACCTGTCTGGGAATGATCATTGTCTAATACATATTTGACACCTTGAACAACGTTATGCCTACCGGTCTTGATAATTAATTGTGTAACTCGGATACCTGTGACGATGTGTAGGTTTGTACGATTTCTAACAGGTTTAAGAAAAGCATTGTTTGTACTTTGTCTGACACCATTTTTTACTGTCCCCTGAATAAGAAAAATGCCTGTTGGATTTCGACCATTATAATCTGTATTATTGTATCCAAGTTCTTCATAAGCCTGTATTATTTTGTAAGTGTTCACATCGTGGTATGGGAAAGTCTGGACACCCAAGTATCCTCCACTGGAATGATATTCTGTATCAGAGGCGTATTTGATCAAGATTGTTTTCAGATTTCTTAAAATAACGCAAAAACGTTTTCCCAGTTCCACCCTCGATTTCCCAGTTTTTCCCAATAATCGTAATCATTCTTAAATCCTCTGGCATAGAGCATTGTGTTCACTGTACTTGTACCGCCCAGTACCTTTCCCGCCGGCCAGAAGCAGGATTTTCCGCTACATGTAGCTGGTTCAGGCTGCGTAAAATGTGGCCAGATTATGGAAGATTTATCAGATTGAACAAAACCTTTATATGCTGGGACATCGTCAATTTGTGTCGAATCTTCTCCAGCTTCTAAAAGCAGTATGTTCCATTCTCCAATTTCAGATAATCTGGAAAAATAAGTGAATACAAAGCGATTGGGTGAATATGTTACAAACACTTATAGATTAAGAGAATCCAATTGTGCATCACTTTCATATAGCAACACATGTCCGGAACCTGTTGCGAATGACAACATTAACCAAATCCTTTCACTTTGTATTACAGTGATTTATGTATTGAATATATTTGAACTTAGAATTTAAAAACTGTCCACCGCTATGGTCTCGGGGTAGCGTGCTGCCTTGTCACGCAGCGGGCCCGGGTTAATAATAATAATAATAGCTTTATTTTACCTGGCAGAGTTAAGGCCTTAAGGCCTTGTCTACCACTCAACCAGGGTTCGATCCCCCGTCGGGACAGTTTTTCTGGGTGAGGTTTTTATCGGGGTTTTTCCTCACCTGTAAGACAAATGTCAGGAAAACTTTAAGGCTCAAACGATTCCCGAAATCATATGGCCATCATCATCATCATTCATATTCATCTTAGGTTAAGCTTAGGATTAGGGACTCTCCTGGCGAACCATTATCATCATCATCACCGATCATATTATCGGGGCAACGTAACCTCACCTTCCAGGCGCCATAACCTCAGAAGTGGGCTACAAGTACGCCAGGCCAGGAGAGAAAACTAGGAATGTCGAAAGACAAACCTGGGGCATTTAAAAAAAAAGAAAAAAAAAAGAAAAAAAAAAAGAATTTCGAAACTCTTTTGTGCAAATATAAGAACTATTGAAATGACTTCTCGCATCTGCCTCAATACAGAAATTGCAGCAATACACTCATAGGCCAGGGCAATTACAGTATTTAAAAAAATAAATTCCTACTTACTCTTGTACGTGATAATTAGCAGGAAAACCAATAGAATTTAATGGATATGTTTTGAAAAAAAAGTGCGCGGCAATGAGGTGAAAAACATTCATAACGTCCTAAAACTTTTTTTTTTCCACTTTTTAGCTATGAAGAAGAATTAACTTCGATAAAACTAAATAGAGTCTTATAACGTTGAAAAATATGAAGAATTGAGGCCTGAACGGATAAAACCGACTCACAAAATGTTGTTAAAATAATTTAAAAAGACGAACAATTCCGTTTTTCGCCTTTGTATCATTAGGCTCGTAATCGTTGTATTTAATTTTTTCGGGGCTTATATTGTAGCATTTTATGACGCCAATTCATCATGAAAATATTGTGCAGAAATAACAAATATCTATAACTTTCTGCACAAACCACGAAAAAGAAAAACAGATGCATGAATATTATGACCAATTGTAGTCCCACAGCAAATGTTCAAAATTGCATTTTATTCTCTTCAACACCATCATAATTAAAAGTACGTAAATAAGAACATTAAACACGTAAAAAATCTAAAAAATCTAAAAAATCGAGCTATTTCAGTCTGACACGTCGTCTGAGGTGAAAGTGCGACATTGTTTTTCAGTGCTCGAGCATCCGGAGCATGGAGAGGGTTCCTCACCTACGTCGAGTTCTCCCTCCGATGGCGCGTCAAACTGAAATATTTGGATAAGTTGTTTAGGCGTGAGAGTTGTAGATCAATTCTTCAACAATAAAAAAGTACTTTGAAAATTTGCTGTAAGACCATTTTTTGGTCATAGATATGGCATATTACTTTAGACATCCGTTTTTACATTTTAGCGAATTGTGCAAAATATTAGATTTTTTGCACACCAATTTTCATGAAAGATAGGCAACATAAGAGGTTACAATGTAAGCCCCGAAAAATTCTGTAATGATTACGGGCCTAGTAATAAAATAATGAGAAATGAGCTTTTTTGCCAAGTAGTGTGAAACGATTTTTATGTATTCAGGGTATTTTTTCATCTTTTAGAGCGCTATAACGTACTAGTTTTTATTGTTGTAAAGTTACTTTTATATTTCTTATATAAAAAGCAAAAAAAAAAAAAAAGCTTTGTCACTTTTATGACTTTTTTGCACCTAATTACTCTGCACCGATTTTGTTCCAGAACGTATGCCTGTGGATTGAATTTTTACGATTTTTCTGCTAATTATCGCGTTCTAAAAGTGGCCAAGATTTTTTAAAATGAGAGTCTATAGCTAATTCTACTGAACTATCGTTGAAAGATTCCAGGACTGCTTAACTCTGTCACGTGTAATCATTATTGATGTTATTAGGTTTGCTTTCCATAAGGAAAATATGTTCAATTAAGTTCCTTGAATCTTTGTAATAACAAACATTGAAACATACCAACATATAAACATCTCCATAAATTCAAGGAATACATAGGCAAAAACGATGTTTTAATCCTCCTGTAAAGAGGGGATGGTAGGGATGAATAATAGTTTATAAATGAGAAAATAATTAACATAATAATGAAAAATGTAAATAAAGTTAATCAGCTTAAAGGTATTATTTGAGGGATAGAAGAGTATTATAAAATAATTACTTTAGTTTCTCGTAACACACATGAATGCCTTTATTTAACAAATTAAATATTTTAGAATGTACGTTCCTATGTGAAAGTTGTTCATAATTCTCTCTTATATCATCTCTATATTTGTAAAAATGTACAAAGACAATAAAATTAAATATAAATTATATATAGGCAAATTCATAAGATAGTTGATTTTCTCTGGCAATTCATATAAAATCTACACAAAATAAAATATTAAATTGCATCCAAAGCATGGCAGCCAATGACAAGTGAAACACGTAATGTCATTGGTTAGGGTGTTGACGTGATTAGCGTGATGTATTTCCTCGACCTAGTTTTTATTTTTGTTAATAGTAGTTAGTTGCCTTCTTCTCAATTTAAGTTGCCACTAGGCTGAGTAACTCAATTTCTGACTCTGTACAAAAACTACATTTTATGTTCTATAGTCTTGAATCGATCCTTGTATTGTCAGGAATATGTTAATTTTGTAGCACAGTTATCATGTCTTCTCTAGCACTACATGATTCTATTCGATAATAATAATAATAATAATAATAATAATAATAATAATAATAATAATAATAATAATAATAATAATAATATTATCATTATTATTATTTGGTCAAGACACTGCAATTATATGGGAATTCAAATAGAAGATAATTATTACCTCCACAATTTACTATTCGCAGATGATCAGGTGGTTATCTCTCAAGATCCAGATAATGCAACTTTCATGTTAAGGAAATTGGAGATAGAATACAAAGAATGGGGATTACAGATAAATCACATTAAAACAGAATATATTTCATTGGATACAACAGATGGGCTAAAATGTAATTCAGGAAAAATACGTAATGTTAAAAATTTTAAATATTTAGGATCTATTTTAGATAAAAGTGAGAATTCAACTACAGAAATTAAAAGAAGAATAACTGATGGAAGAAGAATCATTGGTATAATGAACTCAGTGCTTTGGAATAGAAATATAATATATACAACGAAGAAAACTATATCTCAAGTTCTGTTACAAAGCGTTTAATTATATGGGCCCGAAACCTGGACAGTAAGTAGAAAACAAGCCAATAAGCTGTTAGCAGTAGAAGTTGATTTTTGGAAGCGATCGACAAGAATTTCAAGAAGGGATAAGGTCAGAAACAACACAATAAAGGAAATTATGCAAATCGAAAAAACATATTGGAAATGATAGAAGAAAAACGTTTGAAGTTGTATGGACACCTTATACGAATGGAAGAAGAGAGAATACCAAAAGAAGATCCTTAATTGGAAAGCTAATTGAAGGAGTGGAAGAGGCAGACTTAGAGAACGTTGGATAGATAGAGTGAAGAGAAGTATGGAAGCTAGAGATGTGACGGAAAAAGATGCTCTAGACAGGAACCTTTGGCGACAATTCACTTTAGATTCAAGGAGAAACACTGTATTGTGGAATATTCCTAATTAAAAAAATAGTATTATGTTAATAATAATAATAATAGTAATAATAATAAAATAATAATGATAATGATAATAATAATAATAATAATAATAATAATAATAATAATAATAATGACGATGATAATGATAATGTTTTGCACACGAATAATAATGAAGAACACATAAATTCAATGTTCTATAAATCATAAACAATATGTGACACCTGGGAGCGCTTTGAACTGTTTTGTAGATGAAGTTATGAAGTTTAGTTTTTAAAATTAGAAATAATCTAATGCCTCATACCTACGTACAATCAAATTGGATTAAGCCTGATCTCATGTGATTTTTTCCTTTGGGGATTTCTGAAAGATAGGATTTTTTACTTCGTCATGATTTAAATGAAATAAAATAATATATAAAAAAGGCTGTGGCAAATGTCAATGCGGATATGTTACAACGAACTTAATATTGTCGACTTGATGTGTATGGTGCGACATACACATGTAACATTTGTATGTTCAGAAATTAAATACCAAGATTTCCTCTTAAAATAGTGTAAAGTGCTTCCAGGTAACAAATAGTTTTTTTGCTGTCTACAACATAAAAATTGTAGTAATGTATTTCGGAATTTTTGAGAACCGCGTATTCTTTTGTTTAGATGCTTTTTAAAATACCATTGTTCATTTGAGTAACGGATGTTGGCCAGGTGACTACTAGTCTTGTTTTTGCTCAATGATATTGAAATGTGATTTATGTCTATTTACTTCGTACTTTAGAAAAAAATATGTAACTACGTTACTGTATATTAGTTACTGATATTGAATATAATTTATTATTTAAAATGTTTATGTTTCTTACACTGATGGAAAATGTAATGCGGAGATGGTAGCAATGAAGTTTGTAAGAGACTACCTCACATTGCTACTATCTCAACACACGAATATTTTGCAATATTTCAGATATGTCAAAAACAAAATTAAAGAAAGAAAGTAAACTGATAAGAAATAATTACCGGCAAAATGAAGTGATAAAAGCTACTCAAGCTGTTAAAGCAGACATAGTGTTAATACAGATATCTAGATCTACTCTCGTAACTTTCTGCTTGATGGTGTGCAGATTTTTATACTTAGATTGAAATTCTCTACGTTTCATCAGATTGTTTTGTGGATGAACATACACTTTTATTTTATATTAATACATCTTCATAGATTAATGTTAATAATGTAGCTATGTAGCTACTACGAAATTGAAAAAAAAAACAAACATAATTTTGTGAGAAACGATACTCAATAATTCTTTCCTCAAATAATATGCTGAAGACGCTGTTGAAAAATATTGCTACTATATTCTAGTAGTTGATTTTTTTCACGCTTTCCTCAGCACATATTATATCTATTTTATCTTAGAAGTCCACCGTTGTGGTCTCGAGTTAGCGTGCTGCCTTATCACGCAACGGGCCCGGGTTCGATTCCCGGTCGGGACAGGCTCCTGGGTGAGTTTTTTTCGGACTTATTCCTCACCTGTAAGACAAATCTTAGGAAGCTTAGGGCCCAACGCTCCCCGAAAATTATCCTTAGCTTTATCATCATAATTTTTTACCGGTGTGGAAAGCAACTGGAAGCTACAATACCTATAATTCCCTAGTAAAGCTGCAAAGCATAGCAACAAAAATGAAAAGATTGAAGACTGCAAAAAATCAGGAATTTATCAAATTAAATGTGAAGAATGCGAGAAAAGTCTACATAGGAAAAACTAAGAGAAATTTGAAAACCAGAGTGAAAGAACTTCTCAGGAACGTCAAGAAAGGGTAGATAGAAAAATCTGCAGTGGCGCCCATTCATGGTCTATAAAACATTTTATCAAAACCAAATAGAAAAAACCAAAATAACTCACTGTTTGGGGAAAAATTACATAAAAAAAAGAAAAGGAGAAGCTAATTAACTTTGAAATTCCCGGGGAGAATGACCTGATTTCGAGGTTTTGTCTGTCAACAGAAAGAGCAAAAGGCGGCTCTTCAAGATGTCAGAAGAATGATCATGAACATACTGAAGATGGAACTGAAGTGTAAAGTTCTAAAACTAGTTAAGAAAAAGAAGAAAAATAGGAGGTGAGTGATACAATTTTACCTACATAAAAAAAGTAAAAGTAAAAATAGATTTCATTTACTCTGCATCAGAACAAACAAAAGAACAGTTGATGTCAAGGCTCAATTCAAAAATCTGGAATTTAGTTGAGAATGAGAATGATAGCATCTAAAACATCTCCAATTGAGATAGATAGATAGATCATCGGTTGTTTAATGTCTTTGACACTGTCCGATTCTCAATACCCTTGGGCAGAATTACTACGGGTGGATTGTCTTAGGAGATGACTTGAAAATCTAGCTTGTCAATTAAATCTTTGAGGCGGAAATGTAGGATTGACTACTATTGACATCAAGGTAATAACTTGCAATTAGAAATTTAATTAATCATCATTTTGTTAAAGGTAAAACTGGACACATTTCTGTAAAATGCTCATCATATATGAATCCTTTAG
This sequence comes from Diploptera punctata, assembly GCA_030220185.1. NCBI lineage: Eukaryota > Metazoa > Arthropoda > Insecta > Blattodea > Blaberidae > Diploptera > Diploptera punctata. Next base: position 891,377 of record JASPKZ010007266.1, read on the forward strand.
TACTTGCCATCCATCTAGCCGGATTCAAATATAATTATACTCAAAATGCGTTCAATATTTTTTTTTTAATTTGTAAAACCATTAGAAGGATTCCTAGTGTTGTTGAAACTAGATGTTCACAACAACCACACACTCAAAGTAATCGAGAAGGCCGGAAGGAAGTTCTTGACGATTGCGTCATTACTGCCACATTTGACTCACAAACAACAACAGTCTTTGGAAACACATATCAGTGAGTCAGTAAGACTGTTCCTGGGTGAAGAGCAAAGTGAATCGAGTCCTTTTGAAGCATCTGAACGTTTTGGTAGATTATTAAGTGATCCCACTACAGGCCTCAGGAGACCCTTGCGGTAGTAGGAGGTTAAGGCTCCCACTTTTTCTAGACAAGAAGTGTTTTCAATTGCAGTGAATGGCTTCCATGGAATGTTCCAATTAAACAGGAATATATTTTTCTGAGGAAGGTTTTGTGTCAGAAGAGTCTGATAGAGCAAGAGGCGCAAGCTGTAGCTGAAAATAACGTGGCAGCCCTTGTTATCTAAATACCATCCATATCTGCAGCTATTTCAGAATAACAGATACTCTCCTCCACCCCAACTACAAACAATCCATTAATCTCATAGTCCTTACTTTTTTCAAATTACCTGGAAGCAGTTATTTTCGAGTTATTAAATCATCACAATCATCATCATCATCATCTGCATTCATGGATTAGGTCTGTTGACCCGTTCCGACTTCAGCCCAGCTCTTTCTAGGTCTGCCCACATCTCGGGTGCCTTTAGGTTTGTATTTTGTTATTTATTTGTTTTGGATATATATCTTCACTCATTCTGTCTATGTGTTGCTTCCATTTTTGTCTATATGTATCTATTTCATCCGTTAATGCAAATATTTCAAGTTCCTGTCTTATTTCTGTGTTCTTGATTCTGTCTTCCTTAGTGCACCCTTTAACAGATCTAAAAAAATTTCATTTCTGCCGCCGTTTCCTACTTAGATCTTGTTTTTTATGCATCCAGGCTTCTGAACCATAGAGCAGTACCGGTACTGCCAACGTTTTATAAAATTTCAATTGGCTCTCTTGTTGTTTTGTTATTTAGTGATCGTATTATCGTACCACATATTCCCTTGGAATTTTGCTATTTTATTAGTTATATCATCACAATGAAAACATAATCTCATATACAATACCCCCAAGAATCAGAATCTACACCTATGACACAATTTGTTTGCTGAAAAGTAAGAAAGTTCAGAATGAAACAGATGATTCAACAGATATGAACATCCAAATTGAACTAAGGCAGCGACTTACATATCAGTGATCTTAGACGTCTTGAACCATATTCTGAAGATGCTGTCTGAATACTTGGGACTAAACATTTTCTGGGTATTTTAAAAGTGAATACGGATGCAGTGCTTTCTTAGAGAGATCATGGCTTGCTTGGGTTAGGTCGGGGGCATTAAAATGTCTTAAAAATTACCGACGATCGCGTCCAATGTACGGGAGCTTTGAAGACGAAATACATATATTTGGATATTGGAGGTTTCAGTTATTATCGGAAATATTTCTAAATTCAAATAGTGAAAAATTGGCATGCTACTAGTTAATCGTACACCCAGAAAATTGGATAAATGTTGACAAATTTCTGGAAAAAAAACGCAGAAAATAAGAACAACACTCATTCCTGAATAAATAAATATGTAAGCAAACTATAATAGCATTAATACTAAACAATTTTACGTAACCCAATTAATGTATAGTGTAATTGTATTGTTATCTATTGTATGTTTTTTTTGTTTTATCTGCATTATATCACTAATATACATTAATTTATTGACACGGACTGTCAACAGCACGTACGGCTTGTTGCTTGTGCGACCCGTATTTTTTAAATAACATTGATGTATCTTTCTTATAGTGTAATTAAGTCTTACTATACTAATATAAAACATGCAAGACCATAGTGATTGCACAGATTGCGGAGGGTATCTCTGACAACTGTAAATCCATGTGAATGGAATATTGTACATTTTATTATATATGTATATTAATTGTACTTCATTTTTTAATGCTCTATTGTAAAATTGTCTCTCAGCTATAATATAGTTTGAAAACACAGATATTTTGACAATATTTAGTAAAAATTAAAATTCGAGAATTTAGTAATGACACTCAACTTATATTTCTGCAGCATATGCTTTAATATATATAATATGTTAATATCAGTAAATATTTTGAGACTCATTAATTCATCTAACACTGAAGTCATTAGCAGTCTTGCTCTCCAATACTTTAAGGTCCTAGAAAAATTCGTATATTTTATTCCTATCATCTCCTGTACGTCTTAAGCATGAATATCACAAGATATAGCGAGACTGGAGTTTCACGTTTATATTATCATGACTGAAGGACATTTTTTTTGTTCAATGCCACCTATTTGTCATTCGACATTTCAGGTATTCTCTCCTGGCATTGGCGTATTGTAACCCACTTCTAAGTTTGGGGCGCCTGGAAGGCGGGGTTACGCTGCCCCAATGATATGATGGGTAATGACGATGGGAATGATGCGCCAGGAGAGGCCTTAAACCTAAACTTAGTCTAGTGAGGTGAATATGATATTGATGATAATGATGGCCAGATGATGTTCGGGGACCGTTTGGGCCTTAAAGTATCCTGACATTTGTCTTACAGGTGAGGAAGAAGCCCCTAAAAAACCTCACTCACGAAAGACTTGTTCCGAGCGGGGATTGAACCCGGGGCACCTCGCGTTACAATGCTGCACGCTAACTCGAGACCACAAGCGGTTGGACTGATTGAAGCGATATATTGTTTTAATTCAGCTGTGCAAATTCCTACTTTTACATGTTTATTTTCCACATACCTTGACATCACTTAATGTGCGTGGTAATATATCAACTGTATCACTTATTTGAAAGCATATTTAATCAAATTGGTAGTATATTTATTAAATAACGTGGTAAAATATAAATCTTACAGTTCTGGTGGTAATAAGAATAATAATAATACACGTTTAATTTAAACTGGAACAATTAATGTCATAGAGCCTTATCTTCCAGTCAACCAGTTTTATTCTTACAACAGATAATAGTAGTAACTGTCAATGAATTGGTAGTGTAATTTTATGATAACTAATGTGTGAGTCCTGTATTTTAAAATCTGGTATTAAAATTGTTCCCTATACCAGCGGTCTCCCAGACATTTTTTCGACTCGGAACCCGCGCTTCCACTACGATCTGAATTTGGTGAAAACACTGACTTTAAATATACATACAGTAGACATGCATAATACTTAATTCCAAGCAAAAGGTTTAATAACCTTAAATTAACTTAACCTTTTACGCTTTAAAACAGTAAGCTACTAGTTACGACTTAAACGTTATATAGACCTGGTAGGCACATTTTTCAATGCAAAATACAAACTTGCATAAGTTATGCCACGAGTGATTTTTTCAAATTATCTAAGAGAATTTTGGAAGTCAAGAGTGGCATTTGTTAGGACTAGTTAACGAATCAAATTACGCTGTTTACACTCATCAACTCATACGTTCTTGACTTAATAGTTTATTAAACACTTTTATATATTTAATGTAAACGGCGATGTTTAAAACAAATCAGAAATGTGAGGCATTTGTTCATGCACTGCTGCTTCATCAATATTATTTAATTGCCAAATAATATGACACTATTGGTAAGAGTGCACCCCCGTGGAGAAATAATGAAACACATCAAACTATATCTCATAATTCAACGTTACGGGTTATTCATTTATTTTTTTAGTAAACACGTCAGTAACATCAAGGACGCGTTCAATTATTTGCTATATTCAATGTATTTGTTGGAGAAAAATAATGCTTTGACCTGTTCAGAGCAATACACTGGACATACTTGCTTTATCACAAAAGCAGTAGCTGCTAAAGAGAAATCGATAACGATCGAGGTGAAACACGACTGTCATTGGTTGTAAAACAACATTCCGTGTAAACGTGATTGGTCATTGACTAGCATTTGTGGCATCAGTTAAATAGCCCTTGTAATCGTCATGCCACCTTCTCTTCCTTGGAATTCAGTGAGAAGATTGCTCCTGCTTTCCATGGCACAGAGCTTTGAAGTCAGAAACCACAGAAGTTAAACAAATAAAGTCTCAATCACCTTCAGCACAAAGTCGGTTTCTATATTTATTTTATAAATAGGCATATGAACAAAACGACTTTTCGCACAAATATGTGGATGCAAAGGGTAATAAAGCCTTAATGGCTTTATTTGCTAACACTGGGAACTCCTTTAAACTTAACAAAACACCAATTAATTACAGAGATTTAGAACATTTCTGTAACTAAATACCAGTGGAAATTTCGAGAGGCTACTCTTTTTCATTTACGCTTAATGTGGATTCTAGAATTATGGACTCTTCGAAGGGATTGCGAGTCCAATTATTATTATTATTATTATTATTATTATTATTATTATTATTATTATTATTATTATTATTATTATTATTATTATTATTATTATTATTATTATTATTATTATTATTATTACAATTCCGCAGAAATGAAGGAAACAATAATACACCTAACCTCGAAACCCGCCATTACTGAATAGTTTTGGCAAAACCCTTGAAATATTTTGCGAACCCCTGTGGGTTCGCGAACCACAGGTTGGGAAACAATGCTTTGAACCAATCCCGAGCTATGTACCAGTTGTACTCTAAACAAACTTGCATAAGGTATTACTTCGCAGACATAGTCTATTGGGGGGAGCCGTGGTGTTACTTTTGCCGCCATATGACTGAATTGTGTACGGAACTGTCATCGGTAGAAAATTTCTTAGAGGGCATCGTATTTTACGGAAAATAAGACTAAATAAGCCTACAAGGTAAGATGGTACCAATAATTAGGAGCTTACATTTCTTATTTATCGGCTGCGGTGGACTAGTGGTTATGCTCCTTGCCACTAGTCCCGAGGGTCGCGGGTTCAAACCCGGCCGGGGTCGATGAATTTTTTAGGATGAAAAGATACAAGGAGTAAGTCCTCCGGTAGGGACTTTTTTAAGCCGTGGGTCCCGAATCTGAAGATTTTCAGGCTCGTAAAATATCCTTAAGCCTGAATAAAAGGCCTCCAAGAAAATTTACCGAATTTTTCCGTCCTAGGTGTCAGTATGAGGCGGTACGCTGACCACGGGCCACTCCAATGACATCTACATGAAAACAAATGTAACTAAATTAGTGTAGTTCAATTTCTTCCCTGTAGGGGGAGAGTGCCTAAATCTCGTTGAGGGAAACAAGGACTTACATAAAAACATTTTTTATTTATTTATGAAAAAATATGGACCTACCTAATCAGACGTTTACGCGTTTTCCAGGATGTCGATAGATATCCTTTATTTATAATTTCATTACGAGCTGAATTTACTAACCAAGCTGACGCATCTGTAAAGCCTTCTGTTATTGTTACCATATCTTCAATGCCTAATGTAGGATATTTGTCACTAAACTGAAAACTTTCAACGTAATTTCTCTCAGCTTTTCAAATGTTTTAGTTTCAATAATTTTGTATGTTATGTAGAAGCGCCAGTTTAAAACAATTGAAATTCCAACGTATTCTGCATTGCGCATGCGTAAGAAAATAATAATGTTCATTTAATCTATTGAAATTGTAATTATATATTTTAAAATTCTCCTATATAACTTATGTAGATAATACATATGTTTTTTGGGGGATTCTTTACAACATGTGACGCGAAAAGTTCCATACATATGCCATACACATGCGCTTACAAACGCAAAGCGGTTTACACTATGGAATCACGGGATGCAGCCGACATATACACGATATTTATCACCATCATAATAGTACATTCACGAATTTAGGTCATTTGTTGACCTGTTTCGTCCTCAAGAGAAACACCATCCAAAAGTCTTTTGAGTGGACGTCCTGGTCTCCTTCTTCCTGCAGGTTGATATCTTAACATTTGTTTGGGTATCTTCCATTCGATGAACATGTTGCATCCATCTTGACTTATAATCAGAAATTTTGTTTTCTAAAGGTTCCATGTGTAATTATTCTAAGATGTCTTCAATTTTTGTGATCTAGTAGTGTGTATCCTGCAGTCCTCCGAAGGTATCTCATTTCAGCAGATCTAAGTCTCTGTATGTCCTTCTGTTTCAACGTCCATACTTCGCTACCATACAAAGAGTTGGAAGAGCCAGTGTTTTATACACTTTTAGCCATGAATGTTTTTGGACTAACTGTGGCTTGAAGATAGAATTTATTAACCCTAAAATTCTTAAAAATTTAGATATTTTTGCATTTACATCCTTTTCTTCTTCATATGAGATATTGCTTCCTAGATATGTAAAATTATTCACTTGCTCAAAAATTTTATTGTCCAGTACAATTTTACTTCTGACAGGATCTACACCTTGAAATGCCATAATTTTTGTATTCTCTGTAGATATCTTCAATCCATATTCTTCTGCAATTTTGTTAAGTTCATACAGACCTTTCTGTAGATTATCTTCGGAATTTGCTATTATTATTTGGTCATCTGCAAACAATAGGGTGTTTAATTTTCTATTTTCTGATATTCTTATTATAAATTTATATTTCTTGTTCCAGCAACATATTACTTCGTTGATATAAATCGCAAAGAGTGTTGGGGATAGGGGACAGCCTTGTCTCACACCACGATATATAATTCCTTCTTCAGAAAATCTGTTATTTAATTTAATCTTCATGGTGTTGTCTTTGTAAATATTTTGTATGTTCTGCAGAAGTAAATTTGGTATATTTCTGTCTTCCAATATATTGAAGAGTTTTGATCTCTTGACTATGTCGAATGCTTTTTCAAAATCTATGAAAGCAGAATGTGTTTCTAAGTTGAATTCTCTTCTTTTTTCAAGCAAGAGTTTAACAGAAAATGCTGAATCAATACAAGATCGTCCTTTTTTAAATCAATTTTGACATTCCATAAGGAATTTTTCGCTGAAGCGTTTCAATTTTCCATTTAAAATGTCTGCATACATTTTATAGCATGTGTTTAACAAACTGATTCCCCTATAGTTGAACATTTTTCTAAGTTGAATTCTCTTCTTTTTTCAAGCAAGAGTTTAACAGAAAATGCTGAATCAATACAAGATCGTCCTTTTTTAAATCAATTTTGACATTCCATAAGGAATTTTTCGCTGAAGCGTTTCAATTTTCCATTTAAAATGTCTGCATACATTTTATAGCATGTGTTTAACAAACTGATTCCCCTATAGTTGAACATTTTTCTCTTGTCTCCTTTCTTGAAAAGGGGTATAACAATGCTTGTCTTCCATTCTTGTGGTATATCTACATTTTTGAATACATTATTAGAGAAGGACAACAGTCTTTCATGGAACTGTTTGCCTGCATATTTGTACAATTCAGAATTTAAGCCATTTGTGCCAGTCGCCTTCCCATTTTTTAGTTTCTTTAAACTATTGTTCAATTTTTCCAATGATATTATGGAATCTGTCTCATTATTTCGGAAAATTGTATCTTCATAACTATTGTCAGTCCAAAGACTTTTATAATAATTGAAAAAAATCTGCTTTTGTTACTCTGCAATTAATTTTGGTAGGTTCGTTAATATATTTGTTCAAATGTTTTAATATTTTGAAGACATTAGGTTGGAGCTTATGCAAGTCTGATTCTACACGATATTTAACGAACCTAAAAGCTACCCTAACGCAATTTAAGTACTCTAACCTGTGAAAGATCAACCTAAAAGCTAAATGAACCCAATTTAAGCACTCTAACCTGCGAAAGAATGCAACGCCCTAAAATAAAAAGCGCGTTCTGAAATTCTGAAGTATATGTGTACAGTTAAGTAGTACATACTCTATGTTGGCTGCACTGGAACATGTCTTTGTTTTGCATAAAATGCTCGTTAATATCAATATGGCTGCCACGTCTTCATGCTAAGTATGTAGTTAAATATCATAGAAAAAATGTATTGAAATAATTTCTAGAAAACATGTAAAAATCATTGTAAATGGTGGGAAATAATTTGAAAAAATGAAACGCTAAAAATTAAATTTGACAGGAGTTTATGAAGGAATTAAAAAAGTCGCGTCACAGGTTGTATATATTAACCTTTCCCCCTCCTTTATTTCGAGTGTTACAGAGGGAACTAAATTTTCTCACACGCTTAAATATAAAAACGTTATTCGACCAATGACAACGTAGTCTTACATCTGCTTTGTTTACATTACAACTGGAACTTAGCTCGGGAGAGATGTAGAGTAATTTTATTATATATAGTCTGAGTATTTGGGGCTTTAGTTAACAAATAGAAAAATACCAGTCAATTTTTTGAATCCACTTTTTGAAGTGTTTCCCAATCTCAGAGATGACATGTTTATGACCAGGCTCAGCCCCGTGTAAATACGTGCTGTTGTAAAAATGAAACTAACCTGTTAGCCACCACAGAACCCGCAGATCCAGCGCCCACGATGATAAAATCATAATGCTTTCCATTGAGATCGTCAGGTGGCGATGGTTCATCATTTCTTTTGAGCAGGTTCATGGCCAGATTAAAGATGAGAATCGATGTGGCAGTGAGGTTGTTATTGTCATTTGAAATCAGCCTTTGGCTTGTATTGTAAAAAGATTCCAAGGACATGATTTTTCACGATCAGATATGCTATAAATTAATCAACCGTAGGCTTGCAGTTCTGAACCTGAGAATTAGATCAGTTTTTAATTAGTTAAAACATCTAGGAACAAAATACAAGAATCACATAGCAGAACATTTAACTTAACGAAATACAACTAGATGCATATTACATAAATAGAGTTAATAGATACATAAATGAAAAAAATATATCCTCAACTAGTGTCAAACTCAGGATCGGATCGAGGGATAAGATGAGCCCTTATATATATATAATATATATATATATATATATATATATAGAGAGAGAGAGAGAGAGAGAGAGAGAGAGGTCTGTGTGAATGACGAAGGGGCCGGCTGACCACGCCTGACGCACCAATACAGGGGCAGATGAACGAAATGAAATGAAATGGATGAGATGAGTATGGAGAAATGGTAGAATTAAATTGTGACAGGGAAAAACGGGAGAAACCCTGAGACACATCTGCCCAATCTCCGTTTCGTCCACCAGGAGACCCATATGGAGTGACCGAGACACGATCTCGGGTCACCAGCGGTGAGAGGCGAGCGTCTACCCACTTGCACCACGGAACCGCCTCTAATAGATACATAATCTACATAAATATAATTTTAAATTAAATATAACGTATGCTACTTTCTTAGCGACTGTTTCATTTATTCGCTGCAAACACAGTAGTAAAGAACTGTACATTTCGGAAGTATTTCATTGTACATTGCAATAATTTTAATAATAATAATAATAATAATAATAATAATAATAATAATGATTTATTTTAGCTGGCAGAGTTAAGGCCATAAGGCCTTCTCTTCCACTCAACCGGCGAATAGTAAAATTATACAAAAATTACGTACATATTACAATTTTAAGATATTAAAATACAGACTAAACAAAATACAATGATGATGGATCTAATACTAGCTAATGCTAACAAAAACATAGAATATAATAAAATTAAAATTATATAAAATAAAGTAAGTAGCTTCCTACATGATTATTAATAGAATGCTCTATATAGTTGTTATGTAGTTAATGTTTTCATTGTGTCGAACTTAAGATATCAGTTAATTTGGATTTAAATAATGATAGCGATTGACAGTCCCTGACATGACTGGGAAGTGAGTTCCATGCTCTAGCCATATATATTGTGTAAGATTCAGAGTACAGACAGGTCCTGTGTTGTGGTATCAAAAGTAAAGAAGAGTCTTGTGATCTTGTTCCTAAATTGTGATGAGCCGATAAATGTTGAAAACGTGTTGTTAAATAAGTTGGTAAATATGTGTGCAGAATTTGGAATAGTAAGGTATGTGAATGTAAAGTTCTTCTGTCATTTAGGCGTAGCCATGATAAGGCCTGAAATGAAGGAGACACGTGGTCATAACGACGGAGATTGAATATAAATCGAATGCACGCATTATGAGCACGCTGTAGTCTGTCAGATAGATCAGTTGTCAGATTAGTCAGTAATATGTCGCAGTAGTCGAAGTGTGGCATTATAAGAGTCTGTACAAGTATTTGTTTTAATTTTGTAGGAAGGAAGTTTTTAAAACTATTTAGGGAGTGAAGAATTGAGAACACTTTCTTGCAGGTATTATTCACCTGCAATAATAATGATGTATAAGAAAATATTTCTGTACATTAAACCCTTATTCAAAATGAAGTAGTTTTATTGCACACTACAAATAACTAAACATACGATAGTTTGCTTTTTTCTATAATCCCTTATTCTGGTGTAATTGTTTTTGAAGCAGGGTATAATGCTTTCCACCGAACATCATTTTGTTTGTACTGAACACTGCACAGTCACAGGTGCGTCCTCCCTCCTTAGAGTCTGTGCATTCCTAACCTCACTGTATACTTACTAGAACCCCGCTCCGTGGTTATCAGATAGAGCCTCCATGTCCTTATTAGGCCAAAAAAAATGTACATGTACTTCAGAGTTTACAATGGGCTCCTGACGGTAAATGTCTCTGTAAGGCACATGTCTGGCGTGGGACACGTAAAAGTAAAAAGGGAGAGGTTAAACCAAGGAAATATAAATGTATCTACTTCGACAGATTTGAAATATCAAACTATCAGATTATTTAAGAAAGGAACCAATATTCACCAAACTGTCACTAGAAAGTTTATATTTTTATTTTTTTAAGGCAGATTGAGTAAATTTTATGGTCTCTGCACAACGGTATTTTTTTTTGTATACTAACAATATCTTGACACTGTTCCTATAACCAAATTGCAAAGTTTTAGGGATGACGCAATTATAAATAAATAAATGTTTTAAAAAACTAAATGAACACGCTTTATTAGAAGACTAAAAAATTAAAAATAATTTTAATTTCCAATACGCTTGGGATAAAATAAAGCGGTCAACAAAAAAATCATATCCAACACATATAGAATACAATTAGAGTTATCAACAAAAAGAAAATAATTTTACCATCAAAAGCGTGGGGTACTCTATATCAATTAATATATTTGATAATAAACAGATATTGGTAAAAGTAAGTTCTGTAAGAAGAAAATGTAAAAATCATAAAAAGTACCCCACGCTTTTGATGGTAAAATTATTTTCTTTTTGTTGATAACTCTAATTTTATTCTATATGTGTTGGATATGATTTTTTTTGTTGACCACTTTATTTTATCCCAAGCGTATTGGAAATTAAAATTATTTTTCATTTTTTAGTTTTCTAGTAAAGCGTGTTCTTTTAGTTTTTTAAAACTATTATTTATTTTTTATTTTTTAGTTTTAATATTTTACAGAATAAGATAAAAATGTAAATATCTTTAAATTCGATACTATTGTAGTATGAGCTAAAAATAATACTCTTCTATAAAAAACCCTCCCAGCCGGATTTGAACCAGCGACGTATGGATTACTGAAATTATATACCACTAAGAGTTCACTGCTCTACCAACTGAGCTCTTACAACGATTGACTAAAAAGTCGACAAGTCCGCAACCTATTATACCAGTTTTCTTTTTTTTTATTTTCGGATGATTCTGGCCACGATTTTAGAAACAAAATATGAAATTATTGTATTGTCACGGGTTCTCTACACGTATACAAAGTTTCAAGTCGATCCAATGATTTTAAGTGGGTGAAAATCGCGTTGAAAGATTGCGTTACATAGATAAATAGATATAGGTCAAGCTAATATAAAGCGTGTAAAAAAATTAAGGTCATTTTCTATTTATCCTTACATCTGTATATGTATATATATATATATATATATATATATATATATATATATATATGTGTGTGTGTGTGTGTGTGACTGTGTATCTGTGTGTGTGTGTGTATGTGTGTATGTATGTGTGTGTGTGTGTGTGCAAAACTTCTTTATTAAACTAATTTAGACTGGAGGTATACAAAAAAATGGACAGCTAAGGACAACTGAGGGAAGTTTTGAGGAAGTGGCTGAATTCAAATACCTAGGAACAATAATCACAAATAGGAATGAGATGCACAAAGAAATTAAACATAGACTCCATTCTGGAAATGCATGCTATTATGCATTGCAGAGACTTTTGATGTCCCAACTCCTTTCAAAAAACGTTAACCTAAAAATATATAAAACTATTATTCTACCAGTTATATTATATGGATGCGAAACATGGACTCTTACTTTAAGGGAGGAAAGGAGATTAAGAGTATTTGAGAATAAAGTTCTTAGGAGGATTTTTGGACCAAAGAGAGATGAACAGACAGGTGAATGGAGAAGACTACATAACAATGAACTACATGATCTTTATAGGAAGCCAGATATAATAAGAACAGTTAAGTCTCGTAGATTGCGATGGGCAGGACATGTTGCGCCAATGGGGAATGAAAGACGTGCATGGAAACTTCTTGTAGGAAAGCCAGAAGGAAAACGCCCAGTTGGTAGACCAAGAATGAGGTGGGAGAACAACATTAACTATGATTTGAGGGAAGTAGATTATACAGGGAATGATTGGAAAGCATTGGCTGAGGATAGGGATGTATGGAGAGCTTATGTCCGCGCGGCCATGAACCTACGGGTTCGATAGTGCCAGTGAGTAAGTAAGTAAGTAAGGTATACAATGATTCATATTTGAAACGAGTTAAATAAGAATATAAAACTAAGTAAAGTGAAAGTACAATGAATTCTAATCTTAATGATGTAGCCAATAAATGAACATATATGAAAAACGTATATTATACTTTAAAAGCTAAATGTAACTTCAGCGAACACAAAAATTTGAGGAAATTAGAGTAGTTAAATACTTTTTTTTATTACGAATTACTTTTTGCCCTTCTTCAGAACCGTCTTCCCTTAAACAACCAAACTGAATTTAGAGTAAGTTGTAGATTATTCCGAATCGATAAAAGAATTACTACAACTCATAATGATTAATACATTAAAATGTAGATAACATAGTTAGAGAACTGAAGCATGAATGAATTCACTTACCAGTATCACTCGAGTGAGTACTACTGTCACACTGAAGTTACAGGAAAAACTGTCTCCGTTTTATAGTCACAGCTGTTGATTATCATGTGGCGATAGATAAGCCTATTTCTTTTATTCACAAATACATTTTGCACACAGTATTGACACCCGAATGAGCTATTGCTTTTGCTATGGCACAGTTCAGTTATAGCAGTAGTACAAATATAATATAGCAGCAAGAATGTATGGAGAAAAATTATAAGGAGGTACTTACATATAAACCGACAAAATATTTTGGCCGAATGTGCGGAAAAACTATCACTATTTTTACAAAGAGACCTAAAACAAGTTTGGGGAGAAGAATCTTATATACTCAATCTAGGATTTAAAGAGAGATCAGGGCTTGCTAGGTTCAGGTTAGGGGCATGGAAATATTTAAAAATTAGCGACGATCACGATATGCGAATATGTCCAATGTTCGGGAGCTTTGAAGGCGAGATACATATATTAGGAAAATGTAACGATTCAGAATATTGGAGGCATCAGTTATTACCGGAAATAGTTTTAAATTCAAATCGTGGAAGATTGGCATGCTACGAGTTACTGGTAATCCCAGAAAATTGGATGAACCTGGGCAGATTTCTGGACAAAACGCGGAAAATAAGAACAACACTTATTCAGGAATAAATAAATATGTTAGCAAATTGCAATGCCATTAATTCTTAATAATTCTACATAACTAAATTAATGTATAATGTAATTGTATTGATATCTAATTGTAATATTATTGTGTTCTCTCTCTTTTTTTTTTTTTTGTTTTTAAACATCAACTTATTGTAACGGACTGTCAACAGCATGTACGGCTTAATGCCCGTGCGATCCATATTTGTAAATAACATTGCATGTATCTTACTTTTAGTAGGTCCTTATGTATGTATGTATGTATGTATGCACGTATGCACGTATGCACGTATGCATGTATTCATGTATTCAGTATGTATGTATAATATAGCATATAGACTACATCTAGTTAAAGAGAGATGAAAAACAAAGTATATAAACTTAGGAGCCATTTTAAAGGTATATAATAAATTCTGGCATTTTAAAAATAATACAATGGAAAATAAAATAAAATAATACGGAATAGATTAATACCAGACTGAAGAAGGTTATTAAAGGCATTAGCAAATAATATATAACAAAACAAATCTAGGAGAAAATTTCAAACTATAAAACTCGCTGTAACACACGAATTAATGCAATGTAAAATTGTATATATAAAATAATTCAATATATAGAAATTAATGTTTGTTTGTACTTTATGCGCGGCCACACCGTTGATCCGATTGTGATAGGACTTTTTACAAAATGTACAGGAGATTCCCGGAATGAACATAGGCTATAAGAGAGTTGTGATACTCAAATCCTACACTCTTAAAAATCGCCCTTTGTAGTGGAAAACGTGAACAAATTAGCTCTTTGGACGCTTAAATGGCTTACGCTGCCTAAACCGCAACAAATACACAAAATTAATGTACACGGAATTTAATATCTCAAAAAAGCTCTACAAAAAAGTCCGGGACAGCATATGTTTATCTCTTACGGATAACTCACCATAATCATTTTTGTCTTTCATTGATGCCAAGAAGATCGAGACAAGTACGTAGATTCCTGTGCAAACATAGCAGCACATGACGGGTATTCTTTTATGGATAACTCACGATAACATATTTTGAATTTTAGCTCATTTATGCCAACGAGATCGAGGTAAGTAGATTCCCGGGCAACTCCGGGTAATCAGCACGGGGATCTTAAAATAATTACCATATATATTTATAATTATTTTTAATTTAACTTATTCAACTAATCATAAGAATTACATTAATTTTTGTCTTTCAGCTCATTTATGCCAAGAAGTTCGGGTTGAGTAGATTCCCGGACAACACCGGGTAAACAGCACGGGTATCTAAAAATAATTACGATATACATTTTTTCTCTGACTTATTTAACTAAACATAAAATACATTAATTTTTGTATTTCAGCTCATTTATGTCAAGAAGCTCGGGATAAGTAGATTCCCGGGCAACGCCGGGTAATCAGCATGGGGTATCTAAAAATATAAATTTATAATTATTTTTCCTCCCACTTATTCAACTAAACATAAAAACACATTCATTTTCATTTATTTCGGCGTAGCGGGGCACGCCATGTATTAGCTAGTCTAATATAAAATAATATATAGTAGAATGATACCAAACTAAAGACGGTAATTAAATATAAATGGAAATACTATTATGAATCAAAATAGTTTACGGGTCCTACTTATTTATTGTTTTAAAATATTTTTATAATTAATTGAATTGCTTTATTAAATCTGTCCTTAGTTTGCTAAGCTTTGGATTGGGCCTAAATAATTTATTGTATAATTTGGGTCCTAGATGTTTACTATGTTTAGATCCAGCAGGTGTGTATAATTTAGGTACATGTAGCAAAAAAGTACGGTATTATTTTGTCTGGTGCTGTAAAAACTTGGATTATTCTTTTTAAATTAGTTCACATTTTTATGGAAATAGTAAGCAATATATTTTTAAAATTTTGTTCAATATTTGGGAATATATGACGTGGAATTTCTTTTGTAATACGTACGATAGCTAATATGTATTTACGGCAATAAACCTTGAAGATATACAGCCGTTATCGCCGGAAAAGCTCAGTGCAAAATAATTAGAATATCATTTGACGAAAACATGTCTATTTTCTTTTCTTCCACATCTGTAATTGCTTGTTCGCTATCCTCTGTTTTTATTTTGTACCAGGTTATTAATTGTGTAAGTTATATTACAGCTCAAAAACCTCTAAACATAACACATGTGGCAGTATAAAGAATCAGAAGATCAGGAAAAAAACATTCCAATACAAAAAGAAAGCAAAAATGTGTATGGCGACTACGGTTCTTATGTTTCTAATTTCTGGAGCTGAACTGTAAAATGAGTAAACATCTTACGTTACTTGCAAAAGGAAAACCTCGAATACGGTTTTGAATCACTGTTGTTGTTTTACAATACAACTTATTATCTTGGAATGAATAAAAATACATAAAACCTTGAACGTGGTTAGGACATGATTTTCTTTTCAATATATTGTCTCGCGTTGAAGTTAATTAATTTTATTAAATGTCTTCTGGTAATATATCTGTATGTTTTACCATTATCCTCCTCATTTTCAGGTTTACAGTCTATATTCTTGAATTTTTGTTTGTCATTTTCTTCCCTAGTGTATATTGAATGCAAATTACACAGAATGACACCATTTTTGCTTTATGTCTCATTCTATTTCGACTATATTGTGGAAATAGTTTGCCAATGAACCGTGCAGACATAATAAAGTAAGAAGATGGATATAATTATAGATGGATATATAGGTGTACAGCTAGATAGATAGTAGATATATACGAGGGCTGTTCAATAAAAATTACTTTTTTTGGCAACATACCTTTACTCATCCTCAGTATTTTGATGGTCCTCCTTATAGTAATCTCTTTTGGATCCAATGCGCATGTCATATCGTTTTTTTTCCAGTCTGCAAAGACATCCTGTAAAATATTTTTTTGAGAGGTCTTACAAAACAGAGCCTGCGCAGCTTTCACTACTGCTTCTGACGATGGAAGACGTTTCCTCAAGTAAATGAATAAAACACGGAGCTAAATCCGGACAATTGGGTGGATGAGGGACGTATTTCACTTTGATTTTTTCGAGATATTGAGCAAAAACATTTGAGATATGTTTTCCCGCATTATGAGTTATGCAGCATCCAGTTTTGTTTTCTTTCAACAATTTGTGGGTAGCACCCAGTGAAATTTTCAAGATCTTAGAAAATGAGTTTTAGGTTATTTGTTGATTGTCTCTTACTATGACAACAGCGGTGTTGTTTACTTTCATTAGAGCAGTAACTGGAGCGCCCGTTATATACCTTCTTTTGAAATTTATTATCCCACCTCTTGAAACAATTCGCGCCATTTTTAAACTGTGCTACAGGGAAGAAAACTCTCAGTATGCCTCTTGTAACATTACAGACTTCAGTGCAAATTATTTGAGACGAAAACGGGTTTCAAAGCAGCACATTGTTGACCTCCATTGTTGCCGGGGGGGGCGGTACCAAATATGTCTCGACTTACACATTCACTTACAGAAATGAATCTGGAGGGATGACCTTCACACTTGTACCATATGCATGTGTAGTATTAAACTAGAAAATGCCGTAAAATCAAAATTTTGCGTTGTTATGTTATTGCTGTAAAAATAATGAAAATTCTTTATTGAAGAGCACTCTTAGATAGGTAGGTACACCCTTCGACAAAAAAAAAATAGTCATCTCTTGAACGCACATTTGTTCTAAGTCATACTCGGCACAGCGCTGGGTTCAAACTAGGAAACTACTCATAATTATGCAGTCCCTGAGCTACTGTGTTATGTGGCATGAACTGAAGACTCTTCTGTGTGTCCCGATAGCTTAGCGGTAAAGCACGCGGTCACTGTTTCTGTTAATGAAAATCGCAGGTTCGCGTCTTCAATTACGCAGTTTTTTCGTGATATTTGTATTAAAACGTTTTATGAATTAAATACATTTTATTTCGACATTTGAATTAATCTATACTTTCTAGGTTCATAATTTTTATACCGTTGAGGTTACAACAATGTTAAATTATATATTTTTACACGTTTTATATTAGCTTGATCTGACTATGTAACGAACCTATCTATGTAACGGAATCTTTGAACACGATTTTCACCCTCTTAAAAACATTAGATCGACTTGAAACTTTGTATACTTGTAAAGGACTCATAAAAATACAATAATTTCATTATTTCTTTTAAATCCTGGCCAGAATCATCAGAAAATTAAAAAGAATTAAAACCGCTGTAATAGGTTACGGACTTCTCGAATTTTAGTCAATCGTTTTAAGAGCTCAGTTGGTAGAGCGGTGGACTGTAGTGGTATATAATTTCAGCAATCAATAGGTCGCTGGTTCAAATCCGGGCCGGAGGTTTTTTTATAAAAGTATTAAGCAATTCAATTTTCATGGGATTCCGGTTTATGACAAACTAAAAATAAAAAAAATAAATAATAGTTTAAAAACTGAAACAACACGCTTTATTAGATAACCAAACTAAAAAAAATAATAGCTTAAAAAACTAAAACAACACGCTTTGTTAGACTTTATTAGAAAACAGAACAAAATATTTAAAAAAATCAAATTTCCAACACGCTTGGGGGAAAAAAATAAAGTGGCCAACAAAAAAAATCATCTCTAACACATCTAGAATAAAACTAGAGTTATCTACAAAAAAAATAATTTTACCATCAAAAGCGTTGGGTGCTTTTTATGGTTTTTATGTTTTCTCCTTAGAGACTTTACTTTTACCAATATCTGTTTATTATCAAATATAAGTATTAATTGATATAGAGCACCCCACGCTTTTGATATTAAAATTATTGTTTTTGTAGATAACTCTAGTTTTATTCTAGATGTGTTGGAGATTATTTTTTTGTTGACCACTTTAATTTTATCCCAAGCGTTTTGGAAAATAAAATTATTTTTCATTTTTTAGTTCGGTTTTCTAATAAAGCGTGTTGTTTTAGTTTGTTTAAACTATTATTTATTTTTACCTTTTATACTACCGTCTTCAACTATCTAAAATTTTCGTTGATTTCACTCTATGCCTTTCGATGCATGCTTCATCTTCTGGAGTTGTTGTAGTAGTATTGAATTATCTGTATGTCTAATAGAGGGTTTTGCTTATTAGGCACATTTTCGTTGAGAATGTTTGTATTCTTGGCCTTCTTGATAATTTCGATTTCTTGTAAAATGTTAATTCTGTGTCTGTTGTTTTCTCTGTGAATAATTTACATTGTATTATCGATATTGTTGAAACTGTGGCCGCTTTCTGAAATATGTTTAGCGAAATTTGATTTCATTGTTAAAGGAGAAGACAAATCAAATTTCGCTGTTCACCTGATTTGAATCCAATCGAAAATGTATGGGCTAAGATGAAAATAGAGATGAACTCTAATTGGCCTGCAGATGCACGAAAAACGAAAGATGGCTTATAGGCACAAATTCAAGACGCCTGGGATGCTCTAGCCGATCGTCCACGTGCCTGTAGAAATTTGATTGCATCAATGTCCCGCAGATTGAGGGCGGCAATAGATGCTGAGGATTCATACACCCGATATTGATTTTGTTTTTGTTAAAGTTTTTCATTTTAGAAGATATTATTTTCTTTCTTCATTTAATTATTAGAAGGTTTTCATTTATGTGTTTTGTGTGTGCATTAAAGCCATAAAACTCAAATATAAAATTAAATATGAAACTATATTACAGGCGAAATGCTATCCTAACATTCAGTAAAAAAAAAGTAGAACGGGAATCGAACCCGTGAGGTTACGAACGCAGATGTTGTGTGTTAAACCGCTCGACCACGGAAACACACAAAGGCAAGCTCTCTCTTTTATGTTACTTGACTGTGCACTGCGTTAACTAGCAAACACCACAATACAATTACTGAAAACGTGTTAATGTGAATAAGGCTTCTGCGAGTGCTCACGAAGTTCCCCGATCGGTTGATAGATTCAAGAGATGACTCATTTTTTGTCTAAGGGTGTACGTATTTAAAAGGTAAAATATTCCACTACAGACCGTAGAAGAATCTTGGATAGTAGTAGATTAAGGCTCCCACCTTTCTACAAAAATCGCACAAGATGTTAGCTGTGTTGTAATCTCTAGATGTCGTTCCTCGTTTACCTCCAGCACATATATATGATACCAATTTAAGTTAGAGGCTGAGAAGATCCTAGGGTCATGAGCCCACGACCTCCTAGCTTTGTAGCATTTTGCTTTAACTAACTACAGCACTGCGTGGAAATAGGCAATTAAGTAGGCAGGTAGATATAGTATATTGCTTATGTAGGTAGATGCATAACTAAGTAGGCAGGTTTCAGTGTGAGGGCACCTTGGAGCTATCAGATACAATGTAATAATGAAGTATAACCTATAATAATGCAATTGGGATGAACTATAATAGGCATAAAGTTCAACGTATATGATGTAGTTTTAATTTACTTCTATAGATCATGTTTTAAAGCAAAGATTATATATATATATATATATATATATATATATATATATATATATATTCTAGTCCACCGCTTTGGTCTCGAGGTAGCGAGCTGCCTTATCATGCAGCGGGCCCGGGTTCGATTCCCGGTCGAGACAGGCTCCTGCGTGATATCAGGAAGCTTAGGGCCCAACGGTCCCCGAAAATCATCCCGTCATCTTCATCATTATCATCATCCTTCACCGGTGTGGAAAGCAACGCGAAACTACTACACCTATAATTCCCTAATAAAGCTTCAAAGCCTAGCATGAAAATGCTATTATTGCAGTGAAAGACCTGCTCTCGGGCAAAATCACTATGAATGGATGGATATATATTCTAAGCTACAACTTTTACTGAAATGTAATAAATGACGAGACGAAATAGTATCTGATCTGTTATTTGTTCTGTTATCATGAAAGTCATATTCGTCTTTACTATCATTATTTCAAAATAATTCACAAGATGGTCGATTCTTTGTTTGATGTGAAAATTCAGTTGTTTACTTTCTTTTTTCATATGTGAATAAATTGAAGGTAAACTTATATTTGAATTCCGAGTTACTTGACTACAAAATATTTCGTTAAGTTTAACTATTTCACCCGCGTATCTTCGTCTAGTTTGTGCTAATGCAATGAAAGCTCATAATGGAGTGTACCTTACGTTTATCGTTTAGGACCACGTGAATAATGTATTTTCTTGTAAAATTCATTGGAACAATGTTAGTTAGAGAACTCAAATATAAATACGCAGCCTACAACCACGATAAATGAGGTTAACCGAAGGTGGAATTTCTAACGCGATACTTGTGAAACGTTCTTCTAGCTTTGATCACAATGAATGGTTGGACGAGACATGCACTTTCTTAATTTAATATAATTATTTATAAAAAAGTCCACCGCTGTAGTCTCGAGGTAGCGTGCTGCCTTGTCACGCAGTGGGCCCGGGTTCTATTCCTAGTCGGGACAGGCTCCTGGGTGAAGTTTTTTTCGGGGTTTTCCTCACCTGTAAGACAAATCTATGTATTAATGCTTTTAATTGCTTGTTATAGGCTTATCCTTTGTTTGAGATGATTCAGATTCCCTTTTCACTCACTTTTAACTTCACACCCCAAATGAAAGAAGATCCGGTTTCTATTGGTTGTTATAAATTAGTAGACTACAAAACAAACGTAGATATTATAGGAAAATTAAATGCAGAATCAATTGCATCTAGCCTATAATTAAAAATAAGAACACACTGGAGAGATCACATTCAATGAATATCAGGCTCCTGGATATCGAAAGTTGCTCTACACCATAATCCAAAAGAAACAAAAATGTAGACCGACCGTTGAAAAGATGGTTTGAAGTTTTGGACAACTAATTTGGAACGAAACAGGCCAGACGGCCAAATTCTTGATGTTATGATCTTCGATACACGAAGACCTAACTGTTTGCCATGGCTAATAAAGGTCTTTCGAGTTCTTTGAAAACAATATTTTCGGTTTTATAGGGTTTCATGTCATTTTGACTTTGTCGTGCTACCATCCTCCTTTAACTGTACATAACACTGTCTGATAATGCGCAGGTTCTTTATGTATTCTCGTTGTATCAGAATACGTAATTGTGATGCGCTAACAATATGCTGCATGACATGGGCTTTTCTTGTCTGGTAAACATCTTAAACAACACAACTCTGTTATATATTCAAAAAGCCGACTGATTTCTGTACGGAAATTACTAGCTTCTCAATACACATTATTTCAACATGGAATTCGTATTATATAAATCATTATCATCTTCATGGTAGGCCGTCGGCCTGTTCCGCTCTCAGAATTCATCTTCTCATCGTCTTCTAAGACGTCTCAAATCTCTATAGCCTTGATGTTGGTACAACAGTGCTTGTTTTGTTAGCCTAGAAGAGTCCATTCTTAAAATATGTTCCTGCCATTTTTGTTTATAGTTTTGTATTTTTTAATTTAGATTAAAACTTTTGAGTTCTTGTCTATTTGTTTCACTAGGACTGTGGTCTCTTAGAGTATATTCTGCAACATATCTGAGGAACTTCATCTCTGATGTTTCTAATAATCGTCTGTCTGATCTCTTCATGGCCCAATTCTCTGATCCATATGTCATATAATCCATATTTATGTATAAATTACAACAAATAATTTATTTATAACAAAAAAAAATAAAAGCAAAGTTGACTCAGGCGGTAGCTTTTGATATTGATTTTCGGGAGATCCCATGTTCAAATCTGTCCGAATTTTTTTGTTTCTGGTTTTCGTAAATCGCCAAGACAAATTTTGAGTCGGAATTTCATTACCAAGGCCTGTTTCATCATAATAACCACCCGTTTTATAATATCTTAAAAACACAGGTAGATAGGCTACGACTGTATACAATAGATGTACAATCAAAGTTTGCAGACGCGATAGATCTTAGATTAGATGTAATATAAATACATATGAAACATTTTTTTGAGTTGCTGAATGAATTAAAAGAAGAGTACTCTACTTTCAATCCATTAAATGTAATATTTCTCACAGAGTCCTTATGAATTCTCACCATTCATCCTCGGGAATACTATATATCTACGAAAGGAAGTTGTAGATTTACAGCATGTGAAAGAACCTGAGGCCTGAAATTAAAGGTTTCTAAGAAACAATTGTCGGCCTTCTATTCCCACGATTGTAATGACATAAACCTCAATATTGTGCTACTGCTGCTGCTACACGGTTTATTAATGCACTTATGGCACTTACTTATATCACTGCTATTAAATTGATTTGAGAATAGAAACGAAGCCCTGTGAGTCGAACTATTAAATGGTAAATTACTTAACGGCGGCATGTGAAACTATTGCGAAAATATGATAAATGCTGTTATAATGGTTTTCTTATCTATGTGAACTTTACGAAGATTATGCACGTGATCAGTAATATCCAATCGATATAGAACATTCTCAAACTTAAAATTAAAATCAAAATTTCTCTTTTAAACATTTACTGAACTGGTCCGTTAAATTCGTCACTTGTTACATCGAGTAACTGTAAGTTGAGGGTAATATTTTATTTATTTTTTATGTTTAATGTATTGCATTAGTACTTGCAATTTCCGGAATTATTGAAGCTTCAATCTCTCCCCGTAGAATTTGGGCCTGGATTTACGTAACAACTTGATGATAATACTTTTTCACACGTCAATATAATGATGCTCACTTTCACATTTGAAACAATATTTACTACCAAAATATTTATTGTTAAAAACTATTTAATTTTTATGTATCGATAACTTATCCAGCAACTAAATGTTTTTTTTAGCAAGTTCAAAGGTAAACAAAAGGTAATTTATATCTTAGATTGCAGATGAGATTAGGGTAAATTAAGGGATATGCAAATGGATGACTATTGATTAAAAAAGTCCTCTGAAATGTGGTCTCATGCAATATGGACTAATTGTTATTTTATCTTAATATGAACCTGTCTTGGCACCACTAAAGGGAAATCCAAATTTGATATCAGGATTATCTTCAGAAGCTCTGAATGATACAATATATCCCTATATTTGGGGTTTCCTTTGCTCATAATATCCAAATTTGATATCAGGATTATCTTCAGAAGCTCTGAATGATACAATATATCCCTATATTTGGGGTTTCCTTTGCTCATAATATCCAAATTTGATATCAGGATTATCTTCAGAAGCTCTGAATGATACAATATATCCCTATATTTGGGGTTTCCTTTGCTCATAATATCCAAATTTGATATCAGGATTATCTTCAGAAGCTCTGAATGATATAATATATCCCTATATTTGGGGGTTCCTTTGCTCATAATATCCCTATGTACCCTTTCCAGTACTGTTTCATATGACGAAGCCATTCCTCTTCAATCCTCGGAATTGTGGACGAGTTTCTAAGTTCAACAATTACTCCCACTGATGTCGGGTAGTTTTGTAAATTATACCCTTACTTAGCATGCTGTAGAAAATTTTAATTCTCTGTTTGATTAATTAATCTCTCGTACCAATATCAGAAAACATCAAAATAAAATACACCTATCCACACACACACATATGTATAACAGTAAAATTGAAGGAACGTACATTATTTTTGACAAACATGATATGTGACTTTTTATTTGTAACAAGTTGTACAAATTGATAAATTGAAAGAAGAAAGTTTAATAAAACACACAATTTAGGTAAATACTCTATTAATTTTGAACTATTTTCTGAATGTTCATAACAAATCAAGCAACAGGGAAGCGGATGCTTAAAATGACCTTCTCCGTCGATGCACATGTCTGACAATTCATTACAATGCCGTAATTCCAAGCAGAGTTCTCAAATTATATTTAATAAACATGTCAAATTAATAAATGTTTAAAGAAGACACCTGTGTTTAAGGTGTACGATACAAAAACGATGTTTTGTCCTTTATGACTTACATATATTTTTAGCACAATGCTGTTTCAGTTTTGTTGAAATTTTACATATGCAAAATCAAAGGAAATTCGCAATGTATGAATTTATTTTCAGTTCTCCTCTAAATAAAATCTCATAACATGAAACGTTCATAAAGAGAACTATTCATTAAAGCGGCACATTTAGAAACAATAATCATGCGATGTTTTGTTATTAATGAGTCAGCAACACAATAGAATGAAGCCATTGCAATGTGTTTGAGATTTATGTAATGTTTCCATCTAATTGAAAATGTACATAGCCTACTGTTAATTTCAAACAGGGCCATTGCCCTCATTTCAGCGTGATTAAATTTAATGTTCCAACACACGCATATAAAGAAGAAATTCAGAGATTATAGATTTAGGCAAATGTAATTTTTAGCTGATTTATATGACGATGTTTCAGTAACAATTATAAGTCTATCATCTTTAAGATTTAATTCATTATTCATCTTATGCAGTGCATATCTTATTTATTGGTCTTATTTTCAAATATTCTCCATTGTTACCAGTCATCAATTAAATCCTAGTGCCACCTACTAAACTCGAACCTTTATTCATTTTATCTTCCCAGCGTATATGGATGTCTAATATGCTCCCAGAAAAAGAAAGTCCCACAAAGGAATGCGGCGGAGCCGAACGCCACTCTAGTCCTGGTTGCATTGTACACTTCGAAAACATAGTTTGGCAATGCACTATAACATAATTAAAAACTAATATAACATTTAAAACTAGTGTGACGTCATTTGAGTGTAATAGTCAAATTTCATTAATTTTGAGAATTTTCCTCATCATTGACGGTTTTCTCCAACCTATCTTAGTAATTTATATGATTTAAAAAATGCATAAATGACTACGGACTTATAGATTATCAGTTTGCAACAAACATTCACAAATTTCCTTTAATTAACCCATTCGCTTCAGGGTTAAATGATCAATGAATTTCCTCGGAAACCGGATTTAACAACAGTAAATTATATTGTATATTTTCAGACATTCAAAACAAACAAAAGATAACGTTCTTGATATCACAATAAGGGCGAAGGCCAAAACACATTCATATACTATTCATAAATAAAGTTTACCCTGCCAAGGGATGTACAAAATATTGCAAAATATATAACAGCAGAGTTAAGCCAGTGTACCTCGTCTTCTGAGTTGAAGCCCATTTAACTGCCTGCGAGTCTACCTCATCTTTTGAGGTGAATGGGTTAAAGTTGTCCATCGTTCTCTGTCCTCTGTGTCTTTATCTGTTACACCAAATTTCCTCATTTAATTTTGAATATTATTCTTCCAGGTTGTTCTTCCTTTTTCTGTTCCTTCTTTCAATTTTTCATGCATAGACAGCCTTTGGTAGTCTTCCATCCTGCATTATTCTTACGTGTTCATACCATTCTAGCCGTCTGTGTTCAATCTCATCCATTACAATTATTTCTGCATTCATCCATTTTCTAATATCTGTATTTCTATTTTTGTTTCTTTGCAGTCGAGATTTTCTGGCAGCTATTCTCCAAAAATCCATTTCATCTGAAGTTATTGTGTTGACACGTTGTTGTGTGATTGTCCAAACTTCCGGTCCATATAACATTATACCTTCTAGTATGGTTTTATAAATTAGTTGTTTAGTTTCTGTTAATGATGATTTTACTCCATAGTACGTAGAATTTAACATTCCTATGGTTTTTCTTCAATTACTAATCCTTTTTTACTATTTCTTTATTTGATGTTTCATCTTTCTCTATATTTGATCCCAAATTACAGAAACTATCGGTCTTCTTTATCTTTACACCAACAATAGTCAAATTAACACAATCAATCAATATTTTTCGGTAGCAGGAATCTGTATAAAATAATCTAATTTGTTACGTATAAATAAGGAAACAACAATCACCATGTCATCACTAGCCAATAGTATTCAGGAATCCATCTGCATGCAAACTCAACACCCCCCGTTCCACACTAGACCGTTATCCCGGCGCGGGGACTTTCTTTCAACTAGGAGTACAGTGTCAAGACCTTTTCCCATGTTGACAGCTTTTCAAACCATGTTGAAATAGGATGTGATAGTTCCTGCTGTGATGGTGTCTAAACAATGCTATTACTCTTATTTTAATTTCGGCTATTATTCAATAATTCATGTAATATTAAGATAATATAATGATCCTGTTTGTGTTATTCACAAACAGCCCAAGCAGATATTTGCCTATGACACCTCAGCATTTTGGGTTAATAAAAAACCGGTTAAATTTTGTTACAACGCACTAATTGTATATATTTAGGCCGGCGTTCAAGAACCAAACTTTCCGCGAAGAGCGACTTTCATCCCGACACTCCATCTATCCATAGTAATTCTGCCCGAGTCTTTCACTGCATTTCCATGCTTTGCAGCTTTACTAGGATATTATAGGTGTGGTAGCTTCCCGTTTCTTTCCACACCAGTGAAGGATGATGATGATAAATGGTAAGGATGATGGTGATGGCCGGATGATTTTCGGGAACCGTTGGACCCTAAGCTTCCTAACATTTGTCTCACAGGTGAGGAAAAACCCCGAAAAAAAACCTGTCCCAACCGGGAATCGAACCCCGGGCCCGCTGCGTGACAAGGCAGCACGCTACCTCGAGACCACAGCAGTGGACACCTGTCTCTCCGTGGTTAATTATGTGGATCATGCAGAACCCACTCTAACTGGCTCATTCTATTCAACATCATGTGATAACAAGATATTTATTTTAAAAAATTGCGGGAACAATTGAAAGATGAGAGCCTCGGCTTACGAAAGAGACAGATGTCATGGCCTTAGAGAGCTTGATCTATTTTCAGATAAGCTAAATGAACCCTCAAATGTTTAATACTTTGCAAGTTCAAACATTTATATGTTTATTTAATAGGAACAATAAAAAACACTCTTCTCCGAAAAGTACGCCCAGATACAATTCTAAAATTTTATAAAACAATGGCTCTTCCAACTCTACTTTATGGCTCTGTAACCTAGGCTCTTACTATGGGCAAATTAAATAGGATAGTAGCTGCAGAAATGAAGTTATTAAGACCTTTAACGGGGTTATAGGCTTTATGACCAAATGCGTAATGAAAATATCCGCAAAGCTCTTAACACACCAGCAATAACTGAAACGATCGAAATATACCTCCTTAGAATGCCCAACAATAGACTTCCTCTGAAGTTATTCAACTACAGACCCACAGGAAGAAGAGACCCAGGACGACCTAACAAGCGATGGAGGGACCACTTTCTATCCTGAAGCGAAACAGGTCAATGTCCTAATCCATGATTGTTATTTGCGATATGACACATTTATATAATAAAACATTGATTGATTGATTTTATAATTGAAAAATCGTATTCGTATTTTTGGCTTAAAGAAATATTTAAGTGAGATTTGGGTTCTAAAACAAAAATATATCAGCAGGATAAGAGCTGCTGAAGTGAGTTACCTGTAAAGAACTACTGGATATACACTCCAGAAATGAAGAGACATGAAAGAACTCAGAATGAAACAACTGAAGAATAAAATCTCCACATCAGAGATACATTGCTTCAATATGCAGTATATATCAAATGTTTTCTATTAGCACACCAATCAGTGCACAATTGCCAGTCACAGGGATGATGACTATTTGGGCGTCCATAGAAACATCTTCTGAATCCTATCTAGATGGAACCAAAAATGGTCAACAAGTGGCTTCATTTTTATATGTGAAATACTCGTAAGATGATGAAACGTTAGTATTTCATATCAAACATTATTTAAAGTGGTAGAGACAACTCCATTAACTTGATTAATTATTAGACCTATAACGGATTATTGATATTTTAGTGTTTAGGAAACCAGAATGGAACGGATGAATATCATAAACTGCTCCGTGCAAGAAATTATAATTTTTAAAAATATATCTACTTAGCCTGGTGGAGTTAAAGCTATGTGGCCTTCTCTTCCGCTAAACAGGAAAAACATACGTTACATTAGAATATATCAATCACAATTAACTTTAATATTAACCCACTCGCTTCAGGTTTAAATGCTCAATGAATTTTCCCAGAAACCAAATTTAAGTTACCGTAAATTACATTGTCTATTTTCAGACATTCAAAACAAGAAAAAGATCACGGTACTTGAGATCTCAATAAAGGTGAAGGCCAAAACACATTCATCTACTGTTCATAAATGTTATAAAAAGATTACCCTGCCAAGGGATGTACACAATATTGCAAAATATATAACAGCAGAGTTAAGCGAGTATACCTCGTCTTCTGAGTTGAAGGCCATTTAACTGCCGGCGAGTCTACCTCGTGTTTTGAAGCGAATGGGTTAAATACTAAATGACTATTTGACCAATAAGATAATATCTATAAGATTAAGATCGATAATACAATAATGTTAATGATAATAATTAAAATTAAAAGTAAAGCTAATAATAAAATGTGTTCAAGCAAGATAAATTAAATTGTTTGGTAGATTGTCCCTATATAATGTACACAAAAAAAATAATGATATGTTGAAAACTAATTTTTCGGTTGTACAATATTTAAAACAAACAAACGAAAATATTTAATCCTTTATTTTTAGTTTTTAATTAATTAATTTATTTTACTTGATTGAGTTAAGACCATAAGGTCTTCTGTTCCACTTCGCCAGGGTTAAATTATACATACAATAAGAATTGTGATTAATGATACATAATATATATATATAGACTACACAATATAAAGTTGACAAGGATAAGAAAGAATAAATAGTAATAATAATAACAACAAAAGGCTGCACAAGATTGGTTCGGATAAAGAATGATTATATAAGAACAGAGTTAAATATATATCCATTGAATGAGAGAATCAAAGAATATAGAGAGAAATGGTTTACAGATGTAGAAAGAATGAATGTAACAAAATTACCAAGAGCAGCATTCAACTACAAACCAAGAAGTTCAAGGAATGTAGGAAGGCCAGTGAAAAGATAGACAAGAACAACTGTGAGGCGGAACAGGCAATTTTTCATAGCCCGTGAAGTGAATAATAATAATAATAATAATAATAATAATAATAATAATAATAATAATAATAATAATAAATAGATCATTGGTTGATTAATGTCTTTGACATCGTCCGATTCCTAATAACCAATTTTGTCGGTCCATCCAATCTCCTGGTTGTAGATGTTTCTCCTTCATATATAAACATATTCCCTGACTCCAGAAGGTTTTAGGTCTGCCTCTGCTTCGTCTTCCCTCAGGTTTCCATTCCAAAACAGATTTTGGTAGTCGATCCTCTTCCATTCGCTGCACATGTCCATACCATCTTAATTGCTGAGTTTTAATATAATCTACAATAGAGTCTTCAATCTTCATTTTCTCCCTTATAACTGAGTTCCTTATTTTTTCTCTTCTTGAAATTCTTGCGGCCCTTCGTACAAAATCCATTTCCGTTGCCAAAAGGTACTTATTTGTTTTTGTTGTTAATGGCCAAAGTTCTGCTCCATAAGTAATGATGCTTTTAACAATTGTATGATATATATTAATTTTATTTTTATTACTTATATTTTTATCCCATAATATTCCATTGAGGCAAGCAATTGCAAATTTTCCTTTATTATTTCTATTTCTTATTTCCTCTTCATAACTCCCATTTTTATTAATTTAAATTCCTAAATATGTGATCTCACTACAAGATTTTATTGTTTCTCCAGTCTCCAAAATTAAATTTTGTTCTGGTTCACCAATTGATAAATATTTTGTTTTTTTCATGTTCAAATTTAATCCCCATTTTTCATATTCTTCTATTACTTTTCTAGTCATATATTCTAAATCTTCATAATCTTGTGGCATTGCACAATAATAATAATAATAATAATAATAATAATAATAATAATAATAATAATGACAATAATAATATAATAACAACAATAATAATAACACAAATAATAACATATAATTGTATTAAGTAAATGGCTGTGGTAAAGAAAGTTAAAAATATAAAGGAATAACAAAAGTATATATGTAACACGGATCTGTATTATATAGCCTAAGAAATATTAAGTGAGTTACTTTTTAAACTGTTTTTGAGTCGGGCAGCCCTTGATGTGGTTCCTATCTGAATATAACAGTAGAGTGAAGTGAAAATTAAAGCAGTTCAACTCATTAAAGCAGTTTAACCTCTCACCTTATAGGTACTTTTACGTGCCTCACGCCACCCGGGCCTTACAGAGACACGACCTGTCGGGAGCGAGATCACTCAATATAGTCTTGAAAATAACATATAAAATAACAAAAATCTTTGCGTAGTTTTAGAATGGAAGAATAGTTTTAAGAATAGAAGTACATTTTTTTTATGTTCAGTGTCGTGACTGAATTGACGTCTGTAGAATGAAAGGGCGCACGTGGAACTGCCGTGCGCGGCAGAGACTTGGGCAACATCACAGGCAGGCAGCGCAATGAAACCACGGACGTCTCGTCTGGATAGTCTCCTTTCCTTCCTCCACATCCAGGAGGTCAGTTATGTCTATTAACTCCATAATAAATTAGAGTAATTCTGTAGCAAATTAAAATACTGTAACTACATTTTTCATATCTCACACTTTATAAACACAGGATTTAAATAAATTTAAAACTAACACTGGTCAACAGTGGTTTTGTTGCCTTTGATATAAGATTAATTTCGGATATATTTATGCTCACAATTCATGAAACTATCAATGATTTTGGAAGATTTGCTCTGGTTTTTTAAAATCTTTAATTTCATTTTACACTATAAAAATCGGAAAATATGAAAAAAAAATATAACAGATATATTTATAATATCAATTGTTTTTTGAAACATTAGTATGCACTGACGTAAATAGAAAGAAAAATATCGAAAACCCATGTTATACTTCAGTGAAACGCCTTTTATAAGATTTTCTTCTGTAATTTTTTAGGGGACAATCTCTTTTTAAAGACCAGCAGTAATTTGCCATCATGTGACGGTCCCATCTACCCTGATACCTTTCCTTCATTACTTTTAGATCCTAGTGAAAGCACACTCCCTGTTCGTCACTATAATTTCCTAATTATCCGGAAATCTATCCAGGTGACTGGAGAAAGTGTACTTTATAGTCATACTTGTTCCCAGAATCTTGAAGCTTATCAACATGTTTTGCACAATTTCTTTATAATTTGGTGCTTTATAGTTACCTAGGAAATTTTCTACTACCAATACAAAACCCTTCCAAGCTTCACTTTCCGGAACAGTCATAACTTTGATAAAATTTGCATCTTTCATCAATTGCCGAATTTGAGGACCATAAAATATTCCGCCTTTTATCTTTTACATACTGAGCTTAGGAAATTTTCTACAAATGTATTTCAAACATTTTCCTTCCTTTCCAACGCTTTGACGAATTGTTTTGTCATATCCAGATGCACGTCGTGATTACTTTAATTTTGTCGAATAACTGAGATCACGGCCGATGTGCGGAGTGAGGGGTGTGAGAGTGGGGATCACGTGATGTTTGTATACGCGAAAAAAAATG
The DNA here is from genome assembly GCA_030220185.1 of Diploptera punctata. Taxonomy (NCBI): domain Eukaryota; kingdom Metazoa; phylum Arthropoda; class Insecta; order Blattodea; family Blaberidae; genus Diploptera; species Diploptera punctata. The sequence continues at coordinate 923,599 of JASPKZ010007266.1, forward strand.
CGCAGAAATCAAATCATGACTGGAAACATCAATTTTATTAATAACAAGCCGTTTACTGTTTAAGATATAAGATACGCAAAAATCATAAACACTAGAGCACATTCAGCACTTTCATGAATATATTCGTAAACTGTGCATTTGAAAACATAGAAATTCCCTGAGATATTCTGGGCAACAAAAAAAATTGTAGAGCTGTGTAATAATATATTATTTTTCTTCGAAATAAGCACACATATCTTGAAATTCAACAATTTTAAGGTCTCTGCTATACTTATTTTTTTACTTGATGTTTTATTTCGTAACGAAAGGGAGGAGAAAAGATTATTTGAGAATAAAGTTCTTAGGAAAATTTTTGGACCAAAGAGAGATGAACAGACAGGCGAATGGACAAGACTATACAACAGTGAGGAACATGATTTTTATAGGAAGCCCGATATAATAAAACAGTTAAGTCTCGTAGACTGCGATGGGAAGTGTATGTTGCACGAATGGGGAATGAAAGGTGTGAATGGAAGCTTCTTGTAGGCAAGCTAGGGTGAAAACTCCCATTGATAGGCCATAAATATGGTGGGAGAATAATATTAACCATGATTTAAGGTAAGTAGATTATATGGGGGATTATTGTATATCATTAGTTCAGGTTAGGGATTGTGGAGAGCTTATGTCCGCGCGGCCATGATCCTACGGGTTCGACAGTGCCAGTGTGTTAGTTATTTAATTTTAATCGGACATGAGAACATTAGTTATACAATTACAGTATTTAAAAAAATACAACGAAGAGAATGCTTAGGCTGTAATATTTTGGAATTCAGGATATCGGTGTTTTTTATGCCAGAAAATTGCGATTTTTTATTTTAAATTTCTTCAAATACCTGATTAACATAGGACATCACATCACTCCATGTCATATACCATCTCCACTTCTCGCAACTGGAATTCCCTACCACAAGAAATAAGGGCCTGCCGGTCATTGGCATCTTTTAAAAGAAATCTAAATGTATATTTGCTCTAAACTCGACTTCATTATTATCCAGTGTAAGATATATATATTAATTGGTGTTTCCCGTATAATGTATCATATTTATATTATTATTATTATTATTATTATTATTATTATTATTATTATCGTATCATTATTGTTATTACCCTATAAAATGTTGTTTGTACATGACATTTACATTGCTACATTTATTGTATCTTTAACTGTTTATAATTAGTATAGTGTATATCTATATTTGTCGAATATTTATTTGTATTTGTGCTGGTTGAGTGGAGAGAGGGCCTTATGGCCTTAACTCTGCCAGAATAAATAAAGTATTATTATTATTATTATTATTATTAATAAAACTAGAGACAGATAAAAGTAGGTAAATATGATATTCGTTACGATGGAATGGCCCGTATGTACTTTTGTAAAACTTTTCCATAAACCCTACACTTATGAAAAGTGGAAGGAACAAGTCCTCTGGGAGGGACTTTAAGCCGTCGCGTTGGTCTCGAATCTGAAGATTTTGAGGCTCGTGGAAGAATCTGAAGCGTAATGAGTGCCACGGAGCAAAATTGGATCGGCTTTTCCCATTCAAGTAATAACTTAGTTGCCAACCGGATAAACTTTGAGGCGATGTGCTGACAATATGTCCCTTACTGACATCTGTACGGAAATGTAACTAAATTAGCTTGCTCAAGAAACTCCTGCTAGGGAGCATCCATGTTCACATAAGAACGTGCCAAGGATATACCACACCATACGCCTATGATGATTGATCCCCGTTCATTCAGCGCGGGGATACAAGGGCCTGCCTAGTGGGAAGTTTATTAACCAGACTGATTTAGTTACGTTTATTTCCCTGTAGATGTCAGCGAGTGACATCGTCTTGAGACGACATCTAGTAGGAAACTAATGTATAACACGGATGGAAGAAGATCGGTAAATTTTGCTTAAAGCTATTTCTTTAAGTCGAGGTTATTTCACGGGTAGAAAATCTTCAGATTCGGAAGCCACCCCGGAGGACTTTTCCCTTTGATCTTCCCAGCCTAAAATCCATCGACCACGGCCGAGTTTGAACCCGCGACTCTCGGGAGTAGATACAAGGCACATTACCACTATCTCACACCGGCCGACATACGCCCATAGCTTTAAAATAAAGATTATATATATCTTGTCCACCGCTGTGGTCTCGACGTTGCGTGCTGCCTTGTCATGCAGCGGGCCCGGGTTCGATCCCCGACCGGGGCAGTTTTTCTGGGTGAGTTTTTATCGTGGTTTTTCCTCACCTGTAAGACAAATGTCAGAAAAACTTTAAGGCCCAAACGGTCCCCGAAATCATATGACCATCATCATCATCCTTCACCGGTGTGGAAAGCAACGGGAAGCAACCACACCTACAATTCCCTACCAAAGCTGCAAGCATAGCATGAAAATGCTATGTTTGCAGTGAAGGACCTGCCTTCGGGCAGAATTACTATGGATGGATATATATCCTCTTGTCTTGTAAGCCCATGTTTCCCATAAGAGAGATTTAGGGCGCTCTCCCCCTACAGGAAAGAATTAGAACCATACTAATTTAGTTACACTTGTTTTCGTATAGATGTCATTTGAGTGGTCCGTGGTCAGCGTTCCGCCTCATACTGACATCTAGCAAACCAAGGTAGTATTAGGACGGAAAAATTCGGTAAATTGTGCTTAGAGGCCTTTACATTCAGGCTTAAGGATCTTTTACGAGCCTGAAAATCTTCAGTCTCGGGACCCACGGCTTAAAGTCCCTCCCGGAGGACTTGCTCATTGGATTTTTCCATCCTACAAAAACCCATCGACCCCGGCCGGGTTTGAACCCGCGATATACCGGTATTATATGTTTTTTAACGATTTAAACATATCGTTAAACATCATTTAGGAAAGAGAGAGAGAAAGTCACTAAAGATCAGAAAGAAGACATTTTTTCCTGGTTAAGGGAAAGTTGATATCGTATCTAACAGCGCTGTTAAATGAAATACAAGATTAAATTAATATATTTTATGTCATTTTTGTTTATAGACTTTTCACAGTTCGCTGGGTCCGGTAGACTGTGGGTTTCTATTATCCTGTTTGTCAAGTATTTTCTAATCAACCGTTGATGTTACTTAATTATAGTCTACTATGAAATTACAATTATCCTGATGTCTTGGAATTAAATTTCAGCTCATAATTTGTTTCGTCGATTAAGAAAAAATGGGAAAAACATTAGCCAGGTTGATTAGCTCCGGAATTTTAACCCGAGACCTAAATACGAGTCTCAAACATTACGTCTAATTTAAGTCTTCCTGTTAAAAAAATGTTACTGTAGTATGACTGTATAATAATATTAATAATAATAATAATAATAATAATAATAATAATACTAATAATGTTAATAATAATAATAATATTAATAATGTTTTATTTATTCTGGCGGAGTTAAGGCCATAAGGCCTTCTCTTCTAGTCAACCAGCACAAATACAAATAAATATTTGACAAATATATATATATATATATATATATATATATATATATGTACTATACTAATTATAAACAGTTAAAGATACTTTAAATGTAGCAATGTATATTTCATGTACAAACCAAAATTTTATATGATAACAACAATAGTAATACTTACGATAATAATAATAATAATAATAATAATAATAATAATAATAATATATAATAATAATAATAATAATAATAATAATAATATAATAATAATAATAATAATAACAATAATAATAACAATAATAATAATAATAATAATAATAATAATAATAATATAATAATAATAATAATGTATCAATATGACGTAATAATGTATAACGAAATTATAATTATTCTGTACCGTCATATTGTCCACGAGTAGTGGTTCATTTCATTTCAAAACAAGGAAATATTTATTTGAAATTGAATGTTAAATGAAGGATATCAACAAGGTTATAGTAAATAGGAAAATCCGTTTTTTATTCTCATAACGCGTGCACGAAATTCCACTTACCATGACAGAAGAGACCAGGTGTGCAATGAACCCTGATGTGAGCGACAAACGAGGCGACAGCAGGTAGTGTTTGTACTGCTACTATCTAAAGTGAATTCCCTAAGTTACACCTGAGGAAAACCTCACTAAAATTCCCACCGTTTTGTTATTCGTTGATGAGTTTTTGCACAACAAAACGTAATTCTTTTTCATTTTACCAATATAATAGACTACATAAAACAGATTTAAACAAGAGTTTTAATTAGTGACATCTAAACTAACTCAGTGGCACTATCGAACCCAGAGGTTCATGGCTGAGCGGACACAAGCTCTCCATGTATCCCTATCCTCAACTAATGTTTTCAAATTATTGCCTGTATAATATTCGCTCTCTCAAATCATGGTTAATGCTATTCTCCCATCTCATTCTTGGACTACATACCCTTTCCCTCTGATTTTCCTACAAGTGCATGTCCGACCTTCAATCCCCATTCATGACATTTTGCCGCGAACTTTGCCATCTCTTCTTCTTCTTCCTTCCAAGTATTAGGCCAAGGCCTGTTACGATCCTATAGACAATTTTCCCTCCAGCGTTTCATAGGACGGCCCAGTGATCTTCGTCCTCTTGGTATATAATTATAAACAGCTTTGGGGATCCGATTTGAACTCATTCTTTCAAGATGGTGTTTCCAATTTAGGGTCCTCATCTAGGGGATATGTGAATGGCGACCACAAGGTGCCCAAGCTGAGCAAAACATTTCTTCCACTTACTTGTGTTTTGCACTCTTTTAACTTTACTATCTAACCTCTCTTGGTTAACTCTTGTTTTTTTCGACCCCGACGCTATTAGGGCATCCGAGGGCTAGGGAGTCTTTCCTTTCTTCCATTTCTTCTTTCCTTTATTTTCTTTTCTTCTCCAGAAAAGCCTGACCAGAGGCTATAAGATGGCAGCCCCATCACTGGTCTTGCCTTCCTTTGGCCAGCAACCAATCGAAGGGACTATTATTATGCTTTCAAGTCTTATACGAGAATTTCCCGGATGGATCAACTTTGCCATCTACGAGACTTTATTCTTCTTATTACATCTGGTTTCCCATAAAGACCATGTGACTCAACGTTATACAGTTTTCTTGTCTGTTCATCTCTCTCTGATCAAAAAACTTTCCTAAGAACTTTCTTTCTTTCTTTCTTTCTCAAATACTCGTAATCTTATCTCCTCCCTTAAAAGTAAGAGTCCATGTTTCGCATTCATATAATGTAACTGGCAAAATAACGGTTTTTATATGAATACAGGGGAGAAACAGGTTATGTAACTTTTTCCTTGTAACTTGAAAAAGTATAATTATTTTTAGGCCTACAATATCCATATTTCCTCTTAATATATGGCAAACTTAGGAGGAAAAATAAATCAATTACTGAACTGTATATTTAACTGTTTTTAAATTTATAAATTATAGTGCTTTCCATGGACAATCTAAGGACACATGAAACTCAATTTCGACAAAAACATTACTTACCTGTTCATTCCTTGTACCCTCACATATAGGGTCATATTTAAGTTGGAATGACACGAATTCCCGCAAATAGTAATAACATGCGTTTTCCGAGGTGAGACAATGTTAAATTTCATTCTGAATTTCATTCATTTGTGTAATTATAATATTGTTCCTAGGTATTTGAATTCTCCCATTTTTTAAATTTTCCTCATTTGTTAATTGCCTTTCCCATTACATAATGTATTTCTATATGTGGCCATATACAGCATTTAGTTTTATTTATATTTACCCTCCGATAGTATTTTTGCCATGGACATGTTGAAGGGCTTGGAGTTTAAATGACCCCGCGAGCTATACGCGGCGGTAGTATTGCTGCGAAAAGTGTCACGTATGGCGGACAGGTCGAAGGTGATGAGCCAGACTAAAGAATTAACTGGTCGAAAGAGTGATGAACTTTCACCGTAAAAGTCAAGAAACATAGAGACATGTTCCTAGGAACATATAATATTAGGACTTTATTCATTTGATTTATTTAGCCTGGGTGAGTTATGTGTGTCCTGGTGAGTGGAAGAGAAGGCAAAATGACGTTATGTTACAGTAGAATACTTACTTACTCACTGGCTCTATAAAACCTGTAGGTTCATGGCCGCGCGGACATAAGCTCTCCATATATCCCTATACTGAGCTAATGTTTTCCAATCATTCCCTGTATAATCTACTTCAAAACATAGTTAATGTTATTCTCCCACATCATTCTTGGTCTATCAACTGGTCGTTTTCCTCTGGTTTTCCTACAAGAAGCTTCCATGCACGTCTTTCATTCCCCATTCGTGCCACATGTCCTACCCATCGCAGTCTACGAGACTTAACTGTTCTTATTATACAGCAATCTCAATTAACTCTAGGCCTAGTAATAATACTAAATTAAAATTTGATCAATAAAATAATAGCCTATCTATAAGAGTAAGATAGATAACATAATAATGTTAATCTTATTCTTCTTCTTAATCATAATTTGTAGGATTTTCATCCTGTTTATTTCCAAAATCATTCCTCGGAGGAAGACGTATTGGATGTGCATTCACTCTCTATCCATCTCTTGGGTGGTCTTCCTCTTGTTCTTCTCCCGTCCATTAGTCTATTTTTTAGCTCTTTTTGCAAGTCGGTTGTCTTCCATTCTTTCTATATGATCCTTCCAATATTTTCGTCTATCATATAATAATAAAAATAATAATATCATATAATAATGTTAATGATACTTAAAGTTAACATTAAAACTAATAATGAAATGTACACAAGCAAAATATATTAAATTGTTTGGTAGACAATCCCTATCTAAAGTAAGCCTACATGAACAAATTTACAAGGACAATTTAACACATGCCCCAAATGGGAATCAATCACCAATCACATTTCAATGATTTTTTTATTTACAACCAATCACAGTCGCGTTTCGCCTAAAATTTACCAACTAAAGTTTATCATAATAAAGAAAGCACCTCCTTTTTAACATTCTGAATAGGTCATAGCATTATTTTCCAGTGACTGACCCTCCAAGAAATACGGCTACCACATTGTATATATAGTGCATGAATGTCAGTAGAAAGCGCATGCGATAGATAATATAAAAACATTTGTAACAATTGATTATACCACAAAAAAAAAAGAATCCACTGTTTGCACTTTCGTAAACGAATTATTTTCCAGGAAATGATGTTGCAGAAAAATATAATTGGCATATTTACATCATAGGACATCAAATTAATTAATACCTATAACGTTGGTTATAAATGTCTCCATTAGGGTACATTCTTATAACATTGCGATTCTTTGGCAATAAGTAATAGAATGATCTGGTTGCAGTGACGAACAAAAGAAGCAAATGAAGCGTACCAATCGTTTCTCATTTGTTTTCAAACATCGCCGTTTACATTAAATATATAAAAATTTTAAAATAACATTATTTAAATAACGATTTGTGAGTAAACAGCTTAATTTTATTCGTTAAATAGTCCTAACAAATGCCACTCTTGATTTCCAAATTCTCTATATCAATTCACTCCTCACTTCGTGAGTCGTGAATTTATCGATAATTTGGAAATCACTCGTGCCATTTCTTATGACTATTTAACTCATGTCGCAAATGCTAGTCAATGACCAATCACGTTTCAATGAATTTTGTTTTACAACCAATGTCAGTCGTGTTTCCTCTCGCTCTTTATCTATTTCTCTTTATCAGCTCCTGCTTTTGTGATAAAGAAAGCTCCTCCTTTTTAATGTTCTGAACAGGTCAAAATATTATTTTTCTCCAACAAATACATTGAATATAGCAAATAATGATAAGATTCCTTGATTTTACTGAGTTGTTTACTAAAAAAAATAAATGAATAACCCGTAATGTTGATTATGATATATAGTTTGATGTGTTTCATTATTTCTCCACTTGGGTGCACTCTTACAATATTGCGATCTTATTTGGCAATAAATAATATGATCAAGCAGCAGTGAATGAACATAACCTCACATTTCTGATTTGTTTTCAAACATCGCCGTTTACATTAAATATATATATATATATATTTTAATAAGTACAGTTAAACAATGATTTGTGAGTAAACAGCATAATTTTATTCGTTAAATAGTCCTAACGAATACCACTCTTGATTTCCAAATCCTCTAGATAAATTCACTCCTCACTTCGTGAATCGTGAATTTATCGATAATTTGGAAATCACTCGTGCCATTACTTATGATAAATAAGAAGATGCAATCAACTAATTTATCGGTTATGTAATATTTACAATGTTTCCAGTCTTAATATTATTTTTATAAAATAAAATATATAAAATTATTATTAATTGTTGAATAAAACTATCAGTGAAGAGTATAAAGTAGTTTATTATTATATAACTGTTCAGTATGTTTTTCAACGATGTTATAGTTTAACAGTCTCTGACATGGGGAAGAAGGGAATTCAATGTTCTGGCAATTGAAACTGTAAAACATAGTGAGTAATACACATTGTGATGAAGAGTGATATAAAGGAACAATGTGTCGATGAGATCGCGTGTCTAAATTGTGTGTGTCGGAGATTCTAAAGAAGTAGTATGGTAGAAAATAATTAGGCGATGATGCGTGTAGTATTTTGTAGAGAAGGGATCTCGTAGTTTAAGCCATGATAATTGTTCCAAGGACAGTGTAACGTGATCAGATCTGCGAAATATCACAATCAATATGTGTCATTGTAATTTTTTTAAAATTTTCTTTAGAGTAAATGGTAACAGTTTCTATGCGATTGTAATGAATTAATTGTTGAGAAGATTGTTTTGCAATAGTATATTACGATGCTAGGTTGGGACGTGGTATTTATAGAATTGAGGAAAATCTTTAAAAACCGAGCGATAGCGAGGTTTTTCATTTCCGAGATTCTGTAAAACACTTCACAAACGTGCGTTGTACCCTTATTTTTTCCGCGATGGTGTTTTCAAAATAATAAATAGTAGTAAAATAATAACATCTTTGTTGGAAATATGTGCAGTCATTATAAACAATTGAGTAACGTTAACAGTGTGGGCAATGTTTATTATTTGAAAGTACCGGAGGCCGTGAGACCATTATTATTGATAAAATAGCCGCAAGTATGTATTTATTGTTTTATATTGTTTCAAATAAAGTTCAGTTCATTTAAAATGCAGTGATTTGTTTCGTATAATGTATATTAACGCTATCTTTTGCATATTTTTTGTATATACATTGTACGTAGCATACATAGAGGTAGTAGTTTTACTTCCCACACGTGGGTGTAAATGTAATATTACAGTATAGTTATTTAGGTTGGCAATCCCGAAATGTAGGACGTTGAACTTTCAGTCATGGTCACCATTGCTATAAGTACGACAAAATGTACCATCGCGCACAAATGTTATTTATTTTTATCTTCCAATTTAGATTTTTGTCCATAAATACTTCTAGGTTGTTTACTGTCTCGCTTTAAGGAATTTGAACCCCATTAAGTGACAGGTACGAACTATATTTTGCTTAATTTTAGTTAATAGTGTCAGATAATCCATAATAATTAAATGGGACTATCTACGACTCAATTGCAGTCCATGTTTCTCTGTACAAGTCATTTGTGAGTCAAGATATTAATTTATTTTGGAAACAGCGTCATTTGGGGAATATTTGTCTGCGTAAATTAGATCTGCATGTCGTCCGTGAATAAATCCTCTTTGCAAAGCTTTAGAGAGTTGGATATGTTATTTATGTAGATTGAAAAAAGCAAAGGTCCAAGCGCCGAAACCCTGTGGAACTACAGGTTTATTGAAGGACCAAGAAGAGCGTAATTTAGGATTTCCTACAATATTGCTGGCGCTCACGAAGTACCGTTGCTGTGCCGCAGTCGATAGAGTTCCTACTTTCCTCAACGGTGACACGGTTCGATTCCCGGGGGATAGGACATTTTAAATCCCACCTTGGGACTGGGTGTGTGTCATGTCTCTGCGTTTATATGCGTGAATAAAAAAAGTTAAAAAAGCAAAACAAGAAGGAAAAAAGAGCGTGAAAAAAAGTAGGAATCAAATAATTGCATGGCAATGTCGAAACGTTTTTTTTATGAAACAATAATTCTCGAAATCTATCGTGTCAAATGCGTTACGAAAGTGAAGTAGTGTACGAATGGTAAGTTCTTGATCATTAGCAGCTTCACGTGTCTTCACTTATATTTAGTAGAGCAGTATTTGTATTGTGTCCTGTACTGACGCCTGACTTTAATTGATGTAAACGGTCATATTTAAATAAACGGTAGTTAATTGTTTATGGAATAGTCATTCCACAGCTATTGAAAGGGTTGATAAAATACTAATGGGTCGAAAGTCATTCGGAGTTGTGGGAGTTCTAACTTTATATAGTAGAGGAGCAGTAGGAATGGCATCTATAATGATATAATTTTATATTATATTTTTATTTTATTATTAAGTTATAGATTTGTTTGCAATTCCTTGTACGTTCCAACATCCAATATTCATTAACCTTTTACTGCTAGTTCGATGTAGGCAATTCCGTCAGGCATTCTTCTCTTTAGGTTTTTTAGCATTGTATATTTTTCAGTAGAATGAGGAGTTGGCCCATTGCATCAACCCCCCACCTGGAGGACCGGGTAATTTATAATCAAGGTAGAAAAAACTTTTGAAATGGTATGGACACCTCATAAGAATGGAAGAAGAGAGGATACCAAAGAAGATCCTTAATTGGAAAGCTAATGGAAGAAGTGGAAGAGGCAGGCCTAGAGAGCGATGGATGGATGAAGAGAAGTATGAAAGCTAGATATTTGAGGAAGAAGATACTTTGGACAGGAACCTCTGGCGACAAATCATTTTGGGTTGAAGGAGAAACACTGTATTGTAAAATGCTCCTAAAAAAATAAGTTATAGACGCTTTAACATCTAAGATCACATAGGGTATGCTTATAAACTATTTGGCTATACTTAATAGGTTAATTTGTTGTTTGTTTGTTTCATAGGCCTATGTTTTTATTGATTCATTAATATATTTTTGTCCACCACTGTGGGCTCAAGGTTGCCAAGTGCCCTGTTTTGATTCCCGGTCGGGACAAGCTACCTGGGTGAGTTTTTTTTCGGGATTTTTCCTCACCTATAAGACAAATATCGGGAAGCTTTGAGGCCCAAACGGTTCCCGAACATCATCATCATCATCCTTCACCGGTGTGGAAAGCAACGGGAAGCTACCACACCTACAATTCCCTAGTAAAGCTGCAAGCATAGCATGAAATACCTGTCACTGAAAATAAAAAATATTTTAATAGTACTATGAAATGGTGATTATAATGAAATGAGTTCTGAGAATGAAATTCCAACTCAGCATTTTCTTTGATGACGGAGGAAAACTACAATGGTTTGAATCTAAGACCCCTCCAGTAATAGTCTCTAATGTTAACGTGAACGTATAAATAGGACAGACAGTGGACAGAATTGCCAGTCTCAAGACAACCTTTGAGGATGCCAGACGCAGTCTCTGGCGAAACGTCGGGGAACTACAAGCCTCACGACCACGGCCTGCAGCCCGAAAATCTTCAAGATCATCATAATTTTTGTTCACTTTCATCGGACATCACTTCGTTAAATTTGACTTACTTTTGTTTACTCTGCTTGAACAGCATAGTGCGGAAAAGAAAAAATTAACTCAACACTGAGATTGGATTATGAAACTTCTGGTGTAATCGTCTCGTTAGAAATGTTTTCTTAACACACTACCATAAAATGAATAAAATGAAATAGTTCAGTATTAAGATTATTCTATATTTTTGCTTATGTTTTCATTACCAATTTGGTAAATTTTCCTTGTTATTTTCTTTGTATTTTTAACACGATCGGCCGCGGTGGACTAGTGGTTATGCTACTTGCCGGTCTCGAGGGTCGCGGATTCAAACCCGACCGGGGTCGATGGATTTTTTAGGATGGAAAAATCCAAGGAGCAAGTCATCCGGAAGGGACTTTAAGGCATGGGTCCCGAGTCTGAAGATTTTCAGGCTCATAAAAGATCCTTAAGCCTGAATGAAAAGGCCTTTAAGCAAAATGTACTGAATTTTCCTGTCCTAGTACTACCTTGGTTTCCTAGATGTCAGTGTGAGGCGGAACGCTGACCACAGACCACTCAAATGACATCTATACGAAAACAAGTGTAACTAAATTAGTATGGTTCAAAATCTTCCCTGTAAGGGGAGAGCGCCTAAATCTCTGTTAAGGGAAACATGGGCTTACAAGATGATTTTTAACACTACATAAGATAGGGGCTCTGTATTGTGTCATTTATATTCCTTCATTTACATATCAATTTTAGTTTTAATTATCATAAATACTATCGTATTATATATATATATATATATATATATATATATATATATATATATATATATATGCAGATTAATTTTAATCTTATTATGTATCAATATTGCAACCCCACTTCGTACTCTTACATTATCAGGTACACTACTATAAATGATTGTAGAGTTATTTAATTCTCTAGTCCCTTTAAGTTTCTTTTTTGTTTTAGTTATGACCGCAATGTGAACATCTTTTTCATAAAGTATTCTTTCTAATTCTATTTCTTTACTTCCTAAACCTCTAACGTTCCAAGTAGCAATGTTAATTCTATCGCAAATTCCTAATCGTTTATCCTTTTTCTACTTAGGTTGTCGTCCATTAAATCCGTCCGGCTGAACACTGTGAGAGAGATGAGTTTGAAAAATTTTACGTGGTCGGATTACTAGCCCCGACGCAAACTTGATCAATTACTTTATGGGAGTGAAACTTGGGTAATGACCAAACAATTACAAAGTAGAATACAAAGCGTAGAAATGAACTTCCTTAGAAGAACAAAAGGCTGCACAAGAATTGATCGGTTAAAGAATGAATATATAAGAGTACAGTTAAATATATATCCATTGAATGATAAATCAAAGAATATAGAGAAAATGGTTTAGAAAGAATGAATGTAACAAGATTACCAAAAGCAGCATTTAACTACAAGCCAAGGGGTGCAAGGAATGTAGGAAGGCCAGTGAACAGATGGACAGAACAACTGTGAGGCGGAACAGGCATTTTGTCTAGCCCGTGAAGTGAAGAAGAAGAAGATTAATTTTCATTCAATATTTAATATTACAGCCTAATTCTGTGATAGTTGTAGTCGATTCAAATATAACATAATATGTTTGACCGACCTGGTGGGTAGAAGAGAAACCACATAGTCTTAACTCAATCAGGCTATATAAGTAAAATAAATAAAAAAAGTGTTCTAAAATTCACAAACATCTTCCTTGAGTATGCGTGATTGCAACAGAATTCCTTTTAATGGCCGGACTCAATCGATCAGTAGAAATGAGTTCGATTCGCTTTCTCTTGGATGAAAGAGAAGAATCAGAAAAGTGAATGAAGACGAAAATAGCTATGAATTGTATTCGGAACACAAAGTTCAATTTAATGCAATGCGCATAAAGATACTTCAGACTTCTTGAATGAAAGAAACGCTTGGTCTTCGCATTCAATTTCGCAAACTTTTTTACGACAAATGGAATGATAACCTAATGTAATTAAAATGTCACGTGTTATTCCATCATTATACTTGCTTATCCTCTCTTCTCTTTCCTCCATATACAAAACCAAACCGGAAAAAATGCGAATCAGTACTTTTTCCTCTAATTGTAGTCGTGGAGGGATATTCTCAACCATAACTCTAACTAACTCACTGGCATATCGAACCCGTAGGTTCATGGCCGCGCGGATATAACCTCTCCATACATCCCAATCATGAGCTAATGATTTCCAATCATTCCTGTATAATATACTTCCCTCAAATCATAGTTAATGTTATTCCCCCATTCTTGGTCTACAAACTGGGAGTTTTCTCTCTCGTTTCCCTACAAGAAGCTACCATGCACGTCTTTCATTCTCAATTCGTGCTACGTGTCCTGCCCATCGCAGTCTACGAGACTTAACTGTTCTTATTATATCTGACTTCCTATAAAGACCATGTAGTTCACTGTTATCTAGTCTTCTCCATTCACATGTCTGTTCATCTCTCTTTGGTCCAATTTTTTTTCTAAGAGCTTTATTCTCAAATACTCGTAATCTCATTTCCTCCCTTAAAGTAAGAGTCCATATTTAGCATCCATATAATATAATATAACTGGTAGAAATAATAGTTTTATATATTTTCAGCTTAACGTTTCTTGAAAGGAGTTGGGACGTCAAGAGCCTCAGTAATGCATAATAGCACGCATTTCCAGAATTGGGCCTATGTTTAATTTCCTTGTGCATCTCATTCCTATTTGTGATTATTGTTCCTAGGTATTTTAATTCAGCCACTTCCTCATTTGTTATTAGCTGTCCATTTCCATTATATAATATATTTCTATGTGGACTGTCAACTGTAGCATACCGAAACCTACCTTGAAGTTTCTCCCAGATAATCGACGTGATGGATATGATGTAAATATGACAATTATATTTTTCTGGGAAAAAATACATTTAAGAAAGTGCAAACAGTGGTTTCTGTTTTTGGTGGTATAATACATTGCTACAAAAGTTTTTATATCAACTCCCGCATGCGATATGTGTTGACATCCATGCACTATATGTACAATCTGTTTGCCGTATTTCTTACTGAGTCAGTCACTGCAAAATAATGCTATGACCTATTCAGAATGTTAAAACGAAGGTGCTTTCTTTATTATGATAAAATTTAGTTGGTAAATTCTAGGCGAAACACGACTGTGATTGGTTGTAAATAAAAAATCATTGTAACGTGAATGATCATTGTCTCCCATTTGGGGCGTGAGTTAAATAGTCATAGTAATTTAGTTGCACTAGACACACTTTTCACTCGTGCATTTATAATAAACAATGCGAATGTGATATGAATGATAGTAATGGTGTTCGAGAACTATTAGAGCCCTAACATTTTCTAACATTTGTCTTACAGGTGAGGAAAAACTTGAAAAAATAAATAATAGTTTTAAAAAACTAAAACAACACGCTTTATTAGAAAACCAAACTAAGAAATGAAAAAATGATTTTAATTTCCAACACGCTTGAGATAAATAATTTTACCATCTCTTTATCAATTAATATATTTGATAATAAACAGATATTGGTAAAAGTAAAGTCTCTAAGATGAAAATGTAAAAATCATAAAAAGCACCCCACGCTTTTGATGGTAAAATTATTTATCCCAAGCGTGTTGGAAATTAAAATTATTTTTCATTTTTTTAGTTTGGTTTTCTAATAAAGCGTGTTGTTTTAGTTTTTTAAAACTATTATTTATTTTTTATTTTTTAGTTTTAATATTTTACAGAATAGATAAAATGTAAATATCTTTAAATTTGATTCTATTGTAGTATGATCTGAAAGTAATACTCTTCTAAAAAAACCTCCCAGCCAGATTTGAACCAGCAACCTATGGATTACTTAAATTATATACGACTAGAGTCTACCACTCTACCAATTGAGCTCTTATTACGATTGACTAAAAAGTCGACAAGTCCGCAACCTATTAGACCAGTTTTTATTCTTTTGATTTTCTGATGATTGTGGCCAGGATTTTAGAAACAAAATATGAAATTATTGTATTGTCACGGGTTCTTCACAAGTACACAAAGTTTCAAGTCGATCCAATGTTTCTAAGTGGATGAAAATTGTGTTCAAAAATTCCGTTACATAGATACAAAGACACTTTTTTTATTTTCTGACGATTCTGGCCAGGATTTTAGAAAAAAATATGACATTATTGTATTGTCACGGGTCCTTTATAATATACAAAGTATCAAGTCGATCCAATGTTTCTAAGTGTGTGAAAATCGTGTTCAAAAATTCCGTTACATAGATACAAAGACACTTTTTTTATTTTCTGATGATTCTGGCCAGGATTTTAGAAAATAAATATGAAATTATTATATTGTGACGGCTCCTTTACACGTGTACAAAGTTTCAAGTTTATCCAATGTTTCTAAGTGGGTGAAAATCGTGTTCAAAAATTCCGTTACATAGATACAAAGACACTTTTTTTGATTTTCTGATGATTCTGGTCACGATTTTAGAAACAAAATATGAAATTATTATATTGTCACGGGTCTTTTACAAGTATACAAAGTTTCAAGTCGATCTAATGATTTTAAGTGGGTGAAAATCGTGTTAAAAGATTCAGTTACATAGATAGATACAGGTCAAGCTAATATAAAGCGTGTAAAAACACGCAAAAAATGTGTCCCGACTGGAGATCATACCCGGGCCCGTTTCGTTTGAGACAACGACGTTAACAATAGATCACATCAGGGGACATTATGCAAGAGTCTATAAAAATTATAATGTAAATTTATAAAATCAGGTACTTCTAAGTCCGTCTTGTTAATTCAGTGTAGGATCAATTAAGAACACGACTTACAAGTACCTAATTTAATAATGTTATATTATTTTTTTATTGTGGCCAAGACTTCAACGGAGGTTTAACGTGAATTTTATTAGTTTGGACTTTTACACTTAATTTTTTTTCAATTAACAACAGTTATGGGCTATGAAAGAAAGAACATATTTTAGTTTCCTTTTCTTTTTTCGGCCTTATTTAGCACATTTTTTACTTCCTTTTTTATCATGAAAATTACACCAACATTCTAAACCTAATAATAAATTTTAATTAATGGATCTAGTAATTTATTTTAGCTGTGTACCGCTCTTGTAATGAACATGCTGCGGTAAATGTCAAATTCCTGGAAATTGTAACTACTTCAAACGCATATTGATTTTAATAAATTGTTAATACATCCATGATAACGTGCATTTGTGAACATTTTCAACTTCCGTTTAACGTATAGGAATAGTAATAAATGTATTGAAATGCACTGTTCAAGGAGTTTGGAAGTTGGTTATAATGTCACGCTCGTCTCAGAATTCCAAGTTCGCGGCTTCAATACATTCAGAGGTCGATGAGATTTTTTTTTTCCTCCCTAGATTGGTCCCCTTCGGAGAGGACTTTAAATGTATTCTATAATACAGATTACTAGTACTTTAAATAACCCTGATACATGATTTTAAATGACTATTTAACTCATGCCGCAAATGGGAGTCAATGACCAATCACGTTTCAATGATTTCTGTTTTACAACCAATCACAGTCGTGTTTCACCAATTATTTATCAATATTAAATTTACCACATTAAAGAAAGCTCCTCCTTTTTAATATTCTGAACAGGTCTGACCATTATTTTGCAGTGACGGACTCTGTAAGAAATACGGCTACCAGATTGTATATATAATGCATGGATGTCAACACACAGCGCTTGCAGGAGTTAATATAAAAACATTTGTAGCAATTGATTATACCGCCAAAAAAAGAAACCACTGTTTGCACTTTCTTAAATGTATTTTTTCCCAGGTAATAATCCAGAAAAATATAATTGTCATATTTACATCATACGACATCAGAAATTAATTAATATACAGTTTGATGTATTTCATTTTTTCTCCACTAGAGAGCATTCTTACAATATTGCGTTCTTTGGCAATAAATAGTATGATCTGGTTGCAGTGATAAACAAATGAAGCAGATGAAGAGTACCAATCGTTTCTCATTTGTTTTCAAACATCGCCGTTTACATTAAATATATAAATATTTTAAAATAACTATAGTTAAATAATGATTTGTGAGTAAACAGCTTAATTTATTCGTTAAATAGTCCTAACAAATGCCACTCTTGATTTCCAAATTCTCTAGATAAATTCACTCCTCGCTTCGTGAGTCGTGAATTTATCGATAATTTGGAAATCACTCGTGGCATTACTTATGATAAACGTTTATAAATAAGTTGAAATAAAATTATTTGGATTTTCTTTTATATTATTGTTATTGTTATTATTATTATTATTAGTAGTAGTAGTAGTAGTAGTAGTAGTAGTAGTAGTAGTAGTAGTAGTAGTCCACCGCTGTGGTCTCGAGGTAGCGTGCTGTCTTGTCACGCAGCGGGCCCGGGTTCGATCCCCGGTCAGGGCAGTTTTTCTCGGTGAGGTTTTTATCGGTGTTTTTCCTCATCTCTAAGACAAATGTCAGGAAAACTTTAAGGCCCAAACGGTCCCCGAAATCATATGGCCATCATCCTTATCATTATTATCATCATCACCATCCTTCACCGGTGTGGAAAGCAACGGGAAGCTACCACACCTATAATTCCCTAGTAAAGCTGCAAGCATAGCATGAAAATGATATGATTGCAGTGAAAGATCTGCCCTCGGGCAGAATTACTATGGATGGATTATTATTATTATTATTATTATTATCATTATATCATTATTATTATAATATCATTATTATTATATCATTATTATTATATCATTATTATCATTATTATTATTATTATTATTATTATTATTATTAAATTCAACAAAAACTTAGAACAAACATTTATGTCGATGTAAATGGATTTGTTGAGGAGAGCAATAAGATGTTCAAAATTAGAAAAAATAAGAAATACTGTCGTACGAGAAAAAATGTATATTAGATATTCAATACCTAGTTGATTATATAAGTTACAAGCTATTAAATTGGTAGGGGCTTGTACGACGAATGCAAGAAGAAAGGTTTCCCAGATATACATTAGAATGGTGTCCACCTGAAAGAAGAAGGAAGGAAGACCTCGAACTCGCGGATGGTTGAAATAAGAACTGGAATGAAAACAAGAGGACTGACGTGGACGGATAGAGACGAGTGGAGAAGGAAAATAAAATTAGGTATAGAAAGATGTTTAAGCATTGGAAATCTGACAATAAATAAATAATTATATTAGGTTATTTTTAGAAAGGTTCAGGTAAAAAAAAAGTTAAATAAGATTCATATTTGTCAAGTAACTACAGTATTATTCGTAATAATTATAACTCAAATTAAAAATGATACAACTAAATCATTTAGAAAATGTACAACAATAATTTGGACAGTGTTTAACAATAAAAAAGTACATTGAAAACGGATATAAACTCATGGCGCGACAGCAATTGAACACCCTTGGCTTAGAAGCCGCTGCTAGCCTTTCATCCGCATGTGTTAATCACAGAGGTATACGATCATCCAGCAGTGTAGCAGTTATATGTGGTCAGCATAGTGGGTCTCCCAGCCTTTGTAATTTGTTTTTCTCAATCTGAATTGAAAAGGATCTCGATCTCTAAAATGAACTGTGTTATTGAGTATAATTCACCGACAATCAGGAGGTATAATTGAGTAGCCCACCCAATACAACATTGTGACACTTTTTTTTAAATTTATTTTTTAATAGACAAAGTTCCCAGGCACAATTAACTACCTTTCTCTAAATAAAAAAACTAAAAAAAGGAGGCTACAATCTTGTTCTAGATGGCTATTTAGTTATTGAATAAATATATAGAGAAAATATTGATAAATATAATCTATATACATAAACAGATACATATGTCTGTTTGTCCTTTATAGGCTTCTAAACTGTTCAACCAATCTTCATAAAAAATTGTATGTACACCCTTAGACACAAAAAAAAGAGTTATCTCTTCATTCTATCAATCGATCGGGGAACTTCGTGAGCACTCGCAGAAGCCTTATTCACATTAACACATTTTCAGTAATTGCACTGTATTGTTTGCTAGTTAACGCAGTGCACACTCAAGTAACATAAGAGAGAGAGAGAGAGCTTGCCTTTGTGTGTTTCCATGGTCGAGAGGTTTAACACACAATATCTGCGTTCATAACCTCACGGGTTCGATTCCCGTTCTACTTTTTTTTTTACTGAATGTTAGGATAGCATCTCGTCTGTAATATAGTTTTATATTTGATTTTATATTTGAGTTTTATGACTTTAATACACACACACAAACACACAAATGAAAACCTCTAATAATTAAATGAAGAAAGAAAATAATATCTTCTAAAATGAAAACTAACAAAATTAATATCGGGTGTATGAACCCTCAGCATCTATAACCGCCCGCAATTCTCGGGGCATTGATGCAATCAAATTTCTACAGGCACGTGGACAATAGTCTAGAGAATCCCAGGCGTCTTGAATTTGTGCAATAAGCGATCTTTCGCTTTCGTGCATCTGCAGGCCAATTAGAGTTCATCTCTATTTTCATCTTAGCTCACACATTTTCGATTGGATTCAAATCAGGTGAACAGCGAAATTTTATTTGCCTTCTCCTTAACAATCAAATCAAATTTAGCTAAACACGTTTGAGAAAGCGGCCACAGTTTGAACAATATCGGTAATACAATGTCAATTATACGGAAGGAAAAACAGCACACACAAAATTAATATTTTAGAAGAAATCGAAATTATCAAGAAGGCCAAAATACAAACATTCTCAACGAAAATATGCCTAATGAGCAAACCCTGTATTAAACATACAATTAATTCAATACTACTACAACAACTCCAGAAGATGAAGCATGCATCGAAAGGTCTAAAGTGAAATCAACAAAAATTTTAAATAGTTGAGGAAGACGGTAGTATACAAGGTAAAAATAAATGATAGCTTAAAAAACTAAAACAACAGGCTTTATTAGAAAACCGAACTAAAAATGAAAATAGTTTTAATTTCCAACACGCTTGGGATAAAATTAAAATTGTCAACAGAAAATCATCTCCAACATATCTAGAATAAAGCTAGAGTTATCTACAAAAAAAAAATAATTTTACCATCAAAAGCGTGGGGTGCCCTATATCAATTAATCATCATCATCATCATCTGCCTTTCAAGTATTAGGCCAGTGGCCCGTTACGGTCTCCCGCCATCTCCTAAAAGACGACCCACAGATCTTCTGCCTCGAGGAATGTAGTGAAGAATTTGTTTTGGTATTCTGTGACGATCCACGCGTTGAATATGGGCTAGCCAATTGTTTCTATATTCTTGGAGGTATTCAGATATAGGTACGATGTTTAACTCTCTGGCTATTGTTGAATTTCTTTGGTGATCTAGAAGGCAGTTCGTCGCAGAAATTTCATCTCCATGGCTGTAATATGACGGTCATCCTGAGTTCTGATGGTCCAAGCTTCACTGCCATAACAGATTATGGGTCTAGCGAGATCTTTACAGATTTTCATTCTTGTGTGTCTCTGCACTTTTGATGGTTTAAAAACTTGGTGATTCGTGTGAATGCAAGATATGCGACCAAAAGTGTGAGCGATACCATTACAAACAATGCAGAATATGGACAGGATCACTGAACGAACTCATAAAAGACAAATCATAAACTTATAACTTAATGCTCTTTCGAGTGCCTCTTACCAACTTATTATTAAAACTTGGTTGATAATTCTTAAAGCTTTATTATAGTTTTGTATTTTAAAGGATATATCACATTCCTCATTATAAGTTAGATTATATCCTAAGTATTTAAATGATGATAGTCTGATGATAGCATTAATGTATACATTAAATAGAAGTGATGATAGAGGGCATCCTTGTCTGACTCCGCAATTTATGTTTCCAATCTGACAATTCTGTTCCTATTTGTACTGCTATGATGTTATTTGTATACAGAATAAAAATTGTTTGGATCAGTTGATTTGGTGTTCCATCATGAGTTAAGATATCTAAAAGTTTTTGTCTGTCAGCTCGATCAAATGCTTTAATAAAATCTATAAACGCTATATGTAGTTCTTTATTGAATTCTTTGTGCTTATATCAATTAATATATTTGATAATAAACAGATATTGGTAAAATTAAAGTCTCTAAGAAGAAATCGTAAAACCATAAAAAGTACCCCACGCGTTTGATGGTAAAATTATTTTTTTTGTAGATACCTCTAGTTTTATTCTAGATGTGTTGGAGATGATTTTTTTGTTGATCACTTTAATTTTATCCCAAGCGTGTTGGAAATTAAAATTATTTTTCACTTTTTAGTTCGGTTTTCTAATAAAGTGTATTGTTTTAGTTTTTTAACTATTGTTTATTTTTAATTTTTAGTATGGTTTTCTAATAAAGCGTGTTGTTTCAGTTTTTTTAAACTTTTTTTTCAATTTTTAGTTTAATTGGAATCCCATGAAAATTTAATTGCTTAATACTCTTCTAAAAAATCCTCCGGCCTGGATTTGAACCACCGGCCTATGTATATGGTTTTCAGATATGGCGAGTGTTTAGTCATTATCTATTATGTTCTAAAATCATTAAGTGTAGGAGTTCACCTGAAACGAAACATTTAAAAATCACTCTAACGATCGCAATTTTCGATGTTTCACAACAAAACTCGGAATATCCTATTAAAATAAACCAATGTATGTATTATCAAAAATCAGCGAAATCCGACCGTTAGAAGTGGAATTTCAAATTAAAAATTGACTCTAGCAACAATCATGTTTGGTTCGTCGCAGTGTATACCATATAATTAATTACCCCTTAAAATAAACACCAGTGGCATAATAGTATATTGCGATACAAGTGAGGTAAGCACTTGTTACTGATCGAGAAAAAGTTTGAAAAAAAAGAGGCGCTTGCGCCGAGTTTTTTCAATTTTCGAGATCTGTTACGTGTTTACCTCATGTGTATTGCATACTATTTTTTGGTAGATGTGACTAATTTGTATTAAATATAGTAATAAATGAATTAAAATATTGGTTGGATGTAAATGACTTCTATGAGAAACATTTGGTGATCGTTGCTATGTAGCTTTTCATTTGTTTTATTACAGCAAGGATTGTTGACTGTGGAGACATTTTTATATGTAGTACCGTGATTAGAATCTGTTTAATAATTTTATTATGGAAGGAGTCATGGTAGTTGATAGAGAAATTGAAGAAGCCTGGAGAGTGGGATGTTCTGCATTAATTCCGGAAAAGTCTAAAGAAAGGTACGAGTTAGTGTACAAAACATTCAAGAAATGTTTTATTTTACTTACCGAACGTGTGCTTTTTGAGTCCATATCAGCATTGCGATTTCTTTTGTTTTGCATAGCAACCAGGTTAGATGTGGGAACGTTGACTTACTTCCAGTAACAACAATATTGATAAGTATAAGAAATTAGTCACATAGACCAAAAACTATTATATCATCTCTAGAATCTTGAAAAGTATTCAGTAAGTTTTGCTTAATTTCTTGTGTACAGTGACATTTTTATATAAATTCATTGATACCGGTATTAAATTTTAATTGGTTTAATCCAAGAGACAATGATTAATAGTAAAATGGATTGAGTAAATGAAATTCCAATCAAACATTTATCTGGAGGAAAATCACAAATAATGTAATTAAATAGGCTGATTCGTGATTCGAAGCTGGAACAAACCTAGTACAACGTCTGGAATATAACCCTCTGAGCCAACTCGCTCTGTAAGTCATAATTCTGTTTTGTGTTAATTAATAAAAAATATATACTTTTAAAGTTTTATATGATTTTCATATTTATTAAAATACAAATTTGTTACAGCTGCTTCAGTACTTTGTACCTTCTTCAGAAGAATATCATGATTACAAATGTATTTTGTTATTATATATATAGCGAAACAAGACAGAGATTAAAAGGATCAGAAGAACTAGAGAAATAAATTTTATTTATAGTGGAGTTCAGCAGCATAAACATGCATCTGCAGGTGTATCAATATTTATAAAAAGGAATGGACAAATAAAATATATGGGTATACGTTTATTAATGAAAGAATAATAACATTAAGAATGAACAAGACAGAGGTTACTTAACAGTGATTAGGATATACGCACCAAATGAAGGGAAGAAAGAAGAAACCGAAGAATTTTATGAACAATTACAGAAAACACTAGACAAAGTTAATTCAAATAACTGTATTTTAATATTAGGGGATTTTAATGCTAGAGTGGTTATTCCAGGAATAGTAGGAAACAAAGGTGCAAATACAATAACTGAAAATGGAAGAGAACTTATACATTTCTGTGAGTACAATGATTTACGAATTATGAACACATTTTTTGAACATAAAGATATTCATAAATATACTAGATGCGAAAGAAACTCTCAAAGTATTATTGACTATGTAATATCAAATAAGAATATTGTCCCACATATTGAAGATACTAGAGTATTCAGAGGTCCAGACAATATGACAGATCATTTTCTAGTAAAAGCAGTACTTAAATTACGAATAAGATGGAAGAAATTACAGAAAAAGGAAATATTACTGAAACCTTTAGGGTACATTTATTAAGAGAAGATAGTATAAAAATGTATACCAAAATATATTAAATTAATTAATGGAAGAAATGCCAATACGCTTAAATATAAATTTAGAATGACAGAAGATAAAACCAATTATATTACAAGCTGCAGAAGAAACAATTGGTAAAAGAAAGAAAATATATAAAAAGCGTGGTCTTAAAATTTGGAATTCGGAAATAGCAAAACTTATTGAAGAAAAGAAAGAAGCTTATTTGAACTATTACATAATGAAAGTACGGAAACAGAATAGAACATAAAAAGAAATGTGCCATTGTTAAGAGAGAAACTCGGAGGCTACTTAGGCAAAGTTGGGATAAATATATTTCTGATATGGAAAACGATCTTCATGGTAGACAAAATTATGCTTATAAAATCTTAAGAGAGATAAATAAAGATGAAAAGGATAAACTACTTTTAATCCAATTCATGAAAGAAAACAAAAATTGGCTGCAATACTATAAAGAATTATGGAGCCATAATGACAAAGGAGAAGGTAACATATTCATTATGGAAAATTATTTAAGTATTCATTCCATAACAATAGAAGAATTTACTGAAACGATAAAGAGCTTCAGAAACAAAAAATCACCTGGAATTGATAGAATCAATATCGAACTTATTAAATGCGGATCTCATGCTCTTATATATAGGATATTAAACTTCATAAATATCTGTTGGCAATATGGCTGCATACCTGAAGAATGGAGTGAAGCTATTGTTATCCCTATATATAAAAAAGGTGATAGACATAACACACATAACTACAGAGGTATAAAAGCCATTTGGGAACATGTAGCAAATCTATGCTAAATATTATCTAGAAGAATCAGAAAGATAATTAATGAAATTATTTAAAATGTGCAACATGGGTTCAGAAAGGCCGCTCTACAATTGATTGTATTTTTTCACTCCAACAGTTGATAGAAAAAAGAAGAGAATTTAATCTTGAGACACACATTTTGTTTATCGACTATAAGAAGGCTTTTGATAAAATTATGCGCTCTAAATTATGGGATGTATTAAAATATAAAGGGTATCCACCTCATCTAATTAAACCTATAAAACGTTATACGAACACACAAAAGTTCGTACAGATAAAGGAAATGGTCCTGGAGAAACTTGCGTAGAAATCAACAGTGGACTTCGACAAGGTTGCCCTCTTTCGCCAATACTTTTTAATATATATTTAGATGATATCATTAGTACATAGCAAACTTTTTTAGTTGAACATTTTATGATAAACGGTATGAAAATGAATTGTCTTTTATTCGCAGATGACCAGATCATTGTAGCTTCCTCAGAAAATCAACTACAAAAGTCAGTTTATAAATTATGGAAACTAATAAACGATTATAATTTAAAGATATCGGCAGAGAAAACAAAGTCAATGACATTTATTGGAACTCAGCATAAAAGGACAAAAATTGTAATTGGAGCAAACATAATTGAAAAAGTAACTTGTTTCAATTATCTGGGATGCATGATATCGTACCAGCAAAATTTGGAAATGGAGAACAAATTAGGGAAATTACAACAGATATGTGGTTCAATAAGAAGATATTTGAGAAATAAGACCACAAGGGAAACTCAATTAAAATTTTACAAAACAGTAACCGTTCCAACGTTAACATACGGATCTGAGACTTGGCCTTTAACGATCTCTGATAAACATAAAATTGAGACAATAGAAATGAGATTTCTCAGATCAGTTGCAGGTGTATCTCTAAGAGATCAAAAGAGAAGTCAAGATATCAGAGATGAAGTACAAATATATAATATAAACGAGAGAATCCACAAAAATAAATGTAATTGGTTTGAACATATACAAAGAATGCCAAATATTCATTATAAACCTCTAGGCCGAAGAAATGTAGGAAGACCAAAACGTCGTTGGAAAGACGACCTGCACCGAGGAGGCCCATACCTTGAAGATGATGATATATATAAACTCCAATATATAGCATCTATTTTATTCTATTTTGTGTTATTTTTACCATTCATTTTTAGCATTGCTATACTTTCAGACACGAAAAGAAAAGTAGGTCTAATGGTTCTGAAATATTGGGAGATTATGTACACTTAGCGACAAAAAGAATGAGCCGCTTCAAAAAGCAGAGTCCCTGTTATGGTCCACTGCGCATGCTCGAAAAGCTAAAGCTCTGATTCACGAAGTAACGCACTGTTAAATGTTTTAAATACGTTATATTTGGTTTTAATCGTCTTAAATAGTTAAAGAACAGTGAATGAGTGTTTCTAGATATTTACGAATGCTCGACAAATGCAGTATTACTCAAATTGCGACATTTCAAATAAAGTTCAACTCTCGTTCATAATGCAGAAGTACAAGAGAGCAAGTATTTAGACAACTAGCATTGGACGTTCGAGTAGCGTAGATCGTTAAACCAATTACAAGAAAATGAAATATGTATGAAAGCCAGGGTGCGAATCCTGCAACAACATTTTCTTTACTAATATGTATTTGCAAAATGCAACCTATAAGTGCTATAATATTTAATTCCTGCCACCTTATCTACGTTCACTTTACACTATTTTAAGTAATATTCCTGCCTTCGTAAACTCTATAACACTATTTAGCTACCGGTATAAATTTAATTGTGTGTACAGTACCACGTTTTAATACTAATGCTATAAATTTATGTAATAAAAGATAATATAGCTTCATATATTTATGTGTTTATTTATTTATTACGTATTAGCGAGGAAAAAGTTTCACCCTTCATTTAATATTTAATGTGTATATGTCAAGTCCAGCATAATAAGAGCCCATAAATGATGGACAATAATAAATATTATTATTATTATTATTATTATATTATTATTTTCTTGTCCATAATAATATAATAATAATAATTAATAATAATATTAATAATAATAATAATAATAATAATAATATTTATAATAATGGATGTATCAAAGGATGTGAAGAATGTAATTAACGGGGATATTATTATTGTTATTATTATTATTTTCTTGTCCATAATAATAATAATAATAATAATAATATAATAATAATAATAATAATAATAATAATATTATTAATAATAATAATAATAATAATAATAATAATATTAATAATAATAATAATAATAATAATATTAATAATAATGGGATGTATCAAAGGATGTGAAGAATGTAATTAACGGGGATCAAAATTAACTCAAAATGTACCTAAGAAAATTACATAAATATAGAATTAAAAAAGGCAGATCAGTAATAATAATGCTAAACGGCGTTTTGTGGTATAAGAACATATGAATGGATACCAAATTATAAATTTATAAATCCATAATTCGAAGCATTTACTTTGTTTTCTCTGCTGATATCTTTAAATTATAATAAATTAAACATACGGTGCAGAAACTTGGCAGTTGAATAAAAATTTGAGTTTAAAGCTTATGTCTATTGAAATGGATTGTTCTACACGCTCAACTAGACATTCTAAATTGGAAAAAATCAGCAATACAATCATCAGACAACAAATGAAAATCCAAAATTCAATATTAGATTTTGTGAGATACAGATACTACGATGGTATAATCATACACGTAGGATGCTAAAGGAAAGGTTACCCAGACAAGCTTTGGAATGGATTCCACCTGGGAAATAAAAGGGAGGTTCACCTAGATTTAAATGGATGGATGATGTAAGAAGAGGTATGAGGAAGCTAGGTCTGGAAGAAATGGAATGTGAAGATAGAGAAGAATGGAGAAAGAAGATAAAACTTTAAAAAGCTTTGGGCCCAGGAAGATGTTTTATTACATCGAAAACCTGTTTATTAATAAACAAACAAACAAACAAACAAATAAATAATAATAAAAATGGTAATACTTCTAAAGAGTTAGTACGTTATCTCTTTAAGAATAGACAGACAGAATAAAATAGAAAGCATTTTAACAATAAAAAAATTAAATCTTATCGGGAATCGAACATGTGACCTTTTGCTTACGAATCAAGCCACTAAGCACAGAGCTAATCGTACGCTGGCTAATTGCGCTTGAAAGAATACTCTTTAAAGGAAGAAGGGAAACATATTGTAGCTCTGCTGTGCAATTGATTTACTCGTGTGAATCCCGCGTTGGAACTTGTAATATTCGAGATCAAGAGTCGGCCCATTCTTTTTGTCGCTAAGTGTACATATTGTTTATGGAACACAATGAAGTATACGTATTTTTATTGTCGTCTAACAACAAAATTCATTACATTCACGGATTTCTCGATGATAGGTATAATGATCATAAAATAACTGTTCTTAAATTTACAACTTAAAAAAATAATTTTACTCAGCCGTGGCGAGACCTCTGAGTTGCTAATTTCCTCTCCGGGGGTCCGAGTTCAAAATCCGGGTACAGAGAATTATAAATCTGTATTTTGAAAATGGACGGCTCACTTTCCTGTAATGTCTCTGTTATAGGCTATTTGATCGTGATTTTGACATTCTCCTAACACAGTTCCCATGGGACTCCACTATATCTTTCTGGTGATTGGCTCATATTTCATCGCCGCTTACTCCTTCTTTCTTCTTCTCCATCTATGGCAGGACAGATAGATGTCGGACTTTGACCTCTTTTATCAAGTCATTCTACTCTTGTCATTTCTGCGATCTTGACTTAAATTTCTTATACCCATGTCTTTCTTGTATCATACTTCACAGCATCAGTTCGTCTAGTTTTCGGCTAATTAACTTGTCTTTTATCAATAATCATATTGTATACATTCTGGCTACTGGCGACCAAGATTAAATTACAACTAGCATTAAAATCATAAAATCGAACTTCTGTATACTTTAAACTCTTCACTAAATACTTTCATGGTTGTTAAACTTGTAGTTAAATCCCAATATTAACCAAATTAATAGATGTTTTATTCCAAAAACAACACTAACTACTACACGGTGACAAGATTACCTAATTCCCTTGGGAACGACATTCATAACTTATTTAACTAACTCACTGGAACTGTGGAATGTAGGCTTTCACGGCCGGTAATCGTAATATTAAAATATTCCGCGCTATTGTGTTCGTGGTCTATAACTGGTGTTTCTCCCTCAACTACGGAGGGCATCTTCAGTGGCGAGTGCTTCTAGGTGGTATTTTCTTGTCGTAGACTCGACTGTGGTATTCCTATAGGAGGAAAAGTACTACATTTATTGTTGTTCTTAGATGATCAAATAATTTTTGCAGGAGATGAAGATGATATGAAATATATGATAAATAAACTAATGGAAGAATACAAAAAATGGGGATTGAATATAAATCTACAGAAAACAGAATATATATGTTTGGGAAAGGATGTGGATGACCTCATACTTGATCCAGGGAAAATAAAAAAAATGTGATTTTTTTTAATATCTTCGGTCAATAATTACAAGTTTAGATACCTGTGAAAGAGATGTTCAGACTAAAAGTGCAATGGCAAAAAATGCAACTAAAATATTACATGGAATAATTTGGAACAAAAATATTACAAAGGAAACTAAAATGAAAATTTATGAGAGCATAATACAGAATAGTTTGTCATATGGAAGTGAAACTTGGTCTTTGACGGAATTACTGAATAATAAAATTAGAACAGTTGAATTTGATTATTTTAGAAGAAGCCTCCAAAAAACAAGACAGGATAGAATTGAAATGAATTCCTTTGGAGAGAAATGAATGTTACCACATCTGAAAATCAAACACTTAAAAGGTATGGCCATTTACAAAGAATGGAAAATTAAAGGTGGCCAAAAATATATATCAATGGTCACCCCTGGAAGAAGTAAACGTGGCAGACCAAGATGGAAATGGAAAGCCTACGTCAGAACTATAATGGATGATAGGAATTTGGAAGAAGGAGATTGGAATGATAGAAAGAAACTGAAGACGGCAAACCTATAAGTGGGGGAAATCCAAAGAAGAAGACCCGACTGTGAATGAGACTACGACAAGGGAACACCGCCTAGAAGAACTCGCCACTGAAGATGCCCTCCGCAGTTGAGGGAAAAACGTCTGGAAGAAACACCAGTTTTACACCACGGCCACATAGCAGTAAATCTTTTAATTTCACTGGAATTATCGAACCCATGGATTCATGGCCGCGCAGACATAAGCTCTTCATGCCTCTTTATTACCAGCTATTTTTTTCCAATCACCCCTGTATAATCCACTTCCCTCAAATCGTGGTTAATGTTATTCTCCCACCTCATTCTGGGCCTGCCTACTGGGCGCTTTCCCTCTTATCTTCAGTGAGTTTTCATGCCCTCTTTCATTCCCCATTCGTGCACAGTCCTTCCCATCGCAGTCTACGAGACTCAACTAATCTTATTATATATGGTTCACCATAAAGATCATGTAACTCACTGTTATGTATTATTCTCCATTCGCCTGTCCATCTATGTTTGTTCAAAAATGTTCCTAAGAAATTGATTCACTTAATTATAGGGAAACAATAATTTATTAAACGAATTTTTCAATGTTTAAAATTAAAAACCGTTTTTAAAATGGTGTTAATTAAATAAGAATATACATCACATTTATTTTAATACATAACAAACATATTATGGTTGTTTTAGTGCACTTGTTCGCGATATAATAGCTGTAATATATTAAATTGATTTATTGTAATGACATTACAACTATGATATCATTACAGTTAATAGTATTATATTTAAACCATCGAATGGATAATAAAACATACAAAAACAGTAAATGCGTTGGAGGGAGTATGTTGCACTTTATGATATATACGTTATTGTTATATACAAGTAACAAAACAGGAAGTAAAAAATTGGTTTGTAATTCATTTATATTTATATTTTTGCTAAATATTTAATAACAAGTCTTCTTCTCGACCGTAGTTTAACCTCTGACCTTAGGCCTATAGGTTCTTTAGTTATTTATTCGAACTGGGCGTGTAGACTGTCGTGAGCACTGCAACCCGAAAGAACTATTGTGCCATCCAGTTTATTATGCATGAATGGAATGAAGTAGATTCTGTGGTGTTATGTGAGTTGTGGGTCGTCTGCCGGGTTCGGCTCACCAGGTTCTTCCTCAAGATACATAACATAATTTGTTAGTTGGGACCATGGCCGCGAGGAGGGACTACAAACCATCCGTTCGCTCCTTTTACACTTTTATTGTTCATGAAACACAATTCTAATGTCGCCCCACTAGTTCCTCGCAGTCACATATTTCTATCACCTGTGGGCACCAACCAATCTATTTTCCTAATATGAAATGAATAGAAGGGGAGGAAAGGGAGAATGGAGAGTGCTGGTGGGAAGCAATTCGGGAAACGAGAGAACCCTGAGAAAAACCCGAAAAATCGGTATGGCTAACCATCGACACCCCTCTGGAACCGTCAGATGTCTTATAGGTATTTTTAAATGCCCTACGCCGCCCATGCCTTACAATGACGGTTCGACTTGTCGGCAGAGGGATTTTAAAAAGTTTATCACACATACATTTTTTACCACACAAGGACATGGAGGGCCTTCCGGAATGAGTGACCAGCTCAATCAGGACATCCTTCGAGAAAATAAAATTAAGACGAAACACCATTCACTCACTCACAGATACTTAACATGGTGAATGTGATAATGATGATTTTGATGGACAGATTGTGTTCGGGAATCGTTTGAACCTTAAAGTTTTCTGGCATTTGACTTACAGGTTAAAGAAAAGCCATCAACCAGGAAACTTGTTCCGACCGGAGATTGAACCCGAGTCCACTGTGTAGGAACAGTGACGTTACCCCTGGACCACAGCGGTGGACAGATTGTATACCATCATCTTCATAAATTGTATTGTCCCTTTAATTAAATTATAATTAACTTTAATTTACAAAATGAATTTTAAAATACATGTAATTTATTTTGTCATAAAGAATATTTAATAATTTATACAACTAATAAAACATTTCAGTATTTATAGGTTCACTGCCGTTTATTCACTTGGAAACGTTTGTAGGGCAATCATCATCATCATCATCATCCAGTATCATGGCAGCTGCCGCCGTCTTCCGGAAACCAAACGCCATTCCTCTCTATCCATCCATTGATCTTCCTCCATTCCTCTGATATTCATAGCTGCTTGTACCCCTTCTATCCAAGTTTTCTTTGGTCTTCCACTCTTCCTCCTTTCCATTGGGATCCATTCCATAACAATTTTAGGCAATCTTTGCTCTGGCATTCTTTTGACATGACCATACCACTGCAATCTTTTCTTTTCTTTGATGTCTATGATGTCCGGCTCCTCTTATACACCCATAATTTCCCTCATTTCTTTATTTCGTATCCTACTCATTCTAGATTTTCCAGCTGATCTTCTTAAAACATCCATTTCTGTACTTAAAATTCTTTTCATTTCCCTGGTAGGAATTTGCCAGACTTCAGCACCATATGTTAAAATGCTCTGAATTATGGTTTGATATATTTGTAATTTTCTATTTTTTGTAATATTTTTGCTCCACCAAAAAGAGTTTAAAGCATTTATTGCTTGTTTTGTTTGTGCGATTCTATTTTTAATTTCCATTGTGTTATCGCCTGAATGGTCTAATTTTGTTCCTAAATAAGTGCATTCAATACTAGGTTTTAGTTCTTCTCCATTGTTGAAATTTATATTTTCCATTTCTTCTCCTATACATAGATATTTAGTTTTCTCAATGTTTATATAAAGTCCCCATTTTTCATATTCTTCTTTTAGTTTATTGGCCATATATTCTATATCATCGTGGTCCTGTGCTATTAATACCTGTTGTAGGGCAATATGTACGTAATTATATAAGGGGTTAAGTGTCAAACGACTGAAATGTCAAATGTTTATTTTCTAGATACTTGTTTATTATTATCAGTGCTGTACCTCCAACATTGAAGTTTTAACTTCTATAAATATCTTCTGTTTTTCAACCTTCTTTACCTTCCTTGTTTTAGTATGACTTAACAATCACGTGTAAGTTGAAAACCAATCCCACGGATCGGTCGCCTTCAGCAGTAAGCGGGAAATGTGAAGCACAGATTAGATAGTGCCGGGGTTCCTGGAAATTTTATTAACAGTATACCTTTACTAAAGCCCCGCCAAAAGGACACACAAACACCAAGCTGGATATTTAAAATTCGCTACTCCAGGAATTGAACCCGTTTGGCTGGATATCTTCAAGATATTATGGGTTGCAGCAGACTTGGCACTTTTAAGTCACACTTACACAAATACATGTTATATAATTAATTTTTTCGACAACTAAATGTATTCTATGTTTTTTAATCTGACTTTTCTATCTTGTACATTTTATGTTTCATTCGTTAAATCTAGATTGAATCCGAATATTTTGTAAGTAATAATTATATTGTAGACGTATCATGTATATTTATGTTTATTGTAATTTAGATGTAAGAATAATTTTTGTATTTTTTTAACCTGGTTGAGTGGTAGACAAGTCCTTAAGGTCTAAACTCTACCAGGTAAAATAAAGGTTATTATTTATTATTATTATTTATTATTTTATTATTATTATTATTATATTATTATTATTATTATTATTATTATTATTATTATTATTACTTATGTATATACCCTATACGTCCCTCGTGTAGACATGGGAGCTCCCCTAGCGGGAATTTCTTGACAAAGGCTAATTTCATTACGCTTATTTTCCTACATATGTCGGTGAGCGAGATGTGGTCAGCCCATCGCCCCAATGAGATATCTAGTAGACAATTAAGGCATTACATTGTCAATGTCGGAGCGCAAGATAAGTTTTCTATCGAACACATGACTGAACATTTCATCTTTCTAATTCGATTCGAGTAGACTATGTGCCGGCATCGGGTTTCATCTTCTCCCTTCTCTTCATCATTATCCCTCATTCAACACACTTTACACTACACAAACATAAACATACACTCATGCTACACTCCTCTCTGTACACAATACAAGAATACATCATCTGTGTAAAGTGGTCTGCCGAAATGGTGCGTAAATTAAAAATAGACCTACATTAACGTCATCTGTCCGCTCAGCGCGGAACCCGAAGCACGTAAAGTGTAGTGGGCGTATTAGAACAAAACTGAGAACTAACACAAACGTAAAACCAGAAAAAATAAAATACAATTTGAATGTGATTCCCACATATGATATTTGGAATCCAGATAACTGAATAATTCGTTAATAATTTTATAGTTGAGTATTGCTTATAAAACAAAGAGAAAATGAAACTTATGTGTGAACACAACTATATCGACAAACCTTTAATGGTGTTAAGGGATGTTGACTGAGTACTTTGATATAAGGAACACGTTCTTCGTTTACTTAGTACAGAGTAACGTTGTGTGTTGTTGATGTTTTAAGAAATGTAATATGTTTACTAGACAGCAATCTGCAGTTGAAACTGAAATTAATCTGGTTGCAAGGATTCCTGGAGCCGCTGAAGAAGTGCGTCATTCTTCTGCGATCTAGAGCAATTATACGTCTTTGTACAGCCTTTGAAATAATTGTTGGCGCACAGGTAATTTTCAAATCCCAGAAGAAAGCCACTGACCAGAGGTCAGTTGTTTGGTTCACAAGTATACAACTATTTGAGAAACTAAAATCCGCTCTATTTCGTTGTGTGTCGTGCAATGGAAAATAATTTCGCGTATATAAGTAGTGCGGTAAATACTGTAAATAAAACAAAGCAAAAAAAATAACAAAACAAAGAAAATTAATTGAGATAAGGACGAGAGAGGGAAAAAATAAACATGACAGCGGGATCGAACACGCGACCTCCTGCATGGGAAATAGGAACTCCCTTCACTAGACCACAACCATTCCATGCTAGAAAATGAGTGTATGAACTGTTTCCTTTAATTAATTAATTTCCCTATATATACAAATTTATTTATATAACGTAGCCTGGTAAGTTAACGTGTAGGCATTACAAAAAATAATGACGTTATTAAGGGGGGCACGCCGTAGCGTAGTGGTTAAGGCACTGCGCTACAAGTCGGAAGGTCGAGGGTTCAAGTCCCGGTGGGGTCAGGATTTTTAAACTGACCAAAACCTTCTGACGGCACTATGGCCCTGGGGTCGACTCAGCCTCTAACGGAAATGAGTACCGGAGCTTGTTCTGGGGGTAAAGGCGGCCGTCACGCAGGGCTGACAACCCGGCTGACATCAAGTGCCGATTGTCTAGAAAAAGTGGGAGCCTTAACCTCCTACTACCCCAAGGGCCTCCCGAGGCCTGTAGTGGGATTACTTTACTGACGTTATTAAACATTGCCTGACCAGGATCAAACCAGGGCCTGCGTCGTTGCAAGAAAACATCTTACAGACTGCTTTACTGAAGCGAACGATACAAATTCTGCATCAGAAGTAAATGGTTGATTGGTTTAAGAGACCATTACTTGCTTTCAGTCATCTGATAACTCTCTTAACTTAGAAATTCAATTAATACATTTATTTGTTGAAATTCTTTCAATAACGATTGGTATAAATCTATGATTGGCCCCTTATTCCGCCGGATTTGACCTCAAAGGAGACAGCACATGTAACAACTCACTCGTGTGAATCTCTCTAAACTTTTCAAGAGTTGCGCCATAATTTTTTTTCAAAGGCTGTACAGTCTGCTGTAATCACGGTGGTTGTCATTTCAAACAGCTTCTTAAAAAGCAGTACGTATAGCATCAACAAGTAAAAGTTTTATCCTTGGTTTGTTTTATTACTCTTGTAATTTTGTATAGTTTGTAATGCATTTTATGATTTTTACAAAACCTACTTCAGATGATCAGTCGATCAATTTTCATTTCTCTTTGTGATGTAGCAGATCCACAGATCCCTTCTTATCGCGGTCTACTCTGTAATAAGTTCCCAGTGATAAAAAACACAGCGAACTCACCTGGACAGCCTGTAGAAATTTTTGATAGAGCTCTGGTGGCAGATGATCCCTAAATACAATAATAAGTTGATGCTATTTATTTATTATTTATTTTACTTGATGGAGTTAGGGTAGAACGATCTTGTCTTCCACTTCACCAGGGTTAAGTTATATATATATATATATATATAAATATAGGTATGATAAGAAAAATAAATGCCTGGACGGGATTCGAACCCGGATCTCTGAGTCTGTACCTCAGCGTGATATCCATTACACTACCAGGTGAATCCAATTCAAACACTTATTTTTCTTATATATGTATATATATATATATATATATATATAGGCCTATATATATATATATATATATCATAGCAACTAGGAATTATCTACAACTTACTAATAATACATAGTAGACATATGATACACAATATACAGTTGACAAGGAAAGAACAAAAAATATTTAAAATATATATGTAGTCAATATGCCCATTTCACCAATTAATGTTTTAAAATGGTCAACAAGTTTCTACAGCCAAGCTGTCATTCTCAAGACCAGATATTGACTCAATATCTGGAGTCAATATCTGGTCTTGAGAATGACAGCTTGGCTGTAGAAACTTGTTGACCATTTTAAAACATTAATTGGTGAAATGGGCATATTGACTACATATATATTTTAATATTATATCACCAAGAAGATCACTTGTGTATTAAAAAATATTTAAAAAAATAATAATTACAATAATACCTATAATTTGATTAAGTAATTGACTTGATAAAGAAAGTGAAAAATATAAAATAACATTCAAAGTATACCTAGAACACATATTGTCTGAGAAGATATTTATGGAATAACTTGAGAAAGTCATTCTGGTTCTGGGCATTGAACCTTCAATCTCATGAATAAAATTGTTTGTTCATATATTTTAGCCATGTCCTGCTGTACGGTTATCTATGTTATTTGTGCTAAAGGCTTCATAAATAGTTTGCCTTGAAAAATACTATTTGTAAAATGTAGTCTACACTTACACAAGCAATAAAATGCATTATCTATGTAAAAATAGTTAGTGGTATGTCTAATTTATATGCATACTTCTACGAAACATAGAAAGTTTACGGTATTATCATATTTCTAATAATTTATTACCTTTTGACAGCCTATTTAGTGATTAGTGATAGCTGGCTGTCCATGACGCACATCTCTAACTTATCTAAATTCAAATCGGGAAAGATTGGCATGCTACGAGTTATTGGTAAATACAGAAAATTGGATAAACCTCGGTAAATTTCTGGACAAAACGCGGAAAATAAGGACAACACTCATTCATGAATAAATATATGTTATCAAAATGAATACCACTAATTCTTAACAATTATATATAAATTAATTAGTGTATAATGCTATTGTGTTATTATTTAATTGTAATATTATTGTATTTTCTTTATGTAATTGTAATGTTAATGTTTTTTTAGTGTATAATGCTATTGTGTTATTATTTAATTGTAATATTATTGTGTTTTCTTTATGTAATTGTAATGTTATTGATTTTTTTGTTTATTTTTCTTTACACTAGTACCAATTATTACTTTATTGTAACGGACTGTCAACAGCAGTACGGCTTACTGCCCGTGCGACCCATATTTGTAAATAATATTGTAAATATCTTACTTTTTGTCTAATAAACTACTACTACTAAAAGCTTATGTTTTTGAGTATAAGGACATTTTCTTACATGAAGCTGGGGGGAAATAACAACTGACATTTAAAATGCTGATTTTAGAGGACAAAATCGTCATTTAAACATTATAGTACGTCCAATGGAAAATCCGTATTGTACTTTTGGGTTGAACATTTAACTCTCATTTGTCAGACGATAACTCGCAGTCTTTGATTGAAACGTAGTTTCGTTGTTGTCTTCGTTGTTTCTTTTCTGTCTTTTTTACTCATTTTCAAACGAATATGATTGATGATTATTGTGAAATTTGAATGTGTCGTATTTTCCTTACAGCTGAGGAAAAAAATCTAACCGAGAATCGAGCGCGGGTACTCTGAGAGACGATATTATGTACAGCTGGAGACTATGATAGTGATTCCACGAATATTATTACTTTGTGTGGTATTTCACAAAGTTTTCCTAGAGTTACCTATAATACAAGATTTAATATTTTATATATGAAGGAATATTTCAGTAATGAATGATGACAAAGATTTCCTCAATAAAAGGATTTTTTCTCTATTATTCTGGTTTATATATTTGTCGTCAGTCATATTTCTTTCTACTTGAACCTCTTTATTTCCTCTGTAGCCTATACGTGGTTTATGATTAGCCTATTTTCCTTCTCGTTTCGAAATTAGGGTTCCTATATTTAGGGAACCAAACGGTCCCCGAAATCATTTGGCCATCGCAATCATAATCATTCATATTCACTTAGATTAAGCTTAGGATTAGGGACTCTCCTGGTGCACCACTATCACCATTATCACCCATCATATCATCGGGCAACGTAACCCCGCATTCTAGGCGCCCCAACCTCAGAAGTGGGTACAAGTACGCCAAGCCAGAAGAGAACACCAGGAATATCGAAAGAGAACCTGGGGCATTTGCAAAAAAAAAAGGGAACTATTCTTATTGTTGCCTATGATCTGGAATTTAGGTTAAGTTTAGATTAAATACTCTCCGACACTTCATTATCTTTTATCACCCATAATATCAGCGGGGTAACGTAACTCCGCCTTTCAGGTGCCCCAACCAAAGAAATGGTTTACAATTCCGCCAATGACAAGGGAGAAAGTCAGAAATGTCATAAGATACCTGGTGGCATTGAACAAATAAAAATTGTCTCTTCTCAAAATGGGGCAATGCCACCAATTTTTAAATATATTATGTAATTTATTGCAGGTACTGTAATTGATACTTACGTTACAATGTTTGGAAGCGAGGTTTTTCGGATGAGTTGAGATTAATTCGAAATAAATTTGTAAAACATTTTCAATCCTTGCAACGTACACAATTTTACTTCATATTAGCCTATTAGGAATTTCATAATTTTAATGAATGTCAACACGTATCATACATATTTAAAAGAATGTAAAATTAACCACTAAAATGTGATCAGTATGGAATGTAATATGAACATTGACGTTATTGGGACTAAAAAGTTAAAATTATAAAATTGTACCTGAGTTCTCAGTCGTTTGAAATCCGAGTTAGAATTTATAATTTTTACTTTTTATATAATAATCAGTAGTGACTTAGAACGTATTAACTTACTGGGACTCTCTCAAGATAAATACAAATAAAATAAAAGTAATTGTACTAACAAAATATTAAAAAGTGCATAAAATTACACTTATGAATTATATTTAGTCAACCATTTGCGTTAATACTTCCAACAAAGAAACAAATGAAATTGAATCAATAAATATTGCTCTTTAAAACAATTACAACTGTTAAAAATGAAGTTTGCGCGATGGTGCGTTTTGTCGTACTTACAGCAATGGTGAACATGATTGAAAGTTCAACTTCCTACATTTCGGGGTTGCCAACCTAAATAGCTATACTGTAATACAAATGACTATACTGTAATATTACATATTACAAACATGCGTGTGGAATGTAAAACCATTGCCCTCTATGAATAATATATACAACGTAGTCTATATACAAAAAATATCCAAAAGGTAGTGTTAATATACATGATACAAAACAAATCACTGCATTTTAAAAGCTGAACTTTATTTGAAATAATATAAAACAATAAATACGTACTTGTCGCCATTTTATGACTGATTGGTGTCATGGCCTGCTGTACTCTCAACTAATTAACATTGCCCACACTGTTAACGTTAGTCAATTGTTTATAATGAACGCAAATATTTCCAACAAAGATGTTATTATTTTAGTATTATTTATTATTTTTGAAAACACCGTCGCGCAAAAAATAATGTACAACGCACGTTTGTGAAGTGTTTTACAGAATCTCGGAAATTAAAAACCTGGCTCTCGCTCGGTTTTTAAACATTTCCTTGATTCTGTAAAAAACACTTCCCAAACTCGCATCGTAATATACTATTGTGTAACGTGAAATAATTTATTTTATTAGTCTTATTTGATTATATAAAATGTTATTTATATGGATATAATTTCTATTGGTTACCATTATTTTTTTAGTTAGAGAATTACTAATTAAGTTTGTATTCCTATGTTAAGGAAAGTTGCGTCTGTTTCTGTGAATAATACAGTAGCCTATATGGTACTGTAATGTTCCATTTTCCGACCATTTTATAAGACCGTAAATCATACAGTAGTATGAAATAAAAAAGTCGATTATTTATGAAGTGAAGGGGTTAAATAAAAAGTGAATCTACTAGAGGCTCTAGGAGCCTTAGGGTAGAAGGAGCTATCGGCTAGACAATCGGTACGAGATATCAGTCGTGACGACCGCCTTTAACCCCAGAACATATGTCTATTACCAATTTCCGTCATTGGTTTAGTCGATCTCAAAGCTATGATGAACTAGAAGGTTTATGCCACTTTAAAAATCGTGACCCAATTGGGAATCGAGCCAGTATTCTTCCGACTTATAGTGACATTGCCTTGACCAAGTGCGCTATGGCAATTAAATAATTAACATTATTTTAGAGTGATCATGTGAAATTATTAAAGCAGTATTTAATTGCAAGAAATACCTTTCTTCAATTATCTTTATAGACACTATAACACTTAACGTCATATTATGTCTAGGATATTTAGATGTAGGTATCCAGAAGACTCTGTGTTTCTGTTATGTTTGCCGTGTGATTTTTTGACTATTTATCTCATGCCACAAATGGGAGTCTATGACCAATCACATTTCAATGAATTTTGATTTACAACCAATCAAAGTCGATTTTCATCTCGATTTCAGCAATTTAATTTTATCACTTTAAAACCAAGCTCCTACTTTTTAACATTCTGAATAGGTCATAGGATTATTTTGCAGTGACTGACTTTTTAAGAAATACGTTGAATATAACAATTTATATATTAAGATGTAAGAATTATAGAATGCATGTGGCTACCAGGTTGTATATATAGTGCATGAATGTAACCAGATAGTGCTTCTGGGTTATAATATAAAGGCATTTGTAGCAATTGATTATACCAAAAAAAAAAAACACTGTTTGCACTTTCTTAAACGTATTATTTCCCAGGATTTTACGTTCCACAAAAATATAATTGACATATTTACATCATAGGGCATCAGAAATTAATTAATAACCTATAATGTTGGTTATAATTTCTCCAATAGGGTGCATTCTTACAATATTGCGATCCTTTGGCAATAAATAATACGATTTGGTTGCAGTGAAGAACAATGAAGCAAAACAATCTTTTCTAATTTGTTTTAAATATCGCCGTTAACATTAAATATATAAATATTTTAAAATAACTATATTTAAATAATGTTTTGTGAGTAAACAGCTTAATTTTATTCGTTAAATAGTCCTAACAAATGCCACTCTTGATTTCCAAATTCTCTAGATAAATTATTCTTCGCTCATGACATCGTGAATTTATCGATAATTTGGAAATCACTCGTGACATTACTTATGAGTAAATTAACTAACTTTAATTTTAAGGGTGCTTATGGGAAAGTGATTATGATTAAATTGATACTGGTAATGAAATTCCAAACTTGCAGTTTCCCTTGACTGTTGGAGAATGCCGGAAGAAAATTAAGTTGATCGACACCGGGTTGGAACCTAAAATCTCCCGAATAGGAGTCTTAAACGATTCGCCTGAGTGAAGTCGCTCGATAAATGAACTTGTATAAGATTACGAATGAGGGAAATAGGTCGTGTGCAGATCTAAAAGAGTGTGTTGGATATAAATTCACCATTGTATTTAGGTCACCTATGTTGACGTATTCATAGATGTAATATACGAGAGATTTTGATGCTCGGATGTTAACATTGATATCACTCTGACGTGTTAGAAGAGAGTCATTTGTTATTTGAATTATGTTATGAATATGTTGTCATTTAGATGTGAACTGTCAAAAAAATTGCAGTTTTTACAACATATTGAACTTATTCAGAGTGCATCAG
Source organism: Diploptera punctata (assembly GCA_030220185.1). Lineage (NCBI taxonomy): Eukaryota > Metazoa > Arthropoda > Insecta > Blattodea > Blaberidae > Diploptera > Diploptera punctata. The sequence continues at coordinate 965,726 of JASPKZ010007266.1, forward strand.
CTACTATTTCATACGACATATATATATATATATATATATATATATATAATGTGTGTGTGTATAAATATATATGTCCACCGCTGTGGTCTCGAGGTATCGTGCTATCTTGTCACGCAGCGGGGCAGAGTTCGATTCCCGGTCGGGACAGGCTCATGGGTGAGGTTTTTTCGGGGTTTTTCCTCACCTGCAAGACAAATGTCAGGAAGCTTAGGGCCCAACGGGCCCGAAATTATCCGGCCATCATTATCCTTAGCATTATCATCATCATCCTTCACCGGTGTGGAAAGCAACGGGAAGCTACCACATCTGTAATTCCCTAGTAAAGCTGCAAAGTATAGCATGAAAGTGCTATAGTTGCAGTGAAAGACCTGCCCTCGGGCAGTATTACTATAGAATATATATATATATATATATATATATATCCATCCATAGTAATTCTGCCCGAAGGCAGGTCCTTCACTGCATGTTCATGCCATGCTTGCAGCTTTACTAGGGAATTGTAGGTGTGGTAGCTTCCCGTTGCTTTCCACACCGATGAAGGATGATGATGATAATGATGATGGCCATATGATTTCGGGGACCGGTTGGGCCTTAAAGTTTTCCTGACATTTGTCTTACAGGTGAGGAAAAACCCCGATAAAAACCTCACCCAGGAAAACTACCGCGACCGGGGATCGAACCCGGGCCCTCTGCGTGACAAGGCAACACGCTACCTCGAGACCACCGCGGTGGACGAATATATATATATATATATATTACAAACATACATATATACATACTCTGCAGTACATAAATAACTAATTTATGCTATTAAAGCAATTTACTATTTTCAATCTAGAAACGTAGAATTGAATTATTGATATTATTAAGTGGGGGGTCTAGTGAGAGAGGGAGCTATGTCACTTTGAGAAGACATGGAAATAAATTGGGTTTTATAAAGCATTATTACAGTGGTATGGCCATGTCAAAAGAATGCCAGAGCAAAGATTACCTAAAATTGTTATGGAATGGATCCCAATAGAAAGGAGGAAGATAGAAGAAAACTTGGATTGAAGGGGTACAAGAATATCAGAGGATTGGAGGAAGATCAATGGATGGACAGAGAGGAATGGCGTTTAGTTTCCGGAAGACTGCCATAATACCGGATGATGATGATGATGATAAAACATTATATTTATGATATTATTTGTACAATGAAGGGGTAACTTTTTTCTTCCTAACTTAACTGTTATGCAAACTATGCAAAAGGAAAAATATACATTTTAATGTAAATAGCACTGATTATTTCCATTTCTTGTCAAAGTGGCATAGCTGCCTCTCTCACTAGACCCCTCAATTGTGCTGAGGTCTAATTGGTCCCGAATACCTCGCCCTCGTTATTCTCTATCTAAACATGAGGTTTCCTGCTTCTATAATTCAATGTACTACTGCTATCTTCGTCAACATATATCTCTCGCCCTTTCCTTAGTTTATCGACAGATATTATACCTTATATATACAGATGCTCTTAATAATAGTTCTTGATAGTTCTTAATAGTTTTATACTAATTTTGTAAAACAGGATAGAAAATGACGGGTAGCAAATCATTTTAAATACTATTTAAATAGTTAATAAGCTATTTTCAATAAAATGTAAATAATCCTCTGTGTTGCATAAACAAAAATAAATAATCCACATAATATCGCATTAAGTAGACGCATTAAAAATCCAAACAAATTCTGTTATAATAATGTAAAATACAGGTTTAAATTTTTAGAACGACAAGGAATTAAAGTAGGCCTAAATTAAGTTGTAGTGGAGCAATTCCACGTGTGATTGACTGACATTTACAGTATACTTTTGTAGCAAAATGCTTGCATAAATAATACAATTGATTGAAATGAGAGGTATTATCTATATGAATTGATACAGGAAAAGTGTGTGATTGAGATATACATAAACACACAGCTTCTGATGAAATCAATGCTTATTATTAACTAACAAAGTATGTGTGATTGACTGACATGTGCATTGCTGTTCGCATGCACTAGTTCAACTAAAGATACAAATTTCTGCCTAAACCGCGATTTGAACCCACTAAATCTGTTTTACACGCTAGCGCACAAAATCATTGTGCTATTATGGCAATCCGGGAAGAGACAATCTTTCTCTATTTGAAAATCCTGTATACCCCTATCAGTAAACATCTGTTCACATTACAAAGTATCGCTTCTATTAAGAATATATTATAATGGGAATTTATTAAGTGCTCTTTTTAAGCTAAATACAGATTTGTAATTAACTTGTATTTTTATTCAGTACCATGTTTCGGATAGCTGAGATGACCCTCCTTCGGACTAAATAATCCGTTCCGATTTCTGGTGTCGTTGTATTCCCATAGTGTACGAAATGGTTCCCCGATTCCTATTTACATTTGCCCATTTAACTTCGGTAAAGCGATTATATCCAAAGAAGATTTATCCAATTCCGATATTAATAATTCTAGTGCCCCACTATTCGCATAATGTCCTAACATTCCAAGTTCCTAGGAACATGTCCCCATGTTTAAACCTTTGCCGTGGATTCCATAAAATAGTCTCCTCCCGGATATCAGAATGGATAAAAATTTTTACCTCCGGAAAATTTTACCCCAGTGGAACCCATGTCTCGTTTCTAAACGGTTGTATTTTTACGGTGAAAAATTCTTTGGATCAAAGTACATTTTTTCCATTTGGATTATCCCCTTTAATTTTTCCGGCATTCATTTGGTAGTAATACTACCGCCAGCATAGCTCTCGGGTTCATTTAAGCATGCAACCACGACAAGGTAAAGATACTATCGGAAGGGCCATTTCATAATATCATTAAAATGATATCGTGAACTTCAGAAAACACAAAACAAAATACAATAATAGAAAGACACATGTTACTGACTATACTTAAAGATCCTAAACTCGGTATGGTCCAGTTGTTTAACAATATTATTAATTTAATAATGAAACTAAAAACGTTACTTAATGACAGGGCAATTGCACAGAGCAGTATACCGTTACTATTTGGCCAGTATGGATCAATTTCTCCTTGCTTATCCATAATTTCAACGTATTCATCAGCGAATCATTGTGAAAAGTGTTAAAAGGTTATGTTGAATTGTTTCATTTTAACCAATATTAAAACAAATCTGCGTTTTTATTTATTGATTTCGATATCGTCTATACTTCATATCCTAGACTTGCAGGTAAACTAATTCATTAAATACGTAATATATTTATTAGTTGTACTCGCTCTATAAATAGAATTCAAATTTGTGACTTAAAAATGTGCAAACTCTGATACCATTAAGGTGAAATTCAATATTACTGAGAGGAATTGTTTATTTTTTTTTGAAAATATACAGGCTGTAATTAAATCTCCATTACAGGCTTTGAGGACGTGTAGTGGGGACCAGGATGGTTAGTTTAGCATAGGAACCCATTTCCGGAAACGTACCGTTTTACCGCTACACACAAAATACCATAATACACGTTAAACTCTCCTGCATTTTCGTCGCCAGAAAAAAAGGAGTATCACGTACGTCATCACCGATCATTTGATGTCTCATTCCCATTACAGTTTGTTTACTTGCCATTCAGTTGTGTTTGTGATCCGTCCAGAGATGTTTGTACCAGCTGTTGTGGTCTTTGTTCATTCTGTACTAAACTGTACGTACTACACATCATTTGCTGTTGACCACGGTGAACAACACGTTTGCGGAATACGCCGACATGGTGCTTTGTACGACGAAGCTCGGTACAATGTTAGGGCTGCTCGTCCGAGATCATCTCTGGACCAACGATTTGGGTAAAAGTGGATAGGTCGTGGTGGCCTGCACGTTCTACTGACTTCACCCCACTAGACTACTACCTGTGGGCCACATGAAATCCTTGATTTACGATACTTCTGTGGCATCGGGGAAGCCTACTGGAGGGGGTTATGGCTGCGAGGGTACTAATCTGTGGGTCGTCACACCGAGTCTTCTTGTAATTGGAGCAAGACGATAAACAGCAGGCATCAGAGAGAGCAACGTGTGTTGTGTACCTCCTTACAAGTAGTTACCATATGAGATTCATCATCCTTAACTTGTTTCCGATATCCTACTGAGAACATTAATTCAAAAGTATTAACCACAATTTATATTTTGTGTTTTTTTTTGTTACACGACTTCGAATTATTGTTTTACAAAACAGTATGCATTTTGTTTTTTTTTCTGCGTAGCGTTAAGATTTCATAATGGAAAAAAAAAGAGAAAATATTTAAACAATATTTTGTTTTAAGGTGCTTCGTTTATTTAATTGGACGGCGTTATGCCTCAATCGGTTATGCGCCATTATGTAAGTTTCGAGAAAAATGCGTTTAAAGTCTTCACTGTTTATTGTGGTAACAATCTAACAATATTGCATATTGCAAATTATTTTCCTTGTTTGACAGTTATGCATCAACAATCTAAGAGAGGGAATATTTGGCGTTTAGCTGCATGATGCAAAATTTAGTTTAACATTTGTGAAGATCTGGTTCCATAGCCGTTTGTTATAAAACACAGCATTTCTGATAGGACTGATGGCGCTGATATTTTTCTTTAATAATAAGGCTATATTTGAACCTTTTGCGCCAAAAGTGTGTATATACTTAGTTCATGAGTCAGTGCAACATATGAGATCAAAATATATTATTTTTTAATTGCGCTTAGCAGGTTGATACATAATATCGTAATCAAATTCAGAGTGACTAGTTTGATGATAATGATACTGATAATAATAGTTATGGTAATAATAGTTGTGATATAATAATAATAATAATAATAATAATAATAATAATAATAATAATAATAATAATAATAATAATAATCATCATCATCATATTCGACATATGGGCCTATTGACCCGTTCCGCTCGCCGCTGCCCAATATGCTAAAGGTGGTCCTTAGTGATGATAATAATTTTTATGTATTTTAAAATACCTTTTCGGGATTCTTCGCCGTGTCTTGCAGGGTAGTCTTTTCGACGTTTCATCACCTTCTGTATGTGACACATTCAAGAGATTTTGCTTGTGTAAATTTTCGTAATAAACTGCTTACTGCGATAATTTACACAAGCAAAATCTCCTGAAGACGTCGCCCACAGTAGGTGATGAAGCGTCGAGAATACAACACTGTAAGACACGGTCAAGAATCCCGAAAAGGTATTTTAAAATACATAACGATAGCCATGAAAGTCTTAATCAGTATAATATTTTGTATGTTGGCATATTCAAGTATATATCAGCGTTTTAAAAAGGTAAATTGAGAAGCATGTAGATATAATAAAGAATATAGGTGGAAACAAAATTTTCTGAAGAAATTTCAGAAATTGATCAGCGATGTTTCTGAATGTTTTAATATAAGAGACCCATAATACATTGTAATCGGCCGATGTTTCCGCCATCGTATTGCAACTTTCTTCACAGCTGGTTTAGGCATAGTTTATGAAGAAACTGAACACGGAAGATCTTTAATATTTCGTTAAAATGTGTCTGTAGGATTTCAATTTTTAGAATATTTAAAATTGTACAGAGTAGAAAATAAATTCTTATATATATATATATATATATATCAATTCCTTCCGGATGTTTTCATGTTGAGACTTGAACTTGACTCTTCCAACTCTTTTGTATGGTAGCGAAGTATGGACGTTGAAACAAAAGGATATACAGATATTTAGATCTGCTGAAATGAGGTACCTTGGGAGGACTGCAGGGATACACTCTACTAGATCACAAAAAAATGAAAACATCTAAGAAGAATTACACATGAAACCTTTAGAAAACAAAATTTCTGATTATAAGTCAAGATGGATGCAACATATTCTTCGAATGTAAGGTCACAGAGTACCCAAACAGATGTTAAGATATCAATCTTCAGGAAGAAGAAGACCAGGAACGTCCACTCAAAATACTTCTGGATGGTGTTTCTCTTGAGGCCGAAACAGGTCAACAAATGGCCTAAATTCGTGAATGTACTATGATGATGATATATATATATATATATATATATATTTATTCTAATCCCGACTCAAGCATTCTTTTTTCTTTTCATATCATATTTGCCTTCATTGCCAAATGTCAAAAATATATTTATAATATCTATATATACAAGCGTTACTGCTATAAAGTAAATATTCTCTTTAATAATTTGCTTAACTGTTATGTTAGCCGCTAGATGGCAGTTGAAAGAAATTTCCGCTACCTCTTGTGTGAATTGAGAATACTACATGTATAAGAAAATTGTATGTTTGTCTTGGAATTCTTGGGTAGCTCAGTTGGTTAGAGCGCTAAAGGTACAGACTTTAGAGACTCGAGTTCAAATCCCGACTCAAGCATTCTTTTTTCTTTTCATATCATATATACATATATATATATATATTATGTTCTCTGAGTACAGCAGACCAAGGGTTCAATTTACCAATACGCTAGATAAGGTATGTGAACAACCTTTGTAAGTTTGTTGGCCAAGTTCATAATCGTCCTACCGTATTACATTTTTCATTATCTCTACGACCCTGCCTGTCTGATCTAGTTTATCTTATGACAAATTCCCATTCATGTTTGTCCAAAGCTTTCTTCTTGCATTTTTAATTAAAGTCGCCTTAGAATGTTTCTCCACATTATACACACATCGCAGTCTGCCTTCCTAGATTCATATTTGAATCCTCTCTTTTCAGTTCTTTTTTTTAGTAATTCTCGTATTAGCCATTGTTAAAATAATAATAATAATAATAATAATAATAATAATAATAATAATAATAATAATGCTATATTTTAGCTGGCAGAGTTAAGGCCATAAGGCCTTCTCTTCCACTCAACCAGCGAATAGTAGAATTATACAAAAATACATACATATTAAAAATGTAAGATATTATTAAAATACAGATTAAACAAAATGCAATGATGATGTGATTTAATACTAGCTAATACTAATAAAAATAATAAAATTAAAATGATATAAAATAATGTAAGTAGCTTCGTGGATGATTATTAATGGAATGCTCTAATATAGTTGTTATGCAGTTAATGTTTTCATTGTGTCGAACTTAAGATATAAGTTAAATTGGATTTAAATAATGATAGCGATTGACAGTCCCTGACATGACTGGGAAGTGAGCTCCATGTTCTAGTCATAGATATTATGTAAGATTCAGAGTATAGACATGTGCTGTGGTATCAAAAATATGTTCCAAATTCGAATCTTAGAGTGTTAATAATCTTGGGCCAATAATTGCAAGTTCAGGTACCTGTGAGAGAGATGTACAGACTAAAATTGCAATGGCAAACAATGCAACTAAGGCATTACATGGAATAATTTGGAACAAAAATATTACAAAGGAAACTAAAATGAAAATTTATAAGAGCATAATACAGAATATTTTGTCATATGGAAGTGAAACTTGGCCTTTGACGAAATTACAAAAGAATAAAATTAGAACAGTTGAATTTGATTATTTTAGAAGAAGCCTCCAAAAAACAAGACGGGATAAAATAAGAAATTAATTCCTTTGGAGAGAAATGAATGTTACCACATGTGTTGTTAAGAGGATTGAAAATAAAACACTTAAATGGTATGGCCATGTACAAAGAATGGAAAATGAAAGATGGCCAAAAAATATATACCAGTGGTCACCTCCTGGAAGAGATAAACGTGGCAGACCAAGATGGAAATGGAAAACCTACGTCAGAACTGTAATGGATGATAGGAATTTGGAAGAGGGAGATTGGAATGATAGAGATATATGGAAACTGAAGACAAGTGGGGGAAAGCCGTAGAAGAAGAAGAAGAAGAAGAGTTTTAATAGCAGCTAGTATGTATAAGTCTTATGAATGTATTTGACATTGATTCAAAATTACAAAAATATAATACAATGAATGGGGTAATACGAAGACATTTTGGTAAACAGATGAGGACAGAGACAAAACTAAGATTACATAACATCACATCAAAAGCTGCTCTAAAATACGGAAGTGAAATTTGGATTTTAAATTAAAAGAAACTCTCATAAACTTCAAGTAAGCCAAATGCGCTTCTTACGATCATTGTTTGGAGTTAATAGACTGGATCACCAAAGGAACACTATTATCAGAGAAAAACTTGGAGTAACAAGTTTAAATGAAGATATACAAAGATACCAACAAGAATGGAAAAAACATCTGAGGAGAATGACAAGAAATAGACTTCCAAAATTGGCATTCCAATATACCCCAACTGGACATAGGGACCAAGCAAGACCAAAACATCGGTGGAAAGATCAAGACAATCTTCGCTAGGTTTACCGTACAGGCCACATGGCCTAAAACGAATTTGTTCATGATGATGAAGATGAATGTATTTTCTTACATAGCTCCTGGTTTAAAACTATGTATATATGTTTTAAACAATTCAAGTATTTAGAGAGCAGGTGGACAGTAAGAATCGTCCTATCAACATGACTCCTAACTCAGTGAACGCTAATAATTAATTGCAACAAGAACTAATGTTATCTCAGTAAAAAAATTAATTTATTAAGTCAACGTTTCAATCTTCTTGAGTGAGATCATTTTCAAGACATAATTGTTTATAATGCATCGTTACCATCACTAAAACAATTTTTTTTTAAATTTAAAATTTAATAAAAACTGGCTAAGATAAAATAGATAGTAATGAACTGACATGTTGTGTAAAATATTCAGTGTGGTGTTTGTTAAAAGTCTCATATAGGCCAAATAAAAAGATTTATATGAGAAAAGAATCGACGAACATAAAAAGAATATCAGTACACCAGGTGCAGAACTTTCAGTAATCAGTGAACATAGAATTAATCAAAATCATGAAATGGAATTACATAAACATTTTACACAAAAAATAATTAGCGAAAAATATTAATAGCAGAAATGGCCTATATAAAAAAGAACAAAAGAAAGTATTAAATAAACAAAAATGTTTGAATGAATGGTGTGGAACATATGATTCCTTGTTAAAATATTTTTAATCATAAATTTGAATTTTAAATTTGTCATTTAAATTAAAAAAAAATGTCTTGGTGATGGTAAGTATGTATTATAAACAACCATGTCTTGAAAATGATCTCACACAAGGACATGGAAACGTTGACTTAAATTTTTTTTTTTGACTGAGGTAACTATTAGTTGTTGTAATTGCTTTTATTAACTGCTCTCAGTGAATGATATATAACAAAAGCAGTGTACACTGTCCCGCAGTATTACATGTGGCTGGGAGATGTGAGGATGGAGTAACCAATAACCGATTGGTTCTTGTTATAACGTAAATTAGAGATTCAGTGTATAAACAAAACAAACGAAAATTTAATAAACATCGATATTAAAGTGAATGTCTTGCTATACTAACAAGGTAATTGTAAACATAGCATTCCGAAACCTACCTTGAAATTTCTCCCAGAGATGCGTTGTGATGTACTAAGGCGTGTTAAAAATCTGCCGTTTTTAACTGCAATGCACAGAAATCGAACCCGGAAACCAGCAATGGCATCATATTATACGGAGGAAATTGAGCGGAGAGGAGTGAGACGGGACGCGGCGCGGCGCGGACGGCAGATAGTGACGGTTATCCAATCTAACAATTCAAAAGTTGTATTACTTCCCTATGTTTTAAATTAGATTTTTGGCGCTGGATTTTAGTGCCTTGCAGTTAAAAACGATATATATATACTTTTTTGGACACAGCCTTGGTACATCACTGCGCTTCTTTGGAATAAATTTTGTGGTAAGTTTCGGCATGTAATGTTTGACAGCTGACTTGTAAATATACCTTAAAAATTTCAAATAGTAGAAAGTACTATCTTTAAAAATGCTTCTGTAAACTTTAACTTTGACATTGTACTTATAAAATGGAGTGTATATGGAGTTTATATGGAGTATATATATTCAAACTAATAGAACTCTCATGTCTTTTATATTTTTCGGGCTAAATGGCCGTGGTCTGGTTTTATTAACACTCAACGTTTCGTCTACTATTGCGGTAGATATCCTCAGGATTTTCTGTGTGTTCTATGACCTCCTAACTCTTCAAATGTCGGCTGCAGATTGGCTGTGCGTTGGAAATCGTGTCTTTATTTATAGTTGAGTATTGTGTGGTGATGTTTTCTATACGGTCCGTTACTTTGGAGATATTTTTTTATTGAGTGTTAATAAAACCAGACCACGGCCATTTAGCCCGAAAGACATAAAATACATGAATCAATACACCTGCCGTGAAAGTCTACAATTTTACATAATAGAAGTCTTCCTGATTTACCTCTTCCATATAGGCTATGTGGAGATCTGTAACCTCTATGGGATAAGGTAGTATTTTATTAAACGCTGCTCTTTTAACTTATGTCTGTCATTAGCATTGCAATTCAAAGCAGGGCAATGAACGAATTTTTTTTTCTCAGAGGTCTCTTATTTCAAGCTTGAGTTTATTTTTGGTCTAATGACACAGCATCCACTGTTCGACCTTTCTTCCGACGAAGGACATACTCAGAATTATTAATACTTGAAAAAAGTCAATTGATCCCATATGTGTTTGGACCGCTAATTTCAGAACCAGAGTCTACTGAAACCGAACGTGATCAATAGGATTTTAAAGTTGTAGCCCGGTAGTGTGAATACTAGTTGAGATTAACTAGTTCTTTAACAAAACGAACCTGCCTACACTACGTAATATAAACAGGAGGTATACTGATTCCATTACATTAACTAGTGTTCGATAAGCACCAAAGAGAGATGAATAGGCAGGTGAATGGAGAAGATACATAACAATGAACTACACGGTCTTTATAGGAACCAAGATATAATAAGAAAAGTCTCGTAGACTGCAATGGACAGGACATGTTGCGTGTATGGGGAATGAAAGACGTGCATGGAAGCTTCTTGTAGGAAAGCTAGTGGGAAAACGCCCAGTTGGTAGACCAAGAATGAGGTGGGGGAATAGCATTAACTATGATTTGAAGAAAGTAGATTATACAGGGAGTGATTGGAAAGCATTAGCTCAGGATAGGGATGTATGGAGAGCTTATGCCCGTGCGGACATGAACCTACGGTTTCGATAGTTCCGTTAGTAAGTAAAAAAGTGTTCGCCAAGTGGTCGAAATTCGATAATAATCATAATTGAATCAGGCATTTTTATACCATACAACATGTGTATAGGCCTATTTATGTTGGTATGTAACTGACGATGGAGGTGATAGTATTCTAAATTAGCACCTAGCATCGTGAGGAATTTGGGTAGCTAGAATAAGTAGCGGCTGCAAGTTGAGAAAACCAGGTATAATGGCTGGTGGACCCGACATGCTGACCACATGTCATACCTACACTGGCAGGATGATAGTGTACCTCTGTGATTAACACATATACATGAATCACTTCCCATAGTTTAAATGGGAGCTTCGGGCGCTGGATTCTAATGCCTTACAGTTAAAAACGGCAGATATTTTGGACAGGGCCTTTGTACATCACATGCTTCTCTGGAAGAAATTTAATTCTTGAACCATGGAGATTTTCCATAAACACTGCATTGCAGTTAAAATGATAGAACTGTTTGCAATATTTTTATTTATAACACTGTAGCTCGTCAATAGCTGCTAAAAAATCGGCTAACAGAGGAGAAAATGGTACTTAACTATTTTGGATTTGCCCATTTGTATATAGATAAATAGGATCTTCTTGGTGATAATAACATTGTACCTATAACACATCAATAAAACCCAAACCACCGAAATTAAATATTATAATGGTCAACGCGTTTCGATAGCGAGGCTATCATTATCAAGACTAATTGTTGATTAATTAATATTAAATAGCTAGTCTGATAATGATTGCCTCGCTATCGAAACGCGTTGAATATTTAAAATTTTATTTTGGTAATTCGGGTTTTATTGATGTGTAATAAAAGAGACTCCCAAACTTTACCATCTTTCAGAAACAAATTGAAAATAAAATTACTAACAGAAACAACTCACTAATATTACTTTTTAAAAATTAATAATACGTTTTTTCATTATTTAATAAACATTTACTCAAGATTTGTTAATATATTTATCTAATGCCTTGTATAATAAGCGATAGATTAATTCATTATAGTTTATTACTTTCTTTGTATTTTTTTTGTCCTTTCTTTTCTTTTCATGTAGCCTATAGTAGATTCGAGCTGTTATTAGTTTCTGTATTCATTCTATCATTAATTTTATTTTAATTGTATTCATTTCATTGTATTATTAGACATTATTTTCATTATTATTCAATTTGACAGATAATTAATTGTTTAGTATGACTATTATTGTCATCATCATCTGCCTTTCAAGTATTAGGCCCAGTGGCCCGTTACGGTCTCCCGCCATCTCCGAAAAGGTCGATCCACAGATCTTCTGCCTCGAGGAATGTAGTGAAGAATTTGTTTTGGTATTCTGTGACGATCCATGCGCTGAATATGGGCTAGCCAATTGTTTCTATAGTCTTGGAGGTATTCAGATATAGGTACGATGTTTAACTCTCTGGCTATTTGTAATTTTTGTATTTATGTGTAACACATGTTTGTCATGGTGAGTGGAAGAGAAGGCCACATGGCCTTAACTCCACCAGGCTAAATAATTATATTCTTTTCTAAATAAAACTGATTCAATTGTTACTCATTACATTACTATACAACAGCTTTAAACACCAGTCAGTGGTGCGTATTTGCTGAAACAATTTATTTGTAATATATTTTTATGTACACTACATATTTTCTTACTTTATCGTAAACAGTGATTATCCTTGTTATCGTCTTGCCGCTAGCTCATAATCGGGAATCTGTACATCTTGCAACATTTGTAATCTGCTCCTTAATTACATACTACCTTAGTGATCGTAGGGCTAGGATTTTTATGTAAGAGAAGATAAGATTGCAATTCAGATAGTAGTAGTAGTAGGACTTTATTAGACAAGAAGTAAGATATTTACAATATTATTTACAAATATGGGTCGCACGGCAGTAAGCCGTAAGTGCTGTTTCACAGTCCGTTACAATAAATTAATAATTGGTAATAGTATAAAGAAAAACAAAAAAACAATAACATTACAATTACATGAAGAAAACACAATAATATTACAATTACATAATAATAATAATAATAATAATAATAATAATAACTTTATTTTACCTGGCAGAGTTAAGGCCTTAAGGCCTTGTCTACCACTCAACCAGGATGGTAAGGATGATGGCCATATGATTTCGGGGACCGTTTGGGCCTTAAAGTTTTCCTGACATTTGTCTTACAGGTGAGGAAAAACCCCGATAAAAACCTCACCCAGAAAAACTGCCCCGACCGGGGATCGAACCCGGGCCCGCTGCGTGACAAGGCAGCACGCTACCTCGAGACCACAGCGGTGGTACAATAGCATTACACATTAATTAAGTTATATATAATCATTAAGAATTAATGGTATTGCATTTTGATTACGTATATTTATTCATGAATGAGTGTTCTTATTTTCCGCGTTTTGTCCAGAAATTTACCCAAGTTTATCCAATTTTCTGGATTTACCAATAACTCGTAGCATGCCAATCTTTCTCGATTTGAATTTAGAAATCTTTCCGGTAATAATTGACGTCTCCAATATTCTAAATCATCACATTTTCATAATATATGTATCTCGTCTTCAAAGTTCTCGCACATTGGACATATTCACATGTCGTGATCGTCGCTAATTTTTAGAAATTTCCATGCCCCTAGCCTAAACCAAGCAAGCCCTGATCTCTCTTTAAATTCTAGGTTGAGTATATAAGATTATTTTTCCCCAAACGTGTTTTAGGTCTCTTTGTAAACACAGTGAGCATTTTCCCGTACAGTCGGCGAAAATATCTTGTTGGTTTATATCTAAGTACCTCCTCCTTATTTTTCTCCACACGTTCTTGCGATTTTCAGTCCCTTTTTCCCATATCCAACCCATCCCAAGCTTTTGGAGTTATCTCCTAACCTCGTCTGCCCAAAATTTCACATGTATGTTTGTAATTTGTGGTCGTAATAAATTGCTCTAAGCATTGTTTGTTCACCTTGGATTACCCGCAACCAGTATCTGAGTGCACGAATTTTGCAGTTTATGTCGTCCTGGAATGACCCAAATTCATATAAAATTCCACAATTAATTCAGATAGTATATATTATTCAACTGTTTGTGTGGGAAAAAAGATAAAAGACAGTCAAAAGTGTTACATGTCATTATACTATTCAACTGTTTATATGTGAAACAAAAACAAAAGAGAGTCATAAGTAGGGCTAGGATTTTTATGTACTAAAAGGTAAGACTGCGAGATAGTATAATGAGAAGTTAGACTTATGACTATATTTTGTTTTGATTTCACACACAAAGAGTTGAATAGTATAATGAGAAGTTTGACTTCTGATTGTCTTTTGTTTTGATTTCACACACAAACAGTTGAATAGTATATACTATCTGAATTACAGTCTTATCTTTTATTACATGAAAATCCTAGCCCTGGTCATAAGTCTAACTTCTCATTATAATATGTTGCAATCTTACTTTTTAGTACATAAAAATCCTAGCTCTCTGATCAGAATTTTAAAAATATACAAGAAAAATGTTGTACATACTGTTTTAATAACATGTGTAAAACATACCTATTAATTTAATAGTACGATTTCACTTCAAGTTTAAGGACATAAATGCACTCTGTAATTGAGTTAGAAGCATAGGGGTGCAAGTCAAAGTTTTGCAGTATTGAGAAAAGCAGGTTTAAAGTATATACGAGTTGTATACGAAAATCATAGATCATTAAAAATGGTAACAGGCATTCTCTATCTATTTTAACAATCAGAGACGCTTTACGAGTAGTTCGTAGTTACTAAGGCAACAGAATGTGTACTTTATATTCTAACAAAATACGCTATCAGAACATAAAATACAGGTTCAATAAAATGTAAAATACACTTCTATAACAGCAACGTTTGTTGATTTATCGTGACTTCTTTTTCTCTGCAAAGCCCACATTACTCTTTCTCTAAACATATCGTTTCCGCAATAAATAAATTGCATTAAATATACTAAATATACAACATATACTAAAATAGTGTGAACATGGATAAAATATTGTAGACAACACGTTACAAAATCAAGTTTAGTAACTACTCGTCTAAATAACTATTATCTTCTCCTAACGCATATAGTTATATCCTTCGCCACTAAATAAACTTATGCTTCAAGAATATAATTTTTCCCTAAGCTCGTTTTTGCAAAAAAAAACTACTTAAACGCTTTGCTTCTAACCGCCTCAATTAACATCTTCTGAGATAAAAGCACAGCCTACATATATTAATTACTAACATTAATACTTATTTCATAGTCCATTAAGAATAAATTAATAAAACTCTACAGAAAACATAGATCAAACGTCCTGATGATCTAATAGTTTTAATACTCACTTCTGGTTTCAAAGTTCGCGGTTGAAACTCTTTCGGAATCGATGGACTTAACGCTGCAAAAATCCTGAGAATAGTTTCTTCGGAGGGAAAGTAAAGGCGTGTATCTGATGTCATAGATTTACGGTTCGTAAAATAATCTCGATTCTGAAATGAGAGGCCTCTCAGCAAAATATCTCGAAACTTTCATGCTCATATTTGAATTGCGACGTTAATGACCTAGAGCTGTTAAAGAGGGTAATTTAATAAAATATTTACTCATATTAGAAATACCATAGAAATACAGGGTTCCCACAAATGCTCTTTCGGGTTTCGAACACGTGTAACTTGCGTTTAAATAAACTTACAAACACGACACTAGCACTGATGGAAAGAGAAACTCAAAACGTTTTGGTTACAGTACCTTACAGATGTCTGTAGTCCATCAAGCCTGTAGTCCATTTCCGTCCAGGAACGTTGTCGCATATCACGGTCAACTGTTTCGATGGCTGTTGTGATGCGCCCTCTTAGATCAAGGACGGTCTGGGGAAAAGGTGGCTTGTACACAAGATCTTTGACATAACCCTAAAACATAAGTCAATGGGTGTGAGGTCTGGCGAACGCGGAGGCCAAGGAAGAAGTTCTTCATCGTCATTATCAACACGACCAATCCATCGATTCGGTAGTCTGGTGTTGAGCTCCAATCTGACTTCATTATGAAAATGAGGGGTGCTCCTTCCTGTTGAAAGATCACGTTGGGCATTTCCTGTTCCAGCTGAGATAGGAGCCATTGTTGTAGCATATCCAGGTACTAACATCCTCCAATCGTTTTCTGTACAAAGAAGAACGGGCCGCACACTTTCTGCAGGCTTAAAGCGTAGAATACATTCACTTTAGGAGAGTCGCGGACAAGCTGCACGTAGATATCGGGGTTTTCCGACTCCCAGATTCTAACGTTATGTTTATTCACTTTACCTGAAAGATGGAAGGTGCACTCGTCACTAAACACTATGGATTCGAAAAACCCATCAGTTTCCATGAGAGTCTGCACATTCTCGCAGAAAGTACGACGCATCATTTTATCTTCTTCCTTCAAGAGCTGCAGCATCTGCAATCGGTATGGATGAAATTTCAAACGTTTACGCAGAACTTTCCATACGATGGATTTAGGGATCAGCAGCTCCCTACCAGCTGCAATGATTGATTTTTGAGGACTGCGTGTAAAGGTTCACGAATCCGGTCTACAGTTGCCTCACTTACAGCCGGGCGTCCAGAAGATTTCCTCTGACAGATGCACCCTCTTGTCGTAAAATCAGAGTATCACTTACGAATTGAAGGACCACTGGGTGGATCTTCACCATATCTTGTTCGAAAATGTCGTTGGACAACAACTGCAGATTGGTGAACATGATAACCAAGAACACTGAACGCTCGCCTATCCTCTATACCAGCCATTTTCTCACTTTCAACAATATGCAATGTTGTATGTAATTATACGTCATTGTTGCCAACTGTGATACTATAACCAAAACGTTTTTAGTTTTTCGTTCCATTAGTACTAGTTTAATGTTTGTAAGTTTATTCAAACGCAAGTTACATGTGTTCGAAACCCGAAAGAGCATTTGTGGGAATCCTGTACTTACAGGTACCCTACTAGATGCAGCAAATTTTCAGTCGCGAAATTCAGTCGGATTTGATATGATGATATATCATAGGCCTATATAAATGATAACGTATAAAAATAATATATAAGGTATGATAATGGATGTTTAAAAGTTACTGCATAAACATTACATAAATAGGAATTTGATATAAATTAGTTAAAGTGATAATTCAGATGATTGTTGGTAACTAACAAGAAGTGGTCAACTAGCTGGTTAGGGTTATTATAAAATGAAATGCATTATGTAAATAACAGCTAAATTGCACAACTTTGAACTTTGTTATTTTGAAGGACAACTGGTGAAAATGGGTTGGTATTCTGTAATAACTACCGAAAACTAGAATTGCGTGATGCACGACATTAACTGTTCGCGTGATTAGGGACAGATTCGCACGCAACTTTTCCTCGCTCGGTCTACCATTTTTGCTCTTCGACAATTAATTACTTAAATGCCATATATAATGATTATAGTTTTAATTATTAGGACCTACTGCCCTTTAATCAACGGAGTACTAAGAGTGGCTCTAGGACTTGCATTCGTGAAGAACAGATATTCAATAATATAATTGATATGCAATAGTTGTTCCTGTCCAGTGGTGTGCTGTTCTTACTAGTCTAGTTCACTTTAGTGACCGATGTTAATGAAACATTTATTTATTTTGTATTTCAGTGAAATTCGAACCACAGACGCTTTATCCTTAGCCAATTCAGATTTTTAAAAGCTTTGAAAAACGAAGATTTCGATGCGCCTTATATGTTTAGACAAGGTTTTTAATAATTTAAGCTTAATTGCAAGCGTTTTTTAATTATATAAATCAATTCTGGCAATAAAAAAGCGACATGATACATTTTTTGCAATGAAATCTCGAAATATGTGCACAACATAAAATTACATTTATAGCGTAATTGTGTTGTCTCTGCTATTGCTGTACGCGCCATTGAAATGTTTTTTGTAGATACGATTAAATAATGTTATGTTTCAGTGAATATGAACTGAATTTTTATAATAATGACATATGTACAACAGTTTGAAGGAAAAACTATAATTATGTTAAGTTCTAGTTATAAAACATTATTGATTAATTATGTGAGATAAAAAAATATGTGAATGACTTGCGTTATTTTTTGTATTTTTATATTTTAAGACCAAATAAAGTACCGAAATATAAGTTAAATGACAACCTATGGAGTAAAAAAATATAACAAAGTAAGGTTATTGTTAGTTATTTGTGTTGGTATCAAAGTTTAAGACAAAACTATCTTAAAACCTAAACATGTCGTAGCTAATTTACTTTAAATAAAAAGATAAGTAATGACAGAGTTCTTTTATAATTTATATTTCGTATCTAATTACTGGTGCAAGCAACTAATGGAGGGCTCAGAGCAAAAATTGCCTAATTCCAGTTTTTATTCAAATGGAGTTACCATTATTTTGATATATTGAGAATTATAATTTCAGTGCTTTAAGTAGGGTAAGTAATTCCGACATTACAATATTTCACACAAATTGCAGAAATTTGTTTGTGCATTGTATGATTTAGCCTACTTTTTTGTTCAGAGCAATAACTCACCAAATCCATTATTGTTTGTGGAAGATGGATGGACTTCTATTAGTGTTGTTAAATGTCAGCCATTCAGAATAATATGGATATTTAGGGAATGAGTAAGTATTCAGAGTCACAAATCAAACAAATAAGAGAGAAAGGTACCCGGAAGTATAACATATAAAGCAGTGCACAAAAAACACATTTGATTGTTTACAGTTCTATCAGAATCTATATACAAGAAAGCATAATTGAGACCGATGGTTCCTTAGCTTTGAACGTAATGTAGGAATATGTACCTGGGTACTTTCTTTACCTTCATTCGTGTAAGGATATTGAACTTGAAGAAAAATATTATGTTTTTACAACAAAATTTAATCTGCACTTCAAACCACCAAATTGGGATATACACAAGAATAATCTATTGCACAGTAAGCTACAAAAATGGCAATCTAGTTCATTAAAGAAATCTTCAAAACACCAGAATAAATTTTGTAAGTGAATGAGACTAACAATGACACAACCACATTGTATACACTAACTCAAACACTGTACAATGAAGAACCAATTTTCATATTTTAACACACAGTTTTTCTTATACTAAATATCCTGCGATATACCCACAGGGTAAAACGCAGGTTGTAGGAACTAAAAAAAAGTGCAAGAATAAATTGTGAGGAGTCCACCGCTGTGGTCTCGAGGTAGCGTGCTGCCTTGTCACGCAACAGGCCCGTGTTCGATCCCCGGTCGGGTCAAGTTTCCTGGGTGAGGTTTCTTTCGGGGTTTTTCCTCACCTGTAAGATAAATGTCAGGAACATTTGAGGCCCAAACGGTCCCCGTACATCATCTGATCATCATCATCATCATCAATATCGTATTCACCTAATTAGCTTAAGTTTAATTTAAGGCCTCTCTTGGCGCATCATTATTACCACCATCAACTTACATATTATCATGAGAGCATCGTAACCGCGCCTTCCAGACGCCCTAACCTCATAAGTAGAATACAAGTACACCATGCCAGGAGAGAACACCGGGAATGTCGAAATGACAAACTAGGCATTTGCAAAAATAAATAAATAAATTGTGAGGTATTACAGTTGAAAGTTGCAGCAGAAGTATACATCCAAAAAAAAAATGAATGGATTGAAAAAAAACTATAAAAATTGCTTGACTATTTTTCTATATTTCAATCTATTGATGAGAAAGATAAAATATAAATATTATTTATCAAATATATTTAGTATATTTGACTTCCAATCAAAACGTTTCTATCATATTCTTGTAAATAATAATTGTAACATTATGTATTATAATTATATCTTGAATTGTAATATTGGGCAACAGTTGCAGTGATATAAGTTAAATACATGCAGTTTGAGGAAGCAAAATCATTTTCCATGAAGTTAAAAAAAAAATGGAATTGAGTCAAAATGAATAATTCCATGAAATTTAATTCTATAAATGCCATAGAGGATAGATATATACAAAATATATCATCAATGAAACGACATTTTGTGAAGTCAGCCAAGAAACGGGTCACGATAGATTTTATTTCTTATATTTCTCCTTTATATCATTGTTATTTAAAAACATTCAACAACTTTTCCTACTTGTCTGTCAGTGCGTTCACAAGACCAAGTTTCTGAAGATGAAACTGATTTTCTATTCATGTATTCCAAACTTCATTTCTGAAAATGAATTATTATGAATGCCTGACTGATTTCAAATTATTCGGTGCTCAAACTAAGCAACTCCATTTTCTTCTCTAATTACTGTATTTTTAGTGTAATTAAATACATAAAATGTACTATTTTAACATATTTCAGTTCATGTTATTGTAATGATAGCCTTTTAATTTCGCTGGCGGCGGAAAAACTCAAATTTCACCTATAAGTCAATGGGAATTCGGGTCGTGTGTTAATTCGCGAACATTATCTGCAGACGTGCTTTCTAGAAAGATGGTTTTCCAGATGCGACTGTGGATATTTTTCTGAAAAGAATCAGCTCTCGGGGTATCTATTCGAGAGAGGCTGAGACTGGTCTCCAGATAGTTCCGATCCTCACATATAAGAGGGATGACAGCCAGTCGTATGTGAGAAGACGACCAGTGAAGATTATCTGATTAGTGAAGATGGTGTGAGGCCATTTGAGAGTGTTTATATAAGACTCGGAACAGTAAAATCACATATGCTTGTAGAGTGAATAATATTGCATTACATGTAGAATATTTGGAATTTTAAAAATTGGTACGAAATTAAATTAAAGAAATTCCATTTGTCCCATGCCAGAACAACTAGTGACATTATTCTACATATTTCAATAAAATGTTTTGATATATTCATTAATATTAACAACATTTTAAAATAAATTGGCTTTATCTTTGAACGCCACCTGTAAACTGAACACTTAAAATAATTTTATTAAATAAAACCATTGTTCAGGACGAAGAATTAAGAAAAAAATCAGTATTAAATGTTTAGATTTTCCTGGAACCATTACATAAAATTTTAATATTTAGTAGATAGGCTATAGTAAGTAGACATAATTAAAACGAAGTCGTAAAATATTAATTAACTTTGCTTGTAGCTTTTACAGTTGTTTATTTCATTCCTATGATAACGCGGGCGATCAGTTGTCTCCGCCACCGAATCTATGAAAAGTGTGGTTTCGGCGTGAAGGGAGTACCTGGCAGCCAACTCGCTAGACAATAGGTGGCAAATCATGTGACTTGACAGCTTAAGTTCAGTCTCCAGAAAGTGCCTGTGTTGCACAGACACGAGATACACCGCTGAACAACATGTTTTCATAGCTGAAACTTTTGTAAAGAAATCGTGACAAAAAGTGTCAAAAGAAATTCCGGAATCTGCGGTTTATGATAAAAGGACAGTATACAGATTAGTGGCAAAATTTGATGCTATAGATTCAGTCCTTGATAAAAAAAACCCAAGAAGAGAACGGCATGTGCTAACAGAAGAGACTTTTATGAAATCAGTGGTAAACTATGAACTAGTCTTCGCAAATCACTTCGTCGTTTATCAAAACAAGCATGCGTGAGCTACTGTTCGCCACATAAGGCCAAACTTTTTAAATAAATTTATAAATTGAAGAGCACGTGATGTAAATGCCAGTTTTTTTTTCTCTCCGTAAAGTAACATTTACCGGCTAAACGACCTTACAGCAGGCAAGTAATTTAGTGGGCAGAGGTGCATCGCTGTTCTACACAGATGCCGTAGACTAGTGGCTTACCCAACTGATGGTACTCTATACACACACACACACACACACACACACACACACACACACACACATATATATATATATATATATTTATATATGACATGATAAAAAAAATAAACGATTGGACGGGATTTGAACCTGGACCTCTGGATTTATACTCCAGTGCGATATATATATTCTCAATTACGAGAGGTAGTAAGAACTCAGTATCACGGCCATCTAGTAGCTCCTATAACAAGTAAGAAAATTAAAGAGAATATATATATATAAAAGAGGGGAAGAGAGCGCAGTGTTATTATTGGCCATTAAAATATGTGATTTGAATTGACTAAGCAGTGTCAGCCATTTCATCAGCAATCTACGTTGGATACTCCAAACTTTACCAATAACTGCACCCTCCACAGGAAAACAGTGGGGTATTTTAAGGAAGTTAAAATGAAATTAGCATAGTTTTCCAGTTTCACCTTCTCTTATAGCAGATTTTCTGAATTTGTTTGCATTGGAATGTTGTGGCAATTTTCCAAATTGTGTTCCTGTTAGTGCGCAGTCAGTGATTTTCTAAATCTCCCTCTACCTAGAAATGTTGATAATAAAAATAAATATATTTCACAGGAGAAAAGATTTTAACAATCGTCGATATCGTCTGGTAATGAGTATTGTATTACAGAAAGAACTTGAAACTTAAAAAATAAAAATGTTTTGTTAATTGTTTTAAGTCAAGTTGGAATTAGCTTTATAATTTTATACGAGTTTTCAGTTAGAGAGTGTATTTGACTTCAGTTTTGTTGGTTCAATGACATCAGATTATGAGAAAAATGTATAGTATGTTACATATATAAAACGGATACATTTAAAAGATGTCGAAGAGAGCTGTTGATAGAAACGTTATCTCCTCAATTATGATCTAAGTAACATCCTTAACTTACAAGTTGTGTTTAAAAGGCACCCAATTTATTATATATTGGATACTGCATCCTTACTCCACTCTTAGTCACATCCCTCTGGAAAGCGAAGCAGTAGCGCATGAGTGATAACATTTTTCTAACATTGATTCAGTAAGGAAATGTTCTAAATGATGAATATTATCATAAGTAATGTCACGAGTGATTTCCAAATTATCGATAATTTCACGGCTCACGAAGTGAATTTGGAAATCAAGAGTGGTATTGGTTAGGACTGTTTAATGAATAAAATTAAGCTCTTTACTCACAATTCATTATTTAACTGTAGTTATTTTAAAATATTTATATATTTAATGTAAACGGCGATGTTTGAAAACAAATGAGAAACGATTGGTACGCTTCGCTTATTTTGTTCATCACTGCAACCATATCATAATATTATTTATTGCCAAAGCATCGCATTATTGTAAGAATGCACCCTAGTGGAAAAATTTATAACCAATGTTATAGGTATTAATTTCTGATGTCCTATGTTGTAAATATGCCAATTATATTTTTCTGCAACGTCAGTTCGGCCTATACCAAAAATAAGTACACCTACTAACTGTAATGACTTCCGACAGATTAGCATCCTTCCGACATTATCTAAAGCTCCGGAACATATTGTACATAAGCAAATGACTGAATATCTCCAAGAAAATCACCTCATTGATCCTTATCAATCCGGCTTTAGATCTGGTCATAGCACAATCACAGCTTTGCTAAAAATTACCGAAGATATTCGTGAAGCCGTGGACAGACGTCAATTGACTCCTTTAACCTTACTTGACTTCAGCAAAGCTTTTGACACAGTAGACCACGACTTACTTATGATAAAGCTCAAGCACCTACACTTGTCTGACAGCGCTGTATCCTGGTTCGACTCATACCTGCACGGTCGTCAACAATACGTTTCATTAAACTCTAGATCTTCGTCTTGGCGTAACGTGCCGGCTGGAGTCCCCCAGGGCAGTGTTCTCGGACCTCTTCTTTTCTCAATCTACATAAATGATTTGCCAACTGCACTAAAGCACTGCCGTTATCACCTCTATGCTGATGATCTCCAAATTTACCTACATTCGCCTCCTCATTCTCTCTATAACAGCTTGACGAAAATGAATGACGATCTCATATCCATCTTTAACTGGTCTTCAAGTATCGGTCTAAATCTAAATCCTAACAAGTCACAAGTAATTCTAATGGGGCAACAAAGACTGCTTACAACCTTTGAATATCTACACTTCCAAACATTACTATAAATAATATAATTATCCTTATTCTTCTTCAGTAATAGATCTTGGACTACATCTAGACGCAAATTTAACCTGGCAAACACAAGTGAAACACATATGTAAAAAGACTTTCTCCATCTTACATTATCTTAGACGTT
This sequence comes from Diploptera punctata, assembly GCA_030220185.1. Lineage (NCBI taxonomy): Eukaryota > Metazoa > Arthropoda > Insecta > Blattodea > Blaberidae > Diploptera > Diploptera punctata. The sequence goes on from JASPKZ010007266.1 coordinate 989,939, forward strand.
TAAAGAATTTTCTCCCAGTTTCGTTAAAACAAATCCTAGTGCAGAATCTTGTGTTACCACACTTCGATTATTGTGACATATATATAATGATCTAAACTATGCCTTGTCGCAGAGACTGCAGCGTGTTCATAATGCTTGCGTTCGATTCATTTTCAATATCCGCCGTTATGACCATATTTCCGAACACTTTAATAACCTCTCTTGGCTCCGTCTTACTGACAGGCGTAAATTGCACTCTCTTCACTACTTTTCAAGCTTCTGAATTCCTACATTCCTACTTACCTGGCGTCCAGATTTGAGAAGTTATCCTCCTACCACAATATTGACACTAGGTCACAAGATAGCAGTCTGCTAACAATTCCTCTTCATAGCACTTCCTCCTATTCTACTTCCTTCACAGTAGCCTCTGCCCGCTCCTGGAATCTCCTTCCTCAAGATATCAGGGGTTGCCGCACACTTGGCACCTTTAAGTCACGCTTATACAGTTACCTGTTGTCTAATAATTAATTTTTCTCCATTTATTTAATTTTATACTATGTCATTAATCTTTTCCTCGTTTTTTATATATCTTGTACATATTATATATTTAATTCGTTAAATTTAGAGTAAATCAAAATACATTATAAATATTAATTGTATTGTATTCATAACTTGTAATCGTTTATATATATATATATATATATATATATATATATATATATATATATATGACTTTTCTTTTGTATTTTTTTAAACCTTGTTGAGTGGTAGACAGGGCCTTAAGGCCTTAATTCTGCCAGGTAAAATAAAGCTATTATTATTATTATTATTATTATTATTATTATTATTATTTCCTGGAAAATAATTCGTTTAAGAAAGTGCAAACAGTGTTTTATTTTTTTTGTGGTATAATCAATTGTTACAAATGTTTTTATATTATCTCTTGCATGCGTTTTCTGCTGACATTCATGCACTATATATACAACCTGGTAGCCGTATTTTTTAGGGGTCAGTCACTGCAAAATAATGCTATGGCCTATTCAGAATGTTAAAAAGGAGGTGCTCTCTTTATTATGATAAACTTTAGTTGGTAAATTTTAGGCGAAACACGACTTTGATTGGTTGTAAATAAAAAATCATTGAAATGTGATTGGTCATTGACTCTCTTTGGGCATGAGTTAAATAGTCAAGGTAATCTATAGGTCTCTTCGTCAAGATTATCAATTGAGACAAAAAATACTATTAAATTTATTTTGATGGCGTTTCTCGTGTTTTTGTAATTATGTTGTCAAAGGAAAACGTTCTTTTGCACTTGTAAATTAAATTTTCAATTACATAAATAAAAATGGCAAGCTACCATTATTTTTTTGCGCGATTGTGCTTTTTGTCGTGCTTACAGCAATGGCGACCATGATTGAAAGTTCAACTTCCCACATTTCAGGATTGCCAATCTAAATAACTATACTGTAATATTACAAACCTCGTGTGGGAAGTAAAACCACTGCCCTTTATGTATACTATGTACAATGTATATATAAAAATATATCCAAAAGGTATTGTTATATAAATTATACAAAACAAAGTTGTATGGACTGAACTTTTTATGACTAATTGGTGTCACGGTCTGCTGTAATCTCAACTAATAAACTTTGCCCACACTGTTAACGTTAGTCACTTGATTATAATGAATACAAATATTTTCAATAAATATGGTATTATTTTACATTATTTATTATTTTGGTAACACCATCGCGCAAAATATATATATAACGCACGTTTGTGAAGTGTTTTACAGAATCTCAAAAATTAAAAACCTCACTAACGTTCGATTTTTAAACATTTCCTCGCTTCTGTAATAATCACTCCCCAACCTCACATCGTAATATACTATCATTATCGGGTAGAGTCAGCATTTTATGCAATAAAAGATAAAATTGCAATACAGATAGTATATATTATTCAACTGTTTGTGTGTTAAACAAGATAAAAGACAGTCAGAAGTCTTACTTATAATTTAATTGTCCAATGCCACCAGGTTGACTTCTATGATATGTCTGGCTTTTTCCCCTGGCATTGGCGGAATTGTAATCCATTTCGTAAGTTGGGACACCTGGAAAATCGGAATTAAGTTATCCCGAGGAATGATGGGTGAGAAATGCTAATGAAGCGCCAGGAGAGTCCTTAACCTAAATTCTAGACCAAGGAAAACCATAGGAATAATTCCATTTAAGGACAAATCCCTTTGATCTTACCGGGAATCGAACCCGGGACCTCATGATCTGTAGTCGAAAACGCTAACCATTATCCCATGGTTATGGTCACTTACTTCTCATTATACAATTCAGCTGTTTGTATGTGAAGAAGAAGTAGAAGAAGAAGAAAAAACAGTCATAAGTCTAACTTGTCATTATACTACGTTGCAATCTTACATTTTAGAACACAAAAATCCTGACTCTACGACCTACACAACTAGGAAAAAATAATTAACGCTCTTTTGATATCATCCGATAAGAGGCCTGGTTTATCATCACGCATGGGTTTGTCGTCATACTGAGTCACAATCAACTCAGAGTTAAGTAAGTTGCGAGTTCTCCTCTATGTTATTAATGCCATGCTTTTTTAACATTCATTAACGTCATAATTCGAAGGATCAACAAATTATGGGAGAGGATTCATATTTCAGGCTCAAGATTCTTTTTCATGGCGAATTCTGTGACACGGGTCCCATGGTTTTACAACTGTTCCAAAGGAAATTGAAATGGGGATTTTTACGCCGGTAAAAACCCCGTTGGCCCCGCTGGATTTGAATTCACGATCTTTGGATCTAGATAGGACTGTGGTAGCCACTTAGATATGTGGACACATGATTTAGGTAATTATTGCTTTAATGAAGCAGATATGGTAGCCGAGAAAAACTCAAAGGAGGTATTTACCAATATGAAAAGACTTGACATAGAATGCTCAGTCTTCCAGGCAGAACTCCTTGGAATTCAAATGGCAGTTGAATGGATTGAACTACAAAAAGATGTAACTTCAACATATGCTATCCACGTAGATTCACAAGCCGCTCTTCTAGCCATAGCCAATAGAAAATCAACTAACCCTTTGGCGATTCAAACCAGAGAAAAGCTAATCGTACTCAAAAAGACGAGAAAGATTGACCTCCACTGGGTTAAAGGTCACGCAGGTCTTCGAGGGAATGAAAGAGCTGACTATCTGGCTAAAATAGCCGCTAGCTACAAAAATAATATCGACTATAACTCCATCCCTATAACACGAGGCAAGCAGTTATTAAAAGAATACTATGAAACAATCTGGAATTTAATTTACACCAAATCAAATGACGCCTTCCATACCAAAATGTTCATCCCCAACATACCCTATAGACTGTCCCTATCCCTATGGCCTAACTATATAACCACACAATTTCTCACCACCATGGACTATTTAAATCCTACCTACACAAAATGAACAAAACTGCTTCACCTTATTGCAACTGCCCAGAAAAATCACTGCAGACGGCCCACCATCTGATGACTGAATGCAACAAGTTCTCCAGAGATCGACCAGCTATACTACAAATTGCTACTCCGCCAAATATTCTGAAGTTCCACTTTAACACAGTCAACGTTTGCAGAATTTCTTACGAGGATCTTCCGTCAACTACAAGAACAACTAGAACAATAATTGAACAACTGTAAAACTGTAAATATCCCGTGATATACCATTGGTGAAACACGGGTTGTAACATATATGTAAATAAAAAAAAAAAAAAGCTTTAGTAGCCTGTGTTAAATACAAGGTAATACCCGGCGTGCACTGCTATGCTAGTTGGCTCCAATTATTTCAGAATCTATGGATAGGACAACTTGATCTTCATCTACAACTTTGGCTTGCCAGGAAATTGCATCTGGTGGCGCCATCTGACGGCCAGTTAGCCGTACTTAAAAATCTGTATGTACAAATTTTCCTAACAATAGATTGAGCGAATTAAATAAATATATATATATTTTATGATTATATAATAAATTTAAGGGTTAATTAAATTGTTTGATTTACATTGCTACTAACCAAACATGGCGGTTGCTAGATACAATTTTTAATTTTTGGATTTTAGGTAAACCACCATTTATAATGGTTAGATTTCGCTCATAATACCTATCTCGGTTTATTTTTGTAGTATGTACTGAGTTTCAATGTGAAACATCTAAATTGCAACCGCTATAGCGATTTTATTTTTTAGTTTCTGGTGAAATACTACACCTGATGGTTTCAGAGCATAATACGTAGCGGCTAAACACCCCCGTTACTGAAAACATGTATGTGCAAACTTTCATAAAGATGTTTCGTGGTTTAGAATGTTATCTCTTTTTCTTCTTGTAAGGATTGAACCTTTTTGGTTCGTTCCGGCTCCAAGTATTATAGCTGCCTTGTCCACCCTTTTCATGGGCGTCCCCGATGTCTTTTCCCTCCTCTTGGTTGATAGTTCAGCTTTTCCTAGGCAATCTGTTGGTATACATTTTGCAGACATGTTCCTACCATTTTCACCTATATTTTTTTTTTATTTTTATGTCAAACTGAATATTTGTAGTTCTTTACGGATATCTTCACTCCGTTGTTTATCCATTAAAGTATATCCTTCGACAAATCGTAAATATTTCATTTCTGCTGCTTATATTACTTTAATTGACTGTTTATTCAGAGTCCATACTTCTGAGCCACACAATATTGCAGGTACAGACAATATTCTATAAAATTTTGAATGTGTTTATTTTCTTACTTTCTTTCCCAGTGATCTTTTAAGGGTGCTATATAAATATTGAAATATTTGTAATCTATGTCCTTTTCTCTATTACAACCTGAAGATACACCTAGATAATTGAAATATTATACTTCTTCTAGCGTTTTGTCATTTGAATTTTATAAATCACAACATACAAATATTTGTTTTTATATAATAGACAAGCGCTGCTACGCCTAAATAAATTTAATTGTCTTTATTCTCATTTCCACAAGATAGAAGAAAATTACATGTTAACTAAATTATATGTTACTATTGCGACGAACCAAATATGGCACTGGTGCCCCTGTTGCAGCAGTCAATTTGTAATTTCTGATTTCAGTTAAACCCCTAGTTCTAGAGGTCATATTTCGCTGACATTTGGATAATACCTACCTCGGTATACTTTAATATAATATACTGAGTTTCGTTGTGAAACATCGACAATTGCGAATGCTAGTGCGATTTTTAAATTTTCGTTTTAGATGAACTTCTACACTTAATGGTTTTAGAGAATAATAGATAGCGAATAAACACTCCTCGTACCTGAAAACCGTGTGTGCAGATTTCCATAATGATCTGTTGAGTGGTTTAGAAGTTTATAAAACAAACATATACACATTCAGTTTTATATAACAGATATATTCAAAGTTTTATTTGAGCGCTTTTTTATGGTTTGAAACATTATAAGTTAAAAATTAAACAGATGCAATTTTTGTAAAAAAAAAGAAGTCACGATTTATTAAAGGAAAATTTTGTGAAATAAATTGATGAGATAGCTATTTTTTTTTAGAACATAATTACATTGACAGTTTATTGGATTGGGTTAATAAATGAAAATAACATCATCAGCAGTGATGTTGTTAGTGTCATGCTACGACGAGTGCCATTTGTCACTTGCGAAGCACTGCACTTCACTCTCACGAGTAATTGCAGCCAGGGTCGAAATTCTGTTGTTACAGCTAATTTTATCACTTTAAATAAAATCAGTCATGAAAATGAATTGTAGTTCTGAATACATTTTCCAAATCCTGTGTATTTTTTAAAGTGAAATTAAAGCTTATGTATTTATAATTGCACATTTATATAGGCCCAGATGTAAAATAAAATTATATTCCATATTCAAAACATCAATTAATAAGTTCAGGATATTAAGGAATAAATAACCTATATCTATGTTACCAAGGATAAGTCAAGTAATATAATCACTACTTTTCAGAAGATAACTTCTGACTAGTGGTTATGCTCCTTGCCTCTGGTCCCGAGGGTCGCGGGTTCAAACTCGGCCGGGGTCGATGGATTTTTTAGGACGGAAAAATCCAAGGAGCAAGTCCTCCGGGAGGGACTTTAAGCTGTGGGTTCCGAGTCTGAAGATTTTCAGGCTCGTAAAAAATCCTTAAGCCTGAATGAAAGTGCCTCTAAGCAAAATTTATCGAATTTTCCCGTCCTAGTAATGCCTTGGTTTCCTAGATGTCAGTATGAGGCGGAACGCTGACCACGTACCACTCAAAATGACATCTATACGAAAACAAGTGTAACTAAATTAGTGTGGTTCAAATTCTTCCCTGTAGGGGGAGAGCTCCTAAATCTCTGTAAAGGGAAAACATAGGCTTACAATACAATACAATACAATACAATACAATACAATATATACTGTTCTAGGAAATACCGGAAACAAATAAACGAATAATTAGAGTTCTAGGTTGCCAACTTTTTCACGGACAGAAGGGTCTGGAGATGATCATTATACGTCTCTACAACTTATTCCCTGACCACAGATATTTAAATCTGGGTCTCTCGTTATAAGTAGTTATGAACTACTATATGAGAGAGAAATATATTAAAATATAAGCAATACTTTTACTTTCTTAATTTTATGAACGTAATATGGTTTGTATATACAATTAAAACGTATATATATATATGTATATATATATATATATATATGTTATAATTAAATCTTTAACATTCAGCAATGCAAGCTTAATATATATTATATATATATATATATATATAATACTTCATTAATAATATATTATTTTTATTTTTAATATTTTAATTATATATATATATATATATATATATATATATATATATATTACTACTATTATACAAGAATAATAATTAGTAATTCTACTCTGTACCATAATTCAACTAGGTATTATTCAGATAATAATTCTACGACGTTGGGTTAGATTGTGGCATTAGGTAAGTTACGCTTATCTGGGAGGTCCGGTTGCCGATATGATTGGTTTTTCTCAGGCTAAATAACAACTATTGGGTTAGAGTTTAAAATACTATGTCTTAATTCATTATATTCACCTCTGGGCATCGTTAAAATTAAATCAATTGTTCATAATATAAATTAACAGCCGGTCAACATTAATACAATTCATGATTCAATTCCGTTGAGGTACTAGTCATAAAATTAAAATTATAATATAAAATTAAAAAATTGTTACCTTGTAAGTCCGTCTGCTCAACTTTGTAAAATATTGATTCTCTGTAGGCATTTCGGGACTATTCGTATCATCAGCAGAAGGATCAGGAGATAGGTCTATATCTGCTGACCCTGAATGGAATACTGGTATTACAGAGAATCAATAGTTTTCAAAGTTGAAGAGACGAACCTATTAGGCAACAATTTTATAAGTTTATATTATAATTATAATTATAATTTAATAACAGCCGCTGGTTATAACTGATACGTTATTGAGATATCACCTTTATACATCTATATATACACATACATACATACATACATAACATACATACATACATACATACATACATACATACATACATACATACATACATACCATACATACATACATACATACATACATACATACATACATACATACATACATACATACATACATACATACATACATACATACATACATACATACATACATACATACATACATACATACATACATACATACATAACCCCGTGTTTCCCTTAACAGAGAATTAGGCGCTCTCCCCCTACAGTGAAGAATTTTAATCATAGTAATTTAGTTACACTTGTTTTCGTATAGATGTCATTTGAGTGGTCCGTGGTCAGCGTTCCGCCTAATACTGACATCTAGAAAACCAAGTTAGTACTAGGACTGGAGAATTCGGTAAATTTTGCTTAGAGGTCTTTTCATTCAGGCTTAAGGATTTTTACGGGCCTGAAAAATCTTCAGACTCGAGACCCACAGCTTAAAGTCCCTCCCGGAGGACTTGCTCCTTGGATTTTTCCATCCTAAAAAAATCCATCGACCCCGGCCGAGTTTGAACCCGCAACCCTCGGGACCAGAGGCAAGGAGCATAACCACAACTCCACCGCGGCCGATATAATTAAAATATGAAAAATAAAAAATAATATTATTAATAAAGTGCTATTATACAAGAATAATAATTAGTAATTCTACTTGTACTATCTAGGTATTATTCAGATAATAATTGTACGACGTTGGGTTAGATTGTGACATTAGGTAAGTTACGCATATCCGGGTGACGATATGACTGATTTTTCTCAGGCGTAAGAACAAATATTGGATTAGAATTTAAAATACTAGTTCTTAATTCATCATATTCGCCTTTTGGTGCCGCTAAAATTAAATCAGTTGCACACAATAGAAATTTACAGCCGCTCAACATTATTATAATTCATGATAAAATTCCGTTTGGGTATTACTCATAAATTTAAAATAATAATATAAAATTGTTACCTAATAGGTCCGTATCCTCAACTTTGAAAACTCTTGATTCTCTGTAGTTCTTTCGGGACTAGTCCTATCATCAGCAGAAGGAGCAGGAGATAGGTCTATATCTGCTGACCCTGAATGCAATACTGGTATTACAGAGAATCAATGATTTCAAATTTGAAGAGACGGACCTATTAGATAACAATCTTATAAATTTATAACAGCCGCTGGTTATAACTGATATTTTAGATTGAGATATAACCTTTATACATCTATATATAAAAAGTAATGCAAAACAATTCTATATATGGAAAGTGAAGATTACACCATACATAATGTACCGTACTGAAAAGTTCCGATATTTATGTATGCGTCACAATATAAAGTGCAAATTTAAGAATCTAGTATTTTAGTGTTACTCCTTTCCAATTGATTTTACTGGACCACCGTTGTAGTCTAAAATATAACGCCGTTCCCTCTCTTGTACCAAGCCATTCCAGGTCGTTTTAATTTTCTGGTTGAGATTTTTCAGGTTGTTCCTCAATTAGAAGGTAAATTCTAGGAAAGTGCCCTGAAATATAACTGGTTACATAATTATCGTCAATCATCTTCTTAAGAAATTGAATGTAACAAAGCCATCCAGTAAAGAACAGCAGAATCGCATAATAGAATCCCAGTAAAACAACAGGATGACGTGTGTCAAATGAGAGTTTGAATGTTTAATCCAAAGATACAACTTTTTTTTTCCGACGAATTTTATACTGTACTTAAAGTGTCATGATATTTGAGAAGTAGGCATAAAGAGCATCATCTTTTCTTGAACTTGGATCCATTAATTACAGGCAATTCAAAATGTATATCCTTAAATTAACTTTATATTCACCATCTATAATTGAGTAGGTCATTTCCAGAGAGGATCATTTTTTGTGAGGCAACATATAGTCCCAAAAACGTCTTTTATGAGTTATGCGCAGATGAAACTGTTCACCCGTAAGGGTTAGAATTGAATAGAAACAATTGTACACCTATCATTTTATTAAAAAAGGCACGTTTTTTACAATAAGTGTTCAAACACTTGACCGTGTGCCTCATTGCATGTTTGATATCGTCGCAGCAATGATCGGTCAGCATTGCAGAATTTCTGTTTGACGTCGTCAAATGCAGCATTTAGTCTGTCAATCAGTTGAACTCAGGTGGCCACTGGAGTTATATAGACCATACTCTTGACATGTCCCCAAAAGAAAAAATCAAGGGGTGTTAAATCAGGAAAATGCGCTGGCCACTCAACTGGTCCTCCTCATCAAATCCGCCGGTCCCCATAATCGACTGTCAATTGTTCTCGTACGTCGACACTGAAGTGTGCTGGGGCTCCATCATGCTGGAACCAGAGATTGCTGCGCACAGCAAGCGGTACACTGTCTAGTAGGTCAGGAAGGGTGGTCTGCAGGAACTGTAGATAAGCTGCCCTAGTTAACATTGCTGGCAGAATTATGAGTAGCAGATGAATACCAACAATTCCAACCAAATGTTGATGGAAAACCTCTGCTGCTGATTGCGGACATCAATTACACATCCAGGTTAGTGTAATCCCAGATGTGACTATTCCTACTATTGTAGTATCCATCACGCATAAAATAGGCCTCATCTGAGAATATCACTTGTGTAGGAAAGGATACATCGTGAACAGTGTGATGTAGAAACCATTGGACAAAGGTCTCCTATTGCCTGGGACTTTCTGAAGATGGTATGCATGAAGGTTGTAGTCCCGTCATGGGGAAAGGGTGGCTTACGTTCATAGTACCGTGGCCACAGCACACGTGCAAGTGCTGGTTGAAGGTTATTAAACTATCTCGATTATAGCGTCCTCAAAATCTGGGGCTCCTCACAGTACGCCTCCGCCTAACAAAAGGCCTGAGGACGAAGATTTCCCGTTTCTGCAAGGCCGTCCATGAAATGCAGCAAATTCGTTATGGTGTGGATGCCTCCAGTTGGAAGAAAGCTGCTCGTATATGCGATGAGCTTCTCTTCCGTTCCCTCGCGCCCTAAACGTAACACATAATTATGTCGTTGAGTTCAGTCAATTCATACTGCATGTTGATCAAATTCTGAAAAAACAACAAACTAAACCTACAGGCACGTATTGCTACGACAGAGCGAGGGCTGACGGCTCAGATAAACATCGAACGGGTTTGATTCCAGTGCGTGGCGCGTGCACCTTAATACATGCGCATAATTCATAAACGACATAACTCGTTATGAGGAAAACACAAAACGTAACTTTTTACCTCGCATATGGAGTATCTGGCGTGCAAAAACTATATATAGAACATTTTATCAGTAAATAAAACAGCTATACGTAGAAAATCATAATGATTTGATATGTGAGAAAATAAAAAAAATGTTGGATATGTTCACTTTTGGAACGACACATGGATATGTTTACTTTTGGATTGCACTAAAATTTATATGTTGTGTTTTGGAATAACTAGTAGAAATAAAATGTTATTTTAAGAACAATAATTATTGATTTTTAAGTGAACAATTTATAAATAGTTTTTGGATAGTGTATAAGTTTATAAAATTTATATTGGGTCCGTAGACTTACTTATCGACAAATAATAAAACAACATGCGTATCTTTGAAAACACGGCAAAAATGCTTATTTTTAATTGATTTTATTTACCTGGAAATGTAATGAACAAAGATAAATTTATCCATTGTTTATCAATAAAAATGCAGGCGTTTTATAAATTTAGTTTGAATTTACTAGAATAACCAACAGAAAGGTATTTTTATTAATAAAAAGTTTTATTTCTGAAACGAATTTATATTAGTGTTAAACATGAATTATGAAAATGTAAGGACATTCAGGTGCCTCGACTCCCAATAAGTTGAAGGATGCGAGACAATTTTCGAAAAAGTATGGACGAAACCGACAACACAGAAATGGTTGCTCACCTTCATACCAACTTTTAAAATTACGAAAATATGTTTAAAATGGTTTTTAACCAATAACTGTCTTCATTATAAAAATTTGATATTCTTGTTCCATTGCAGAACAATATCTATGGTAAATTACCCGTGCATTTACAGTCTTCCGTACAATCTGTAGAGAAGTTGTTCAAAAAAAGCCAAGTACGCAGGAGGAATTACTATTGAGCTTCAAGCAAGAAAAATATCTAATCGAAAAGCAGGCGAATTTCTCTACAGATTCCATGGACAGACTATAGTCTGAACAGTGTGTCTGAGTCATATATTTAGCCTCTCATTATGAGACGGCGAGCACGCGTTACCTTGATAACCGTACTTGCTTCATGTTCTACAGAAACGGTAAGTAACTTATTTGCAATGTCCTCTACAGTAGGAAAACCAGACATCTGTGAGCGTCGTACTGGTTGTGTTTAACTCGAAATAATGTATTATGATGAAATCGCGTAAATTGTAAGCAAACTAGTAGAAATAAAAATTAAAAATATAGTCTTCTTCTTCTTCTTCCGAATGCAGTATTGGGTGATGATGCCCGTTCTGCGACTACAAAAACTGATCTTTCCATCGGTTGAAGGGTCTTCCGAGGTCTCTTTTGCCTTTAGGGTTGAGGTGGTAGATCATCTTTGGTAAACGGGAATTTGACATTCTCTGGACGTGTTGGAACCATTTAATCTGATAATTTTGTATATGTTCAACCATTTACCTACTATTCTACTGCATCCTTATCTCATCACTTTTCATTCTATCCCTTAATGTTACTCCAGTTAGTGATCGGAGGAATCTCATTTGTGAACTATTAATGTGGGATTTATCTTTTGCTCGAAGTGTCCAGCATTCACTTCCGTATAGTAGAGCAGGTTTGGCTATGGCATTATGAAATCTCAATTGGATTTCTTTCCTCATTTGTTTTCCAAAATTTCTCCTAATTATACCATTTAATCTGTTATATTTTTCTAACTTTGTTTCCACATCTTTTTGATTATGAAACTGTGATATATTACCGGTCCCAAGCCCGGATGAGAAAGGAGGAGGGGGAGGAGTAACACCTCGTAAAAGAAACCTTGGTTCAGCTGGCCCGGCTGATAGTACCATGTGAGGGCCCCTTGCCAGGGAACGGTGAAGACCTCAACGGCAATGAAGGCGGAGAGGGATACCCTTAAAACGGCAGATTTGGCGGAAGAGTCACCCTACCCTCACTCAGGGAAAGAGAGAGGAACCGCTGCCTTGCGGAGAAGGAGAAACTTCAAAGGCTAAGGAAGCATCCCCTACAGAAAAGCATGCCTTTCCAAGAGGCATTGAGGTGGCAACCCCACCACTGGACTTACCCAACTATAGGCCGGTAACCTATAATGGGGAAATCTTTAATTACTCGAAAGACTACAGGAAATAAAAATATAGTTCCTAAATAAATTATTTCAGTAAATACAAATGCTAGGGGATGACGCTCCTCAGCTTCCCCTTAAAAGCCGCCGCTGTTTATATCACATATTTTGTACATTAATTAATATTGTATAATATAAGACATAACTTTTTGATTGAATGGCGACATTTTGAAAAATACATCTATTAATGACATGTCAGTTCTTTATGTGCAGATAAAAGTTAATTGAATTACAGCTGAAAAATACGATATTGGAAAATATTCTAATCGTAACAGTCATATTATCTAAAGCAGAATATTTATGCTTATAAATTCCTTTTAAGCGCCTGCATTATGTATTTCAAGTGTTTTTAGCTTCCTTTCTAATGCCTGAATGTCTTGTCGCTAAAAATTACGTACAGGGACCTCCCCTATCTCACACACGGGTGGAAAGAACCAACTTTATTGCATGTTTATATTAAAAAGGGAGGAGCCATTATTTAGACAGGTTGTAGAGGGTATGTAAGGTGCACAACAATCGATACTTTGTAGCCAGAGGTTTTCCGCATTCCCATTAATTTAGCATAAAAATTTACTTCGTCTTATACAGGTAAACGTACCACCCGTGCAATGCGCTATAAACACTAATCTTCGTTAAAACAAGTCCACGATCGATGCTAAACGGTTCATCAAAATATGATGAATAGTTTGAAAACCATACTATTGAAACTTCTTTTTTTAAAAATAAATATATTTAAATATGATAGAGATGGAGCGTTAGCGTTACTCTTTATCTCAACCCGTAGGCAATCAGGCAGCGTAGAATACAAAATGAATGTCCACTTTTAAATACATAAATTAAAGTAATCAATTGAATGTATAAAGTTACATAAAAAAGAGAGAGAGAGAAGGTACTAACGAATCGGATATTGTTTTATTACTGTTGAAGTGTGTAACGAATGTAATTTTCTTTATTGCTGATAGCACAAAGAAAGCGGAGGAAATAGCAGTAATATAAATAAAAGGAATTTAAAAAAATCAATTTAAAAGGTCTGCAAGTGAAAATTGGCAATTCACTCGTTTTATTGTCATCTAGAATAAAATGAAGAGACATTAAAAGTATATTTGATTCCCAATCAATGTAAAAACTGATATGGTATGAATTACACTTCTGTCTCAGTGTTCACTATAATAATTTTGGTTCAAATATGTCACTATTTTAGAATCAGATTTTAATTTATTAAAACGTATGTACAATCCCGCAACTTTGAGATTTCAAAGTTTGTCTGATTTTTCTAAGAAACTTTAGTGAATTTTTGTCACTCATATTAAATGAGTGGTTCAGACAAGATGCCTTGGTGCAGAGCTACGGGACTTGCGCTAGTTCGAATCTCCATGGGGAAGAAATTTTCTCATCGAATTTCGGTCAGTATGGGACAGGAGTATTGGTGTAATTTGCGAATCTACAATGAACAATGGCTCCAGGTTGAGAAAAAACCTGTTATAACGGCTGGGGATCCGATATGCTGAGCACATGCCAGCCCTAAACTGTCTGGATAATCTTCTACCTATGTGATTAACACGTATGTAAGTGAGGCCAGCAGCCGGATGGTAGGCCAAAGGCCTTCTAGGACTATCGCGGCATGGAGTTTTTTTGGATTCATATTGAATTAATTGTCTGCAACTTAAATTCATTCATTATTGATATAAAATATGGCAAATGCAGTTATTTTTATACACGTTATATTGAAAACGCTAGTTAGCCCATTCGCTTCTGGTTTAAATGCTCAGTACGTTTTCCCAAAAACCGGATTTTAGTTACCATAAATTATATTGTCTATTTTCAGACATTCAAAACAAACAAAATATAACGGTACTTGAGATCATAATAAGGTGAAGGCAAAAACACATTCCTCTACAATTCATACATTTTAAAAATAGATTACCCTGTCAAGGAATGTACAAAATATTGCAAAATATATAAGAGCAGGGATAAAAGTGTACCTCATCTTTTGAGTTGAAGGCCATTTAACTGCCGGCGAGTCTACCTCGTCTTTTGAGGTGAATGGATTAATAAGTTTTCTACAATGTGCCCCAATGATTGATATATTCCTATTGTGATGGGCTAATTATTACCACGCTGCTCTAGTCGGTATGTGCATGTAGGCCTTTATACACCATACCGGGAGTTTAATAATTTAGTTACGCTTATTTACCTACAGATGTCAACGATATGGATCAGTTCAGTGAGACATCTAGTAGCCAACTAAAATATTACTTGGATGGATGATGTCAGTTACATTTTCCACAGAGGCCTTTTTATTTAGGCTTGCGGTTCTTTTACAAGCTTGAAAATATTCACACTCGGGATTTATACTTTAAAGTCCTTCCCAGAGGACATGTCCCTTGGATTTTTTCATTTTAAAAATCCATCCACCATGGCCAGATATGAATCCGTGACCCGCGAGACTAGACACTAAACCATCGCGGCCGAAATATCCAGCCGTGGTTAATGGATTTTAGACGTAAACATCCTGAGTATCGCTATCTTCGGAAGGGATATAAAACCGTGGGTCCTGGTTAGTAGATTTACGGAACCTAAAAAAAGTCAAGCCTGAAACGAGAGGCATCTGAAAAAAAATTATTATCCCGTTCACTCCAGATTTGAATTGTGACGCTAATGATAAAGAGCGTCGCTAAATAGAATACTATCTGACGTTTGTTATAATTTCATAAAGTATCACCATCAAGTATCAATTAGATATATTGGCAGTGTGTATATACAGATGAGATTTTTCGTCCACTCCTAGGTTTAACAAAAATTGACAATCAAAGAAACAGGCTCACGCGATACATAACAAAGTTCAAAATATAGTTGAAGAAATTCAGAATTTTCAAGTAATTAATTACATGTCCAAAAATGGACCCATCTCACTTTCCAAAAATACTAATGCAGTATTAATCTAAAGGACTTCGAGGTAGGGGAAAACCAAAATTTAAGATGAACTGACCTAACCACAATTTGAGATCTCATGGGAACAGGCTCAAACGGCCTGAACCTAAATAAGTTCATGATGATGATGATATATTTAGTCTTTCGTGTTCTTGATTGTTTGTATGTAAATACATTTTTGCGCCATAGAGCGTTTTGTCGTACTACAGCAATGGTGACTAAGACTGAAAGTTCAACTTCCTACCGGGGTTTCCAACCGAAATAACTATACTGTAATATTACATATTACAACCTCGTGCGGGAAGTAAAACTACTACTGCCTTTTATGTGTACTACGTACAATGTATAAACAAAAATATATCCAAAAGGTAGTGTTAATATACATTATACGAAGCAAATCATTGCATATTAAATGAACTGAACTTTATTTGAAATCATATAAACAATAAATACGTACTTGCCGGACTTTGACTGATTAATGTCACGGCCTGCTGTAGTCTCAACTAATAAACATTGCGCACACTGTTAACGTTAGTCAGTTGTTTATAATGAACGAAAATATTTCCAACAAAGATGTTATTATTTTACTATTATTTATTGCTTTAGAAACACCATCGCGCAAAAAGTAATGTACATCGCACGTTTGTGAAGTGTTTTGCAGAATCTCGGAAATTAAAAACCTCGCTACCGCTCGGTTTTTAAACATTTCCTCTCTTCTGTAAAAAGCACTTCCCCACTCGTATCGTAATATACCATTTCTTACAGACTTGTGTTTTTAGTGAAGTGTTTATAAATGAATTACAGTTGTGTGAAATGAAAATATTAATACCATAGAAAAAATGAATATTACAAATCTGATCCGCATGGTCACAACAATATAGACAAAATTCGGTAAAATGCATATAAATTGTAATACCTTAATTAAATCGATTTGTCACTCAAGTCAATGCTTAAGACCACAGTAGCAATTTCGGTCCAGGATTAAGTAGGCCTAACTTCATTTTGGAAATTAAACCAAAACTCAATAATCAGAATAATGGTTAATTGAGAACTGAAATAAATAAACAAGCGGCTGGCAGTAAGTAAATAAATAGTATTTAACCATTCACATGTATGAAAGTAAACACTAATTCACCTATAAAATATTTAATTTAGGTTAACCATTATTGTAGTAACTGCAAATGCAAGTTTATATTTTTGTCCTCATTTCCGCATTCAGTTTTATTTTAAAATTATATTATTTTTCTTTCATACTTTTAATTTTCATATATGATGCGGTGAGAAGAAAAGGAGTGTAACTACAAGTTTTGCAGTATTCAGAAAAACATCTTTGACGTTTAGGTTGTATAATGAAATTATAGGTAATTGAAAATTACAACAATTATTCTTTATCTCCTCCTAACGCATTACGCTTTATCTCTTAGTCAATAAATACGATTATGCTTCAAACTCCATACACTATCGAACCCATAGGTTCATGTCCTTCCCTCAAATCATGGTTAATGTAATTCTCTCACTTCTTCTTAGTTTACCAATGGGCGTTTTCATAGAAGACGTTTCCAAGCCCATCTTTCATTCCCCATTCGTGCCACATGTTCTGTCCATCGCAGTCTACGAGACTTGACTGTTCTTATTATGTCCAGTTTCCTGTAAAGATCACGTAGCTCAATGTTATTGAAGTCTTCTCCATGCGCCTGTCTGTTCATCTCTCTTTGGTCCAAACAATTTCCTAAGAACTTTATTCTCAAATACTCATAATATTTTCTCCTCCATTAAGGTAAGGGTCCGTGTTTCACATCCATATAATATATCGGGGAGAAATAACAGTTTTATATAGGCCTATTTTCAGTTTAACCTTTTTTTAGAGATGTTGGGACGACAAGAGTCCATTTGTGAAGACACGAGGACAATGAAACTGCATTCAAACCACTGAAAGAACTTACTACATTAACATTACAATTTGACTACAGTACATGTTTCAAAGTTTATGTCTCATTTAATTCAAGAAATTTGTAAAATTAGAAAATGTGCTCTAAATCTACAAGAAAAAGCTACATTAAACGAGGTCACTTCAGTGCTGATAACTCTAATGCCATGGCTAAAGACTTTCCGTAGAGGATATAATTTATTTGTTTCAATCTTCCCAATCTAGGTTTCTTTTGCAAAATATTTCTGAATTTGATTCCGAAGACTTAGACCATGTCTCTAGGTGTTCCAACCAGGCAAGTTTCTAAATTGCACAGCATCTCCACTGCCTTTACTAGCAGCAACTAGTGGTCACCAGCGATAATACGAGATATGTGGCAGTGTACCTAAATGTTCGGGTTTGTCATAAGTAAGTAATAAGTTATGTCCAATTTATCTAGAGAATTTGGAAATCAAGAGTGGTATTTGTTAGGACTATTAAAATGAATAAATTTAAGCTGTTTACCCACAAATAATTATTTAAATATAGTTATTTTAAAATATTGATATACTTAATGTAAATGGCGATGTTTTAAAACAAATGAGAAATGTTTGGTTAGTTTCATTTGTTCATCCAATGCAAATAGATCATATTATTTATTGCCAAATATAATCGTAATACTCTAAGAATGCACCCTAGTGGAGAAAAAATGGAACACATCAAATTGTAGATTATAACTAACTTTATAGGTTATTATTTTTTAGGAAACAACTCTGTAAAATCATTATTTAAAAAACACAATTATTAAACACAAAATTATCAAATGTGTAGTTCGAAGGAATCTATTCATTGATCCCTATTAGGTTCGTCTTCCGGGCATATAGGCCGTGGTCCAGTCGTTCTTCTACTCGACGTTTCGTCTACTGCTGCGGTAGACATCATCAGGAGATACTGCGTGCTCTCTGTGAACTCCTCAACAGTCGGCTGCAGACTGTTGAGGAGTTCACAGAGAGCACGCAGTATCTCCTGATGATGTCTACCGCAGCAGTAGACGAAACGTCGAGTAGAAGAACGACTGGACCACGGCCTATATGCCCGGAAGACGAACCTAATAGGGATCAAGACGCCGGCCGTGAAAGCCTACAGTTATACAATCTATTCATTATCTGCTATATTCAACGCATTTGTTCGAGAGACAGTCACTGGAAAATAATGTTCTGACCTGTTCAGAATATTAAAAAGGAGGGGGTTTTTCATATGATAAACAGAAGTGGATAAATATCAAGGTGAAACACGAATGTGATTGGTTTTAAAATAAAAATTCATTGAAACGTGATTGGTCATTCACTCTCATTTGGGGCATGAGTTAAATAGTCATAAGTAATGCCACGAGTGATTTCCAAATTATTGATAAATTCACGACTCACGAAGTGAGTCGTGAATTTATCTAGAGAATTTGGAAATCAAGAGTGGCATATGTTAGGACTATTTAACGAATAAAATTAAGCTGTTTACTCACAAATCATTATTTAAATAATGTTATTTTAATTTTTTTTTATATATTTAATGTAAACGGCGATGTTTTGAAAACAAATGAGAAACGATTGGTACGCTTCATTTGCCTCTTTTGTTCGTCACTGCAACCAGATCATATTATTTATTGCCAAAGGAACGCAATATTGTAAGAATGCACTCTAGTGGAGAAAAAATAAAAGACATCAAACTGTATATTAATTCATTTCTGATGTCCTATTATGTAAATATATTTTTATGGGAAAAAATACATTTAAGAAAGTGCACAGTGGTTTCTGTTTTTGGTGGTATAATCAATTGCTACAAATGTTTTTATATTAACTCCTGCATGCGGTATGTGTTGACATTCATGCACTATGTATACAATCTGGTAGCCGTATTTCTTAGTGAGCCAGTCACTGCAAAATAATGCTATGACCTATTCAAAATGTTAAAAAGGAGGTGCTTTCTTTATTCTGATAAACTTTACTTGGTGAATTTTAGGCGAAGCACGACTGTGATTGGTTGTAAATAAAAAATCATTGAAATGTGATTGGTCATTGACTCCCATTTGGGTCATGAGTTAAGTAGTCACTGTAATTTTAGCTTCTTCAATACAAACAGCATCATCTTTATAAAAATCTTCAATTATCTAAACCTCCGAAATCCGCCGAGGGTCGCCGGACGCCGGGTGATGAGCTGTTACAGTATTTCACTTGGGGCGTTTGTCAACAGCGAGCAATATTGCCAACACATTACGTCTCAGGATCAACTAACTAAAAACATGTATAAAGTATAAGCCGCTCTAAATATATATAAAACATCAATATCATTAAATGTAAACGTTTAATCCATGGCTCTGTCGTACCTGTAGGTTCATGACCGCGCGGACGTAAGCTCTCCATACATCCCTATCCTGAGTTAATATTTTCCAATCATCCTCTGTAAAATATACTCTCTTCAAATTATTGTTAATATTATTCTCCCACCTCGATCTTGCTCTACCAACTGGGCGTATTTCCCCCTGTTTTTCCTATAAGAAGCTTCCACGCATCCCTTTCATACCCCATTCTTGCCACATGTCCTGCCCAGCGCTTTCAGATATATATATATATATATATATATATATATATATATATAAATTAAAACTAAAAAATAACGTTTTAGGCGCTTAAATAGGCATTTATTGCAAAAACACGCGTTAAAATTAAAATTATAACGTTTAAGGTTCTTAAAAACGACTTTTATAGACATTAACAAAAGTATTTTTTAGTTGTAATTATAGCTCATGCACTCTAAACTGGCGGTTCTGTGAAGTCATTGTTGTACTTGGGTAACTGGCACTGGTTACTGACTTAAAAATATCGACTCAGCTGTTATTACTGAAGAGACATTTCAAATGTGAATTTGTACTAAAACTTACAACTGACTGCAAACATATTGCGTGCAGCACATAACAGGGGCATTCCCAACACTGATACAAAGATTAGAGACAACGTTTTCTTTCAGGTCTATACTAGGTGTTGGAATATAGAATGAGAGTCCTTAGGCTATAAGACGACGGATAAGTAACGGTCTCCAACCGCCCGTAACAGTGCACGAAGTATACGCAGGTAACAATTCTATTTGTATCGTGTACAGAGAGGAGTGTAGAATGAGTGTACGTTTGAAGAATTTGTGCGAGTGTGAGTGTAAGTGTGTTGTGTGAGGAATAATGATGAAGAGAAGGGAGAAAAATAAATCCGATGCCGGCACGTAACTCTACTTCTCCCGAAAACCAATGAAGAAGAAATTAGAATCCAACCATGGTTCTTTAGAGGTAACCATATGTTCCCTAGACTTCAACGATGAATGTATACATCGTCCAATTTACTATTAAATGAAAACCGATGCACGTCTCACAAGTGAGAATTGAAATGTCTAAAGCAAGGTACGATATGTTTCGAGTATTTACAACAGGTTTAAGAGTTCAGATATCCTGATTTTACTTAAACATTCCTGATCATGGCTATTTTCGAAAGAGAAGAGTAAATTCCATGTCGTATCCACCGCTGTGGTCTCGAGATAGCATGCTGCCTTGTCACGCAGCGGGCGCTGTTTCGATTCCCGGTCGGAACAAGTTTCCTGGGCGAGTTTATTTTTTCGGAGACTCTCCTCACCTGTAAGGCAAATGTTAGGAAATTTTAAGGCCCAAACGAACACCATCATAATCATCAGCATTCATTTTCGCCATAGATTAAGTTTAGGATTAAGGACTCTCCTGGCACACCACTGTCATCATCATCACCCATCATATCATCAGGATAGCGTAACCCCGCCTTCTAGGCGTCCCAACCTCAGAAGTGGGTTAAAGTTACGCCAATGTCAAGAGAGAACACTAGAAATGAAATGACAACCTGAGGCATTGGATAAAAAATATTTACGATACTTAAAATAAAATCAATGCAGAAATAAGAGATTTTTGAGGATCTGTCGGCCCTTTCACGCCCAGATTTGAATTGTGACGCCAATAACCTAAGCTCTTAAAGAGCGTCACTGGATAAAATCCTTAATAACCATCGCTGGATTTAGTGTGTTCATGTCACCGGTTGTCTTAGCACTGATATAGTATTCCGATCGGAATTCTACAGGGCTTCCAATATAAAACCGGACACGCCTCACGGGGTTTCACCCGTCAGGCTGCGCTCTCTCCCCGTCCGCATTTCACTCTGCCAGCCGCAGTGTGTCCGGTTTTATACTGGAAACCCTATAGATGTCTATAGGACGACAGAGAACCCCGAACTCCACAGAATACGGTTGCTATAACCCCAAGAAAAAATGGATATATACAGTTGAAAAAATACCGTAAATAACAACAGCAAATATAATTTTTGCGCGATAGTGCGTTTTGTCGTGCATACAGTAATGGCGACCATGATTGAAAGTTCAACTTCCTACATTTCGGGGTTGCCAATCTAACTAACTGTACTGTAATAAAATAGCTATACTGTAATATTACATATTACAAACACGCGTGTGCGAAGTAAAATCATTACCCTCTATGTATACAACGTACAATGTGTATACAAAAAATATCCAAGAGATAGTGTTAATATACATTATACGAAACAAATCACTGCTATCTAAATGAATTGAACTGTGTATGAAACAACATAAAACAATAAATACGTAAACTTACCGCAATTGTATTACTAAATTGGTCTCACGGCCTCCTGTTTTTTCAACTAATAAACATTGCCCACACTGTTAACGTTAGTCAGTATTGTTTATGATGAATACAAATATTTCCAACAAAGATGTTATTATTTTACTATTATTTATTATTTCAAAAACACCATCGCGCAAAAAATAATGTACAACGCACGTTTGTGAAGTGTTTTACAGAATCTCGGATTCCTCGATTTTGTAAAACCACTTCCCAACGTCGCATCGAAATATACTATTAGGCCCTACTATTGTCCAGTGCTAAAAATTGTTTTTCCAATCACTCTTCATAGACGTTATTTGTTTGTGTTTCACAGATACTCTTCCAGTTTACTAGTTGCAAAAACGAATATCATTTTAAACTATAAGCAATGTTAACACATCGCATGTTTCGGTTCTATTTGTAATCAGTCGTATGCGTGTCTGAACGTCGTGTGTTATAGGCCTGCATCGTCTCTCGATGAAGAAATAACAGGTTCTAACCACTATCAATATCCAAAGAGTGTAGTAATTTATGTTTTCATTACCATTCGCTAGTAACTCGTAGTCAAAAGAGTGTGGGTGGTTAATAACTAGAGATGGAACAATCCCTTCGTACACACGATATCAGCGTATGGTTGATACGACCACTGTACATCACGTCAGAGGGAATAGTTTTCTGTACCGTCTGGTTAAAGCAACAGTTAGAATAACCACTTTATCTATCTATCTTCGGGTTTTTACACCTGCTGCCATCTTCCCATGCCAAACCTCTAAAGCCTACGATATTGGGCATCTTCAATGCATTACTGCATTACTCTTGCTAGCATTACTGTCCTTCCATGTTAACTTTGGTCTCCCTCTTTTCTTCTTTCTAGTCGGTTGTCATTGATATAGTAGTTTTCGGCCATCGCTCATCTTCCATTTTTAAAATATGTCCTAACCATTTTAATTCCTTTTCCTCAATTCTTTCAATTATGCTTTCTTCAGCTTCCATAATGTTTGTAATTTCCTTATTTGTGACAGGTTCTAATTTTGACTTTCTGGAACTTCTGCGTAAATAATACATTTTTAGAACTATCAGTCTATTCACTTTACATTAATTATATTTCACTCCAAATGTTCCGAAGAGTCGGTGCGCAACTTTTATTTCACACAGAGGTATACTTTGTAAGTCTGAATCTACTTCTTGGTGCATCTGACTGCTGTTCAGAGTATTCTCTATTATATGGTTGAGCCTTAATCAGTCTCGCAGCATTGGAAAGAGATGTTTTATCTCTATTAATAAGCATAGTACTGTGGTATTTTGGTCGATCCCTTTGGACTAGAGTTCCCATACTCGCCTCTGATTCCGAGCTTCGGAGGTTGAAAACCCACCGGGATCGATTGGTTTTTTGAGGGCA
This sequence comes from Diploptera punctata, assembly GCA_030220185.1. Taxonomy (NCBI): domain Eukaryota; kingdom Metazoa; phylum Arthropoda; class Insecta; order Blattodea; family Blaberidae; genus Diploptera; species Diploptera punctata. Next base: position 1,013,701 of record JASPKZ010007266.1, read on the forward strand.
TAAAGGGTCTGAGTAAGGCTTCTTTCAGAAGGGAGCTGTGGGTTACGTTTATTGCAAGTACAAGAACCTCAAGCCTGAAATAAAAGGTTTTACAAAATGTTTCGCCGCTTTCTCCCCCGCTTTGAATGACTTTAACGGTTAATGAAAGCAGTTTCCGTTATCTACGTCAACTACCTTCTACGGTGTTTTAAGTAACTACAGTCGGGAATTTCAAGGCTATTCTATATCTTGTATTAGTTCTTTAGAAGTTTCAAAATACAGGCTGCAACCGAAAATGCATATAATTATTTTCTGCAGCTTACATCTATTAAAAAACTACAATTGTTCAAAGTGACCTCCATTGTTGTTTAAGCATTTATAAAGTCTTTTTTACACTGATTTGCAGTTGTTATCACACAATTTCCCATTATTACCCTCTCCAGTGGTTATCTGACTTCTGCCGCATCCTGTACTTTTTTTTAAATTTCAGTAACATTTTGACGTCCTAAAGTATATTAATACTTTAAATAAGTACCATGTACTAATTACTTTTATCTACTTTTATTACCAAAATACACCATTAATGAACACTTGCAGAAGTGTGACGCAAAAGTGTATCTTTATTGTCATGTAAAAAGAAACACACATGAATATGTAATTTTACTTAGTAACAACATGTTACGAAATGTTTTGTAATAAGCTTATTTTTAAAGCATTAGTGAGGCTGACGTCATAAATTGTCCCGTTCTTCTTTTTCCTTCTTTGCTAGTCGGCCCAGTTTCACGCGTTTCCTACATCTGTCTCGCCACTGTGTCATTCATCCTATTTATCGAAATTATTTCTTCTTCTCACTTAGAATTAATGCTGCTACCATTCCTCACTTCGTTTGTCATTTTTTTTTTCGTCTCTTCTAGTCTACATTCAAATATTTATTTCACTTTTTTTTCTATTCCATTCTAACTAAATTTCAAAATCACCTTAATTATTTCTGTTTAATTTGTTCAATTGATCCATTTAATTCCTAATTATCATATTTCAAACTGTACTTCTCTTTTTGCCAAACACCTTTCTTAAATATTTCATTTTTGATACTGGTACTCTATTTTTTTATCCTCTCTCTCTCTCTTGTCGTGGCACGTATCAGCATGCATCACACTCGAATAGTTCTGCGATAAAGTTTCTTAGCTGGGACGCAACTTTTTTTCTGTCCGAAGCAGACACCATGCGCATGCGCCAGAAGATGAAAGTTGATACATTTATAACCAAAAAAATGCTGCCAAAATACACAATGCTCGTTGCCAATATTGAAATTTTAAAACTAAATTACTAGCCAAAATACAAATACTCACAGTAACTAGATTTGTTCTAGGTAGCAGTTTGATGACATTTAGCATAAAAAATAGGGATAAAATGTCTAGTATCCAACGTGAATTTTTTTCTAAGTTCTTGAAATTAGGAAGTATATATTGGTCACATTGGAACAAAGAAAGAAAATGGCTGAAAAACAATATGGGTGCCAGATAAATCAAGTTCGTATACACTTCACAATTCTAGAAAAGGCAATCGAAAAATCGTTAGAAAATCTTTAAAACACGTTTTAAGTGCTAGTTGATGTTACAATAACTGAACCCGTGAAAGTAAATATGATAGAATCTGTGCAAGTATTTTAAAATCTGCATCCCAATGTGGAAATTTGAGCAAAGCTTTGTATTTTAACTAAATTAATTGTATATTTATATACCATTATAATAAATTTAACACAATTATATCCGTTCATTTTCATGAGGAAATTTATTTTTTCATTTAATTTCGTACGAAGCCAGTGTTACTTAAAATCCTTTATATTGCACTTACAACCCCTTATAATTAATTCCTTCCTTTCTGGCTAACTAACTAACTCACTGGCTCTAACCAACCCGTAGGTTCAAGGCCGCGCGGAAATAAGCTCTCCATACATCCCTATCCTGAGCTAATAATCTACTTCTGTCAAATCATCGTCAGTGTTATACTCGCGTCTTATTCTTGGTCTACCAACTGGACTTTTCTCTCTGGTTTTCAGGAAGCTTCCATGCACCTGTTTCATTCTCAATTTGTGTTACATGTCCTGCCCATTGCAGTCTAAGAGACTTAACTATTCTTATTACATCTGGCTTCTTATAAAGATCATGTAGCTCACTGTTATGTAGTTTTTTCCATTCACCTGTCTGTTCATCTCTCTTCGGTCAAAAAAAAAAGATCCTAAAAACTTTATTCTCAAAGGAATGCTGACTATCGCCGTAAAATATAAAAACAGTGATGAATAGTACATCTTTGTGAAAAACATAAAATTCAGCGTAATTTAGGCTTGTTGTATTCTTTATTCGTAACTTAATAGCAAATTCTTGGTATTGAATGTACGCTGCCTACTTTGCATGCTTCCACTGTCAATATCTGAATTTACAAAAGTCGATGTTTCCACAGAATTCTAGAGATATTTTTTTCTCAGAAATTGATATATATATATATATATATATATATGTATATATATATATATATATATATTATAGATCATTCTACTTTATCCCCGTATAACTCCAGTTGAAGTTCATAACTGCTCTTACGGCTGGTCCAGTTTCAAGATACGTGATTTAAATATGAGATCTATCTATCTATAGTCTTCAGCCCTTGGACAGGTCTTCTACTGCAATCATAGCATTTTCATGTTATGCTTTGCAGATTTACTAGGGAATTATAGGTGTGGTATTGTCTCCCTGGCTTAACTTGGCAAGAAATTTATAGAAAGAGACAGCTGTACTCTCCTCTCTCATTCGCACCAGTTTTGACGGTTTTTTCTTCACCAGATGTTAATAGAGTGAAGGGGGAAGAGAAAAAATCCCAGGAATGTTTCGAAAATTGACAACAGGGTGGGTTGTTTCTTTTGTAATTGGGCGAAAGCAGACAATGATTTACCCTTATATATTCATCTCTCTTTCTTCGCCAAGTTAAGGCAGTTATATAACAGCTTCCCGTTGATAATACAAATATTGCTATCTAATATTACGCATAATACTACTTTTATCGATTATTATGAGCATATTAAACAATGGTATAGACACTCTTAACATTAATTTCACAATTTTCAAAAACTATTAAGAATGCACCACCACTATTAAGAATGCACCACCACTTAACGATAATATAAATATCTTGCTTCACTTAACCACCATCTTTGAGGACTGAATCTGTAAGAATCAGAACATCCGCACACCGCAAACCCATCACTTTATGTTCTTAAATGACGTTTGTTAAATCTAATTAACTCACTGGCTGTATCGAATCCGTAAGTTCATCGCCCACGGACGTAAGTTCCCCTATCCTGAGCCAACGTTTCCAATCATCCCCTGTATAATCTACTACCCTCAAATCATGATTAATGTTATTCTACCATCTCAATCATAGTCTACCTATTGGGCGTTTTCCCTCTGGTTTTCCTACAAGAAGCTCCATGAACCTCTTTGATTACCTATTCGTGCCACATGTCCTACTCATCGTAGTTTAGAGACTTAACTGTTTTTTATATTTGGCTTCCTATAAAGACCATGTAGCTCATTGTTATGTAGTGTTCTCCATTTACTTGTCGGTTCATCTCTCTTTGGGCCAAATTTTTTTCCTTACAACTTTATTCTCAAATACTCGTAATCTCCTTTCCTCTCTTAAAGTAAGAGTCCATGTTTGGCATCCACATAACTGGTAGAATAACAATTTTATATATTTACAGTTCAACTTTTTTTTTTTTTGGAAAGGTGTTGGGACGACAAGAGTCACTGTAATGCATAATAGGATGCGTTTCCAAAATTGAGTCTATATTTAATTTCGTTGTGCATTCCATTCCTATTTGCGAGTATTGTTACTGGGTGTTTGGATTCAGTCGATTTTTTAAAATTTCATTCGTCTGTCATTAGCTTCCATTTCCATTATATAATGCATTTCTATGTGTGACCGCATATTTAGATTTATTGATGTTTACTTCCGGTCCCAATATATTAGTGTTACTCTATAGAGTGTGCGTGTTAAACAGTGAATAATTCTTTGCTGGTCTGTTTGATTTTATTAATTGATCTCAGCTGGAATTTATCACTGATAACAAAAATTTGATATTTTACTCTTTAAATATCGTTCAATGCTTACTATATCATACAGGTACTTCTTTATTCATTCTTCGAATATTCGTTCTGATTGTATTTTTACTGTAATGTGCCCGCTGTTAAAGAGTTTCGTTTTTCTAGTAGTATTAGTTTTAAAAGTAGTTTTGAACTTAATAAACTCGAAGTTATTCAGTGACAAATTAAAAATGCATGAAAATAAAAAAAACTTTCGTCGCTAGAGTTCCGTGAAACTTCGGTTTTTATAAAACTCATATGTTGACAGCAGAGGCTTACAAAGTAGGCAGCATACGTCCAGTTTCAATAATTTGGGATGAAGTTAGAAAACAATAGAATAAAACAAGGCAAAAGTTAAAATTGTATTTGATGATTTTTTGGAAAGATGTTCTACACATTTAAATTTTCATGCTAATTAATTAATTGTAAGAGTTTCGTTATTACAATGTAATGCATTTTAAGGAACATTGGCTTCAAATTAAGAAATTAAATGATGAAATAAAAATACAAATACAAATATGGAAATTAGAAACATAATGGAAGCAGAAGAAAACATAATTGAAAGAATTGAGGAGAAGGAATTAAAGTGGTTAGGACATGTTTTAAGAATGGAAGATAAGCGATGGCCGAAGCAACTATATGAATGGCATCCGAACAGAAAGAAGAAAAGATGGAGACCAAGGTTAACATGGGAGGAAAACATGAAGACAGTAATGCAAGCTAGAGGGCTAAGCATCGAAGATGCCCAAGACCGTATGCTTTGGAGGTTGGCACGGGAAGACGGCAGCAGCTGTAAAAACCCGAAGATAGAGAAAATAAAATGTATCATGGAAAGGGGAGATATAATATTTATGTTAAATTTATCATAATTTATTAATATATAACTATCTATTTTTAAATGCAGTGTAGTTTGAGTATGATGCGTGCTTATGCATGCCACAACAAGAAAAATGGAGAGATAGAGCAGGAGGTCTGGCAACAGCGCGAATTTTTCCGATTGTCAGTAACGCATGTGCCATTAACTATACTATTACCTTCACGTTTTCTTGTTAGTAATTGTGTTTTATAAAGGAGATGGATCTAAATGATCTTACAAACACTACTTCTGAACAGTGCTTACATTAGCGGTAACTTATCGATTTTATTTAAAGCAAGTTATTACACAATGAAATTAAGGTATCTATAATTTCTTTTGGCAAGCAACTATACTGACGATGCATAATTTTGGTGTTTTGAAACTACGTTCAATGAATTTTTATTTCTCTTATCTTATCGTATGTTTTTTTAATAGCTGCGCCATTTTTAACTTAAATGTCCCAATATCCATTTTCTAAGTTTTCTAAGATACAGCTATATGGTTCCCATGTTAAATATTGTAGGGCTAGTTAGGTAGCCAGGAATAAAAGAAACATAAGTATTAACTCTGCGAATAATATAAAATTGGTATGAAATTTCATTAGAATCATGTTGTTATTATTATTATTATTATTATTATTATTATTATTATTATTATTATTATTATTATTATTATTATTATTATTGAACCTCCAAATATTTTGAAACCCTATTTCGCCACCAAGGCATGTTATGGTTGTAGCTTACTATAATAGTATGATATATACATTGTAAAACAGAATTATTATCTTATGGTTTTGAATGAGTGTTATGAATTACATAAATTGTCTATAAGTGTCTTAGAAAATACTAGGTATTGTTATGAATGTTTGTTATGAAGTTCATAAAATGTTTATAATAATTCTGGTTATTAAAAATCACTTCACACGTTGAGGCAGAAGCCTCATCATCGTTTAAAAGTAAGTTTAACCAGAATCGTTGTCTTTCGAATATAGGGCAATCAAATAAAACATGTTTTGCAGATTGTATTGATTCTTGACATTCATGCTAAGAGAAGTATTAATAAACCACGAAATAACATTTTCGCTATTCAAAATCTATAAGATATTTTAATTTATATGTCCCAATTAGTCCACCGCTGTGGTCTCGAGGTAGCGTGCTGCCTTGGCACGCAGCGGGCCCGGGTTCGATCCCCGGTCGGGGCAGTTTCTCTGGGTGAGGCTTTTATCGGGGGTTTTCCTCACCTGTAAGACAAATCTCAGGAAAACTCTAAGGCCCAAACAGTTCCCGAAATCATATGGCCATCATCATCCTTACCATTATCATCATCGTTATCATCATCCTTCACCGGTGTGGAAAGCAACGGGAAGCTACCACACCTACAATTCCCTAGTAAAGCTGCAAAGCATAGCATGAAAAATGCTATGATTGCAGTGAAAGACATGCCCTCGGGCAGAATTACTATGGATGAATGGATGTCCCATTTATATCGTATTTAAAATCTGCGCATTTTTTTTTTATTTTCACTATTTATGTTTATAATTATAGAATTTAATTCAAGTATTACTGTACTACTCTATTTTAACAATAATTTAGAATCTAATTTATTTGAGATATTACAATAAAACTTGCTCAAAGCGGAATCGCATGGGACCTTTTTTTTCCACTTTGGACAAAATTCCGCATTAAAAAATCTAAAACTTATTAATAATCTTAGATTACAGAATACCATATATGTCTTTTTATGTACCTTGGATTAATTGTAGTTCCTCTGCCGCTGAGAAAAGAAGTATAGTACGTATGAGCGACTTCGACGGTAAAGCGCGAAAAAACAGTCCCATTTCGTCAGCGTTAAAAATGTCTCTTAGGCGCGTATCCTGATATTCAGGTATGTAGTTTCGGTTTTCGCTCACTAACTACACTTTCGTCCACATTCTTTCATTCCCCGCAAATTTCATTCCACACTACCTTGTGTCTCTTTTAAAACTGTCCAGCTAACCTGAAGATTCTTTGAAATCATTATTCCCTCAGGGATTTAACAAGAACTAGATCTTGACTTTGGAGCATCGGTCCGGAAATGTTTGGAGATTTATCTTCAATCACTTTCACTTTTTCGCTTAATGAGAATGATACATACATTTCAACCATCTTTATTCCGTAAATTCAAAACGTTACCTGTGGAAGATCGGTCTCAGAACTTAACTAATTTCAAGACTTTACAGCGCAATTGTTATTTGTAAGTCAGGTATCTGTGTTTCGCATAACGGGTGTGCAATGAGGCCGAATCTATAAAGGTAGAATCTATACAGTAAAAGCTCCTTATTCGCGGGGAATATGTTCCGCAAATATGCTACGAATACAGAAACTGCGAATATGGAATGGTAATTTGTATGGTTATATAGGGGATACGTCCCAAGGTTAGAGAATAAAATAAAAATTATCAAAATAAAACATTAATTAATGAGAGATTTTGTACAATTTATATTAATTATTACTGTCAGGTTTAGGCAAGGACTTAAAGAACTTAGTAAGTTTTACCCCTTTTGAAATGTCTTTCTATGAATACTGATATTCAGCTGTGAATTCCGCGCTATAATTCCTTATTTTGACTTCGGATTTCTTGATTCATTAACATTGAAACAGCGTGATAGAGAAGCGAACGACTCGCCAAAGCGTATGAACGGTCAAGAATTTTTATTTTTACTTTAAGCGGCAACGCTAATTCTTTTCTCTTCTGTACTAATTATTTTTCTTTCCTTTTACTGGACATTAAGAACTGGGAACAAATCACAAGACACACGTGTTATTCAATCAAAATTGTTGCAACGAACAAGTTGAAACAATAATATACCGATCGTGGCGATGGAGGCATTTATCAAAGCACATATCGGCATATGAAATACAACAGCTTTTAACAATGAAGTTTATGGTCAGTAACAATTTGTTTTGATATTTATTTGTCCATTTGGTTTCAATCACAATTTGTAAAAGCCGTCTTGGCACCTGCCTTCAGCAAAAAAAAACTGCTAATGGTTAATAAATATATAATTATATATATATACCTTTCCGCTTTATAATTTTTTCATGAATTGTGTAGAAATATTCTTCCGTTTCCGCGTTGGACAGATTCCGTTTTATGCAAAATAAATACACTAAATCGCCGGTACCAATAAATTTGTTCATATTGGACATATTTCCGCATTATTCACGTTCCGGATTAAACACGTTTTACTGTATATAGTCCACCGCTGTGACCTCGATGTAGCGTGCTGCCTTGCCACGCAGCGGGCCCGAGTTCGATTCCCGGTCGGGACAGGCTCCTGGGTGAGATTTTTTCGGGATTTTTCCTCACCTGTAAGACAAATGTCAGGAAGCTTAGGGCCAAACGGTCCCCGAAAACTCATCCGGCCATCATCATCATCCTTCACCGGTGTGGAAAACAACGGGAAGTTACCACACCTATAATTCCCTAGTAAAACTGCAAAGCATAGCATGGAAATGTTATGATTGCAGTGAAAGACCTGTCCCCGGGCAGAATTACTATATATATATATATATATATAGCAATGGCAAAAGAAGCTTTCAACAAGAAGAGAAGCATTTTCTGCGGACCTTTGACAAAAAGAATTAACGAAGAGGCTAGTGAAGTGCTTTGTGTGGAGTTGTAGCATTATATGGTGCGGAGACGTGGACATTGCGACGGAATGAGGAAAAGCGACTGGAAGCTTTTGAGATGTGGATATTGAGAAGAATGGAACGTATAAAATGGACAGACAAAGTAAGAAATAAAGATGTGCTAGACAGAGTGGGTAAAAGAAGAACAATGCTGGAACTCATAAAGAAGAGGAAAAGAAATTGGATTGGCCACTGGCTAAGAAGAAACTGCCTGCTGAAGGATACCCTGGAAGGAATGGTCAACGGTAAGAAAGTTAGAGGCAGAAAAAGACATCAGATGATAGACAATATTAAAATAAATGGTTTGTATGCAGATACAAAAAGGAAAGCTGAATTAAGGAAAGAGTGTAAAATGCTAAGTTTGCAGTGAAAGACCTAATCTTGAGCAGAACACTATGAATGAATGAATGAATGAATGGATATATATGAATAAGAAAGTTTTCTTGGGTTTTCCGCGTCTTGGATTCAAGTTCGGCCTCTGCCCACTGATTCCTAGAAAACCCAAGAAAACTTTCTAATTCATACTTATATAATACTTATACTTATAATCTGCAATATAACATATATATTGTTTTTCTTTATATAAGATTCTAAATTGAAATTCCCTAACAATTTTCATAAAATGGAATAAGTGGGCGAGTACTAGATACTGAATGCGGATTCTATTCTGTAACTGATAAAACATTTGTGTTAAAGGGATCTGTTTTCGCTTGAATAATATAAGGACATTGGTCAAGGATAGGGGTAGTGTATCACTATTATTAAAATAATCTTTATAAAGTGAATATTTTTCTCAGAGCCTATTCATAGCACGAGGATGAGACTTTCTCTGGTCATTTTCCAAAGTTTTGTCAGTCATTAAGCACAAGTAGGTTTTTTATTCGGAGTTTCATTATCGTAATGTGATTTTTGTTGAATTTTTAAATTTCATTTTTTATTATTATCTATCAACAAAACCAATACTAATGACATATAAGTGAAATCAATTTGTCTAATGTGCACGATACATTACTAAACATCGGTACATTAATTAGATCGTTAGAAAAAAACGTACTTTATAAGAAGTACTATCTGTACCCCACTACGCATTGCTGTAGCTCTGCCTGGTTAAATTGAATGAATGTCATTGATTTCCGTGAAATATTTAGCATGGAGTGTGTTGTTTTTATGCCCCACAAATGGCGCTGTTTTTAATTTTAAAGAATCGTGTCTTTTACCTGTCACAGGTGCGAAATCTGTATAACAGGTATATGAAAACACGCGCGTATTCGAATGTAACTTTGTGTCAAAATTGCAAAGTAATCGGTGAAGAACGTTCGGAGATTTATGGTTTTGAACAAACGAACATTTACATTTTTATTCATATAGATTTTAACAATAGTTATATTTAGGACATTTCGGTTTCCTTGGGCATTTTGAAGGGTGGAAATTAAATTAAAAATGAATTACTGGCTTACACTACTGTATTTTAATTATATTAATTCTACTGTTTTACATAAACAGTAATTTACCTACAGAAGTTACACAGTGGAAGTTAGTTCCTATAGAAATACCTACAGTTTCTGTTTCCTAACTAATTTAGCTGTTATAAAATGGAAGGTTATTTCCTATGTTAATGTTGTGTAAGTGAAAAATATTAAAGCTGCTTTAATTATTAAAGTTTAATGAACGAAATAAGGATGTAAAATAACACTTTGAGCTTCGTTAATTTATCCTGGAATTACTTTTTAATATCCAATTATAACTTGAAACTCCATTTTTTATTCGCTGCGAGAAATCTCTCATTTTATTTTCTGAGAACTTTCCAAAAGCAGTGAACTTAGCAATTATACATTAAGATGAATGGCATTGATACGGTTGAAATTTTCACACGATCCCTCACACAACAACAACAACTACTACTACTACTAACTACAATTTAGATTATCCAAAATGGCCATCAGAATTAAGTCACATGGTTAGCGTGGCGCAGTCCGTCAATCTTAGTTTGTTTTTTTAATCGGATTTCATAACTTCTCAAATCAAATACTATTGAGTCAGTAGTTCTCACTAGACTAGGCCCTTCTCCCACCCCTTGGGATACCTCGGTCATCATAACCATACTCCCAAGTCCTAGATTTCTTGTCCTCCCTATCCTATGTTCGCGTCCACGTTCAAGTTCACGGCTTTGAAACCAACACCCCTAGGGGGAGGGTGTTGGAGTTGCAACTGCTGGGAATTGCTGAGCTTCGTAGTCGTCAGGTCATTCCTGACGACCCCACAGTTGGTCCACGGGCTCCATGAGCCTAGCCGGGAGGACTGCTGTCGCAGATCCACCGACCGTTCCCCTGTTCTGCCTCCACAGACGTATCCTGCAGACGTTGTGAGACCGGCTAGGGCTTGAGTCCACAAGCCCCACAGTGTGAGACTTTAGTACATCCAGGTGCTCATCTCCTGGCGACCCCACAGTTTGTCGACGAGCCCGTAGGCTGAGCCAGGAACCGGTACAGTTCCTCCCCTCTGCACTGGTCCGAGCCGAGCCCTGGTGTGCCCCCAGGGACGCCTTCTGCCGCTGTTGTGGGCCAGCACGGAGCTCGCAAGCTCCAACAGATGAGCAAATAGTACAACAAGGCGCTCAACTCTTGCCTACCCACTAATGGTTCACGAGTCCCTTGGACTTGACCGGGAGGACTGTCTAGCAGATCCACCGACTTTTCCCCAGTGCACCAGCTGGGGACGTGTTTGGTTGCTGAAGTGGGTCCAGCCTGAGCATTAGTACGTCAGGTCGCTCAACTCCTGACGACCTCACAGATTGTCCTTGGGTCACCCGGTTCAGGAGTCGGCGCAAATCCCAGACCCAAAAGATCGCGCTTTCTCCGTTCCCGAGCTTACTGACCTGGTGGTAATTCCCAGCATTACGCCCGGTATTGTTCCAACCAGCCCGTTCGCAAGACTAAGCCTAGTCGTGCCGCTGCTGTGAGACAGCCCACTGAGCAATGTAGGCATCCAGGGTGCTAATCTCCCATGGTGCCCCCACAGATGGTCACGGGTTCAATTGAACCAAGAGAAGGGGCTACTGATCCCCTAGTCTCCCACCGCTCCACCAACAGCGGCCCAAATCCCGCTTATGGGCCGGGATCTTGAGGTTTGACAACAGAGCCCTCATCTTCCTGTTGACCCCACTTATGTTGCGCGAGTCCATCGGACTTGGAAGGGAGGACTGACTAGCAGATCCACCGACCTTTTCCCCACTACGCCGCCGAGGGGACGCGTTTTGTTGCTGAAGTGGGTGCAGCACGAGCTATGTAGTACGTCAGGTCCCTCGAGTCCTGACGACCTCACAAATGGCCCGCGGGTCCGGACTATACCTAGCCGGGAGGAGTGCAATGCAAACCACCGACCGTTCCCCTATCCGCCACCCGGGGACGCGCCCTCTTGCTGTTGTGAGCACAGCTGGGGCCCGAGAAGCGGACCCCCAGGGAGTTCTCACTAGACTGAGAGGACCTATCCCAGCCTAAAAAAATAAAATAGTTGTACGCTACAGTCATTGGTATATGAACACCTATCAGATACTAGTCAGCCAAGCTCATTGTTGCACGACAATCCTCTAATAATAATAATAATAATAATAATAATAATAATAATAATAATAATAATAATAATAATAATTAATAATATAAATACTATTTTGTGAACTGCCGGAAACGATGTAAGTTCAAAACTACAATTATTGTTAGGAAATAAAAAAGTTACGTTTAAACAAAAAACTATTTTACATTTTAACTAACTTTTTGTGATAAAAATTAAGGATATCTTATTATGAATTATAATGACATATTTTTTAATAATGAAGGTAAGTCAAGAAGTTAATTTTCCAGGTCTTAATAATATAAAATTGTCATGCAGTATTCTGGACTATTTAACTCATGCCCCAAACGGCAGTCAATGACCGATCACGTTTCAATGAATTTTGATATACAACCAATGACAGTCGTGTTTCACCTCACTTCGTGAGTCGTAAATTTATCGATAATTTGGAAATCACTGTGGCATTACTTATGATAATTACAAGTACCAGGAATCAGTACACAGTACAATAATATCAGATGTATTTAATCTTCACTAAGGAACACAAATTAACATTATAAATATTTAATGATATGCATTTTATTTTGTTTATAGTCACATTAGCTCATTAGTTTTTGCTTGAACATAAATATATGTTCGAAGTGAAGCAAAACAAGTATCAAGTAAACATTTCCGTAACACACACTTTTTTTTGTAAAACTTTAGTGTTTGTGATTTTATTGACATGTGTACATATCTTCATAGAATTTATAATATTTTACTTACTTACTTACTCACTGGCACCACCGATCCTGTACGTTCATGACCGTACGGACATAAGCTCTCCATACAACCCTATGCTGAGCTAATGCTTTCCAATCATTCCCTGTATAATCTACTTCCTCAAATCATAGTTAATGTTATTCTCCCACCTCATTCTTGGTCTGCCAACTGGTTTTCCTACAAGAAGCTTCCATGCACATCTTTCATTCCACATACGTGCAACATGTCCTGCCCATCGCAGTCTACGAGACTTAACTGTTCTTATTATATCTGACTTCCTATAAAGACCATGTAGTTCATTGTTATGTAGTTGTCTGCCACCTGTCTGTTCATCTCTCTTTAGTTCAACATTTTTCCTAAGCACTTTATTCTCAAATACTTGTAATCTCCTTTCCTCTCTTAAAGTAAGAGTTCATGTTTCGCATTCATATTATATAACTGGTAGAATAATAGTTTTATATATTTGCAGTTTGACTTTTTTGAAAGGAGTTGGGACATATAGAGTCTCTGTAATGCATAATAGCACGTATTTCGAGAATTGAGCCTATGTTTAATTTCTTTGTGCATTTCATTCCTTCTTCTTCTTCTACTACAAGGTTTAGGCTATGCAGCCTGTTCCGGCGAAGTTAAAAGTGGAGCTATTCCTATTTGTGATTATTGTTCCTCAAAATATCCCTCATTTGTCATTATCTGTCCATTTCATTTATATAATATATTTCTACGTGTGACCATATGTTTAGTTTTATTGATATTTACTTCCAGTCCTAATTTTTAGCGTTACTCAATAGTGTGTGTGTGTGTGTGTGTTGTCCTTTAATATCTCCTCGCTATCGGCCAATAGTACTACATCATCAGCATAAACTAACAGCTTATTAATACCATTGAGTTGTAGGCCTTCTTCATCCTCTAGAGATTTGATGGCATGCTCTAGTACAAAATTAAATAGTAGAGGAGACAGTGCATCTCCTTGCTTCAACTCATTCCGGATTTCAAAAGTGTCCAAAAACTGTTTGCCTACACGCACCCTTCTCTTTGTGTGATTTAGATACATTCGTATAAGTACTATCTTTTTAGGAATTCCGAACTCCAGCAGGATACTATATAACTTCTCCCTCTTAATTGAATTTATAATATTTTGCATCTATTATGTTCTGCAAGACTTAGGAAGATAGCTTTGGAAGATTCGACAGATATTATACAATACCGAGACTATGAAGGAATAAAACGGGTACCGGTAGCTGAAAGAAAAGAAGACATTGCCATGATACGTGTATGAAGTCCGGAATTAATACAAGATCCTCTCTCTTCTCTTCAGCTATTTCTTTCTCTGTACCTACCAACCACATATACAATATTCTGCAGTTGTTAAACTTTTCATACATATTAAATGGTGTTTCTTGTATAATTTATCATATTTATACTATTATTATTATTAATCATTATTATCATTATATTATTATTATTAATCATTATTATCATTATATTATTATTATTAATCATTATTATTATCATTATTATTATTATTATCGTAAGCATTATTATTGTAATTATTGTTGTTTTGTACATGAAATTTATATTGATGCATTTAATGTATTTTTAACTGTTTATAATTAGTATAGTGTATATCTATATTTGTGAAATATTTATTTGTATTTGTGCTGGTTGAGTGGAAGAGAAGGCCTTATGGCCTTAACTCTGCCAGAATAAATAAAAAAATATTATTATTATTATTATTATTATTATTATTATTATTATTATTATTATTATTATTATATAAATAGTAATCCAATCCTCAATGTCTTTTTTAACATTTTAACTGTCAGAAATGAACCGAATCCGACATTTTTCTGATCTGTAACTCGGTTGTATTGATGAAAGCATCTGCTTCAGTGTAAATATCAAATGAATTCCAATGTCATTATTTTGTTATTATTAGGTTATGGATTATGCGTATTTGCATTGTTGTCCCTGGGACGTGATGATGATTGCAGAGAGATAATAACGCATTCCTCATTGAGTGGAAATAGTATTAAGAATGTTATAGTGTATACGTAAGCATATACTTCATGTTTATACTTCAAGAGCATATATTTGAATATTGTAATACAGAAACAAATATGGTGTCTTAAAGTATAAATAGCAAGTTAACAATCATAATTTCATCACTTCAGTAGCCAGATTGCATTAAAGAGTACTTTTTCATTTGTTCTTCCTTTAATATATCATAATCTGGCTAAATCCTGCTTTAACTGTAAATGAGTTGATTTATATTTTATCAACTCTTTGTTCAGCTTGTGTGTTTCGATCAAGGTGATTCGTTGTGTGTGTACAGTCAAGGTTAACAAAGTCAACTATAATACAATTCATAGCGAAACTCCGTTAAAGTGTAGTCACAATATTAAAATATTATAATATAAAATTATGTACGTTAGGGGTCCATCTCCTCAACTTAAAATATTATTAAAAACGGTAGAACTTTCGAGATTAGTCCCATCGGCAGAAGCAAGCAGGTCTAATGTTATCGACCTTCGTTCAGTCAAAAGATATTTGCATCTGAAAATTTGGAAGAATATTTTGT
Organism: Diploptera punctata; assembly: GCA_030220185.1. Lineage (NCBI taxonomy): Eukaryota > Metazoa > Arthropoda > Insecta > Blattodea > Blaberidae > Diploptera > Diploptera punctata. Next base: position 1,029,256 of record JASPKZ010007266.1, read on the forward strand.
AATCTGTTGCCATAACAATAACTAATTGTGGTGTAATCTTTACCTTATCCTGGTACATTAGCTTGCGTGCTTAAATGACTTCGAGAGGTATGTCGACAGTAGCATTGCTGCTGAAAGTGTTGCCCATGCCGGACAAGTCGTAGGTGATAATCCAGAAGAAAAAAGTAGTTTGGTCGAAAGAGTAACAATTTTTCATTGTAAAAATATAACCGTCAACAAACGCGAATCCATGGAATAGACTCAATAACAGAGACATGTTCCTAGGAACATGGAATGTTAGGATATTATGTAGAAATAGAGCACCGTGTGTAGACTTCAAAAAGCATATAACTCAATTAAGAGGGAAAAGTTATATAGTATATTATTGGAGTTCAAAGTTCCTAAAAAATCTAGTTAGATTTCTTGAAAATATGTCTAAATGTCACAAAGAGTAGGGTTCGTGTAGGCAAACGGTTTTCACATAAGTTTTGAAATTCACAATGGGTTAAAGCAAGGAGATCTCATCTACTATTCAATTTTGTACCAGAACATGCCATTAAATTTTTAGAAGATTACGAAGGCCTACAATTTATATGTGTTAATAAGCAGAGGGATGTGGAGAAGAATTATATAATTTCAATTTGGCCACAGGAAGATGTGAAACATTCTGAAATCTGCTAAATACATAAAATAAATAACGATAATTATAAAAAAAATAATAAAGTAACTCACTGGCATTTTCGAACCTCATGGTTTATAACTGCGAGGACATCAGCACTCCATAGAATTAATGTTTTCCAACCATTCACTGTGTAATTTCCCTCCCTCAATTCACGATTAAAATTATTCTCCCACCTCATTCTTGGGGACTTTACCTCTGGCTTTCCTACAAGTTTGCATGCCTTTATTTCATTCTCCAATCGTTGCACATGTCCTATGCATCACAGTTCACGAGTCTTAACTGTTTTGATTATGCCTGATTTTCCAAAAAAAGATCATGTATTTCATGTTATGTATTTTCCTCCATTCACCTCTGTTCGTCTTTGTTCCAAAACTGTTTCCTCGGCACTAATATTTAGTAATATATATATATATATATATTATTATTAATAATAAAGATATTGCTGACGATAATAATAATAATAATGAACCGAAAGTGCGTTTTTCGGCTCATTACTGCAGCGTCGTTCTCCTCCCTAGACTGGGATATTTATGAACTATGCCAATATTCCTTTCTCCTTGCATCTACCCCCACTCTCCCTCTTTAACCTTCCTGCTGCGCTTTGTCTACGGCGCATCTCCCCTCTACCTCGGAACCTTCATATACGTGGTGCACAGGCAGAACGTTATCATTCATTCAAGCAGATCATTCATTCAGCATTCAATGTTTGAATCATCGATCCAGTCCGAGATGTGATTGGAACTCTAATATGGACAAGGTCGTCTGAAGCCGAGAAGCGGCGTAGTTTTAGTTGGTCCTGTAGACCAGGGAAGAAGCCGCCCCTGGCTTGGACTCTAGCATGAGTGTGGTATGTGGTGCGATGTGGTTTATTGTCTTGTAGAAATACTATTATTTATTTATTCACTTTATATTGTTTTTCTTGAATGATCAAATGTTTTTTCTTGATTTTGTTTTTACTTCAGACAACTTGTTTGCATTAAATATCATCTTTCATATCTGCTATCTGATTTATGTGCTCGTAGCTGTTTAGATATCCTATACGGAAATTCACTTACTTAGGAAATCATTTCCAGCTCCCTTACTTTTGCTGCCTAGCTTTCCTGATTGATAATTATTGTGGAAACCTTCATTTTCAGTCACTCTGTGGATTTGAGAATCATTATTTATTTATGTCAATATATCTAGGAAAGAAAGATGAATCAATCCTTGCCTTTCATGGGCCCGAGGCAAGTAATTTTGTGATTAATAACCTTGGAGGTAATCAGATCTACGCTAATAGAGGCAACAGCAACAAAATACGATCCGGCACCAATAATGGTCGCAGTCAGCGTGGTCCTAACCCGCACAAATGGTAGCATAGCGTGGTTATAACCCGCACAAATGGTAGCAGTCTGCGTGGTTTTAGAACCCGCACAATAATAATGTATTAGGCCTATATTAGTCTACTGCTTTGGAAAAAAATATGTAAGAAATAATAAATATATGCAAAATTGTTCACGTGATATTTTTATATAACTTAAATGCATGCACACAAATATTCACTAGAGAAATATAATAGGCCCCTATTTGCATCGGAACGTAACTTCTGTAAAATGTTTATGCTACGCATAAACAAATGAAATATATGCTTTTAATATTAATTGAATAAGTTAAAACTAAATTACGCGTTAATTAAATTATGTGGTATACATTGCGACGAATCAAACATGGCAGTTGCTAGTGTAAATTTTTAATTTCGGATTTCAGGTAAACCCCCACTTCTAATGATCGGATTTCGCTGATTTTTAGACATTATCTACCTCGGTTTATCTTAATAGTATGTAGTGACTTTCGTTGTGAAACACAGAAAATTGCGACCGTTACAGTCATTTTTAAATTTTCGTTTCAGGTGAATTTCTACATCTAACGGTCTTAGAGAATAATTTTTACTATAAAACACGCTCGTATTCGAATGCAACGTTGTGTCAAAATGTCATGATAATCGATCGATTACTTTTCGAGTTTTGCAAGCACGAACACACAGGCTGAATTTTTATATAAAAAGTTTGCAAGAGCAAAGAAAATATTCAAATAAACGTTCAATTTAACGGATAGATGCTGTGTTTTGAAATCACTGTTTGAAGTAGAAATTGCATTGATTACCGAATGTTTCGAAACAAACACGATGGTTATTGTTTCCAGAAATATCGTACCAAAGATAAACATAAATGTTTATTTTCAATATCCAGGTTCAACGTAAAACACGAAACTGTTAACATTTCACGCGATTCAAACGAATGTGATAAATGGAATTAAGTTTGTGTGATAATACGTTTTCTACTGTTTCAAATGTTTTCGTTGCGATAAGAGGGTACACACTGTGTATGAGACAATTTAATCTTTGTAATAATATCAATGCAATATCATGCATAATTAAAGGCTACATTTGCAAGAGTAAATTCATAAATTTTATTATCTAAGGGATCTAGAAAGCTAAAATGACACCATGGTAGGAGTATTTTCTAATTTATAGTATTGAAATAAAAGTATAAATAAAAATTAAGTCTGCCGCGGTACGCTAGTGGTTATGTCCTTGACTTTAGTTCCGAGGGTTCAAACCCGGCTGTGGTCGATGGCTTTTTTGGATGGATAAATCCAAGGAACAAATCCTCCGAGAGGGCTTTAACCCATACGACCCGAGTGTGAAGATTCTGAGGCTCGTAAAAGAACCACATGCTGAATAAAAATACCTTGTGCAAAATTTACTTCGATTTTCCATCCAGTAATACCTTAGTTACCTACTAGATGTTTCATCGAGGGCTAGGCCGACACCCTATAACTCGCTGACATCTATGGAAAAATTACATTAACTAAATTAGCTTGGTGACCAGCATCATGGGCTAGTGTTCAGCATTTCTGACTACCGTTCATGAGATCCCGGGTTCGATTCCGGTCAAACCGTAGGTATTTTTCCTTAAAGGGAATTATTCCTGTGATTTCCCATGGTCTGGAATTTAAGTTAAGTTTAGGTTAAGAACTATCCTGGCGCTTCATTATCATCTATCATATCATCGGGGTAACGTAACCCCGCCTTCTAGGCGCCCCAACTTTAGAAGTGGGTTACAATTAAGCCAATGCCAGGAGAGAACACCAGAAATGTCAAAATGACAACCTGGGGCATTGAATAAAAAATTAGCTTGGTAAATAAGTTCCTATTAGGGAGCGCCCTAATCCCGGCGCAGGGAAAGAAAGTTATTAGAAAAAAAAAATGAAGAAAGAAAAATTATAGAAACAAAATAGTATTGTTCTGGCAATCAAAGATTACGCTCCTAGACTCAGCGATAACCCGACCTGTTCTAAGGCTAGACTGGTCATCTTTGTATAGCTTTCGAAATACGGTAGAGTCCCTACCTTCCACTCCGGCGACCCGGGTTCAATTCCCGGCGGGGTAGGGAATTTTAAATCTCCACCTTGGGTCTGGGTGCGTGTCCTGTCCTTGTGTCTATATGTGAAAATGAAATAAAGTTAACAAAAAGATAAAAACAATAAGGTAAAACAAAAAAAAGGACGAACAGTGTAAACGAAAAGGAGAGAAAAAAATAATGTCCGTCGCCGTGGCTTAGTCGGTAGAATCCCTATCTTCCATCCGGCAACTTGGGTTCGGTTCCCGGCGGGGTAGGGGATTTTAAATCTCCACCTTGGGTCTGGGTGTGTCCTGTCTTGTGTTTGTATGTGTGAATAAGATAAAAAGGAACAACAGTGTAAACGAAAGAAAACGAGAAAGAAAAAAAAAAAGAAAAGAAAAAATAATATGTACGTTATTTACATGGACAGACACACAACCTCCGTACTGGGGAAGTCAGAGTTTTCTTTCGCTTAGCTAATATCATCGATATTCTGGCGACGGAAACTAAGATTAGTTCTAACTCTAATCCTCGCCCGATTGTCTCATTCCAAGGATCACGACGTGGACGTGACAGAGCTCTGTGATTACCATTTGTGAAGCCTCCGAGGACTAATACAAACTTTAACCGCCACAAAATAGAGTAAATTTGGCAATTTCGTGATAGCGTGACGTAGCATAAAAATAACTCTTAAAACATAACCTGTCGATTGCAAAAACTAAAGTCTGAACTACGACCATGATAATTTTTATAGTTTTACATGTCAAATATAAAAATAACATACGAATCAATGCAATGGCTGTAAGACTTAAGTCGTTGTTTAGACTTGGTTTCTCGAATATATGGATTTTATATTTTTTTACTGTTGTTGTGGGAACAATAAAAGTTTGCTATGGTTCAGAATTCGTTTCTGCAATCCGTGGATTTTTAATTTATTATTGTTTTTGTGGAACAAAAAAGTTTGTGAAACCATTGCCCTGTTTCAGACTTTGTTTCCGCATTTATTTTTTAAAAAGTTGTTACAGTTTTTATAAAAAAATAAATAAATAAACGTTTGTGAAATCATTGCTGTGGCTCAAATTTGGTTTCTGCAATCCGTATATTTTTAATTCTTTTATAGTTCTATGGAAAATAATGAAAGTTTGTAAAACCTTTGCTGTAGTCAGACTGCGTTTCTGCGGATTTTAAGTTTTTTATGGTTGTCATGGAAACAATCAAATGTGCGAAACAAGTGCCGCGATTCAGACTTGGTTTCTGTAAACTATTTTGAACAATTCGCGATATATGCACAGCTGTATTTTGAACAATTCGCAATATATGCACAGCTGTATCGATCGTGGGTAGACTTGTTAGTAACCTTGCTCGCCTACGGTTCCGGGAGACGCTGTCTCAATTCGATTAATTTTTAAGAGTGTAAAACCTTGTGGATGATTTTTTTTTTCAATGAACAATCATCTGTGAAGAATTACGAGTGATTTCCAATTTATCTAGAGGATTTGGAAATCAAGAGTGGCATTTGTTAGGACTACTTATCGAATAAAAGTAAGCTGTTTACTAACAGATTATTATTTAAATATAGTTATTTTAAAATATTTATATATATATATATATATATATATATATTATATATATATAATGTAAACGGCTATGTTTGAAATCAAATGAGAAATGTTTGATTATGCTTTATTTGTTCATCCACTGCAACTAGATCACATTATTTATTGCCAAATAGGATCGCAATATTGTAAGAATGCACCCTAGTGGAGAAAAAAATGTAACACATCAAACTGTATAATATAACCAACATTCCTTCCATCGTTAGTAATTTTGCCCGAGGGCAGGTCTTTCAGTGCAATCATAGCATTTTCATGCTAGGCTTTGCAGTTTTACTAGGGGGTTAAAGGTGTAGCTTCCCAACACCGGTGAAGGATGGTGATGATAATGATAAGGACGATAATGATGGCCGGATGATTTTTGGGGACCGTTGGGCCTTAAGCTTCCTGACATTTGTCTTACAGGTGAGGAAAAACCCCGAAAAAAAAACTCACTCACGAGCCTGTCCTGGCCGGGAATCGAATCTGGGCCCGCTGCGTAATAAGGCAGCACGCTACCTCGAGACCACAGCGATGGACATATAACCAACATTATAGGTTATTAATTATTTTTTTCGGAAACAACTTGGTAAAAATCAGTATTTAAAAACACTATTATTGAACATACAGTTATCAATTGTGTAGGTCGAGAGAATCTGTTCATTATTTTCTATATTCAACGTATTTGTTAGAGAGTCAGTCGCTGCAAAATAATTCTCTGACCTGTTCAGGATATTAAAAAGGAGGAGCTCCCTTTTTTTGGTAATAAAAATTCGATAATTGTCGAGGTCAGACACGACTGTGATTGGTCATTGACTCCCATTTGGTGCATGAGTTAAATAATCATATGAAGCAGACAGTTGCCCAACAATATTCTGCTGACGATGGAATTATTTCCGAAAGGCATCCGTTTTTAGAAAATTAACAAAGTTTAATACGGCCGTTTCCTTACAATTATTAATTTTATAATTTTACATTTCAAAGTTTATAACGTTAAATAACTAAATTTTAAAATATAAAATTTTAAATTTTATATTGTAGTCCACCGCTGTGGTCTCGGGGTAGCGTGATGCCTTGTCACGCAGCGGGCCCGGGTTCGATCCCCGGTCGGGACAGTTTTTCTGGGTGAGGTTTTTATCGGGGTTTTTCCTCACCTGTAAGACAAATGCCAGGAAAACTTTAAGGCCCAAACGGTCCCCGAAATCATATGGCCATTGCAATCATCATTCATATTCATCTTAGGTTAAGCTTAGGATTAGGGACTCTCCTGGCGCACCATTATCATCATCATCATCACCCATCATATCAGCGGAGCAACGTAACCCCGCCTTCCAGGCGCCGCAACCTCAGAAGTGGGTTACTAGTACGCCATGCCAGGAGAGAAACCAGGAATATCAGAAGACAAACCTGGGGCATTTGAAAAAAAATATATATTGTTAAATAACTATAAGCCGAACGAAAGGCAGAGGATAGGATACCAAATATGGTACTGATGTATAACCCTGGATGACGAAGATCGATAAGAAGACCAAGAAAGCGCTAGGCTGAACAAAGTGAAGTTGATGATGATGTTAAACAACTAAGTGTACAAATGGATAAACTTTAAATGCGCAAAAGGACACTAATTGTAGGCCTATTCTCTGCCGCGTCAATAATAATGGCTTTTATGTGCATATATCCGATTTCCTTCTAATACTCCGTGAGATCTAAGTAAGTAGGGCCAATATGTATTTGGCTGCTGAACAATAATGTTTTTGTTATCTGATTCAAGGGACCTAGAACTGAATGTTTACATTATCCCTGTATCAAATATTGTAATGAGACACGTTTGGACACTGAAAGCAAAAACAGCCAATGAAATTTATAAACATCAATCAAATACTTAAATCTAACACACTATAGTCTCTCGTTCTGACAACTGGTTATAATGCAAAGGCTATATTTGTGACCCTCTACCATAATGTTGCTTGAATTTTAATCCAATTAGACTAATCTCTGTCGCTGCAACTAGCTGCTTTGTGTAAATTCTATGCTGTATGCGCTCAGAATAGTTTGTTTAATGCCTTTTTTATGACACCAACATGATGAGTTACCCGACAAGCAGGAATATAATTTGTTTTCAAAATACATTTTTCGTAACGAATGTATGAAAAAAAAGTGAATTACAGGACAAAAGGTTTACTCCTACCCTGTTAACTGGGGAGCCTACTCAATCTATGTCACTGATGTTTATTTCGTGATAATTATTTGAAAATTTCTCATACATTTGTTATTCTCTTTAAAATTACGGGATTTATGCACACATAGGAATAGTTATTATTAAATAGTTCTGTATACACAAAACGTGCAACGACAGACACATATTTTTAGCATATGTCAAATAGGTGGGGGTACGCCGTAGCGTAGTGGTTAAGGCACTGAGCTACAAGCCGGAGGGTCGAGGGTTCAAGTCCCGTTGGGGTCAGGATTTTTAAACTGACCCAAACCCTCTGGCGGCACTATGGCCCTGGGGTCGACTCAACCTCTAACGGAAATGAGTACCAGACGCTTGTTCTGGGGGTAAAGGCGGCCGTCACGCAGGGCTGACAACCCGGCTGACATAAAGTGCCCATTGTTTTAGAAAAAGTGGGAGCCTTAACCTCCTACTACCCCAAGGGCCTCCGGGTCTGTTGTGGGATCACTTTACTTTACTTTACTTTTATATGTCAAATAGGTATATACCATATTACGAAATAACTGCTGACACTACCAAACATTATCATATTATTAAATATACATATAAAAATTAAATAAATATAATTTGTTTTATAATTTTTGTATTCTCTAACGGCGCCTTGGATTGGATTTCCAGCGGGGTTATAGAATTTTAATTCTCCACTTCGGGTCTGGATATGTGTCTTTGTCATGTGTTGTTTTTGGCGTTGCCTCAAGCATTCACCAGATCCAGGGAGAACCCGCTGTGTACCTGTCGAATGTGATCCTTCTCGTGGCCAATAACCAATCCGTCCAAAGCATTGAATGTCGGTACAGTGTTATGGAGAATGTACTGTATATCTTACAATTATAATTGAATGGTGTATTTAAATGGTCGTAAGTAATACAATAAAATTATCAGCAGAAACAAAAAAAATCCGATTCCGATTGAGGGTCTTTCCACTTTTCAGCGGTTGCTCTTTTACCAGCCGGCTGCTGGCCCTTCACATCTACATGTGTCAATCACAGAGGTAGATGATCAACAGCCAGTGTAGGGGTGACATGTGGTTAGCATGTCGAGTCCCCCAGCCGTTATAGCTGGTTCCTCAACCTGGAGCCGCTACTTATTGTAGCTACCCAATTGCCTCACGATGCTGGGTGGGCACCGGTCTCATACTGGCCGAAATACCATGAGAAAATGTCTTACCCCATGGAGACTCGAACCAGCGCAAGTCCCGTAGCTCTGCGCCAAGACTTCCTACCTTAACCGCTCGGCTACGGCGCGGGACTACAAAAAATCTACAATGTAAAATATCAACATTTTTACACCCATTGACGGTTTTATAATGACATTGAAGAACCGGTAGTCAAACATTATATTGTTTTATAAATGTTTTGATTTTTAAAATATTTTTTACCAAAAATCTATTTTGAGATCACTGACACATGTTCCTTTGTTGAAATTATATTTTTATGTTGATGAACGAAGTTGTGTAAAAAAATAGTGCACAGTGTAAATGAACAGGTATTATAAAACAATAGTAAATACAATTTTAGTTCACCTACATGGAAACAGCTTTTTTTTTGTTTTAATAATATTATTATCTAGAAAATTGGACTTTTCTGTATGCGTACAGCAAATATGAATTTAAAAGTAGACCTACGCATACCGCAAAGTTGTCATAGCGATACAATCAATAGTTAATTTAGCTTGCAATATTGTTTATTTTATTAAACAATATCACCTTAGATACAAAACTCATAATGAAATCATGACGTCACCTAACAACAATACCACAGTCAATTCTACTAGTACTAATTACTTTAGTAGAGTGACCATGAACAATATTCACAAAATAAACTCGATAAACTACTAGTTATTTTCGTATTAAAAGCTACTTTTCTGTAAATTTACATTCAGTCCCCATTTTTTATATTCTTCCATTAGTTTATTTATCATATATTTCATATCATCTTCTTCCCCTGCAAAAATAATTTGATCATCTGCAAACAACAATGAACAACAGAAAACAGAATATATGTGTTTGGGAAAGGATGTGGATGATCTCATACTTGAAACAGTGAAAATAAAAAAGTGTGAATTTTTAAAATATCTTTGGTCAATAATTACAAGTTTAGGTACCTGCGAGAGAGATCTACAGACTAAAATTGCAATGGCAAAAAATGCAACCAAGACGTTACATGGAATAATTTGGAATAAAAATATTACAAAGGAAACTAAAATGAAAATTTATAAGAGCATAATACAGAATATTTGTCATATGGAAGTGAAACTTGGTCTCTGACGAAATTACAAAAGAATAAAATTAGAACAGTTGAATTTGATTGTTTTAGAAGAAGCCTCCAAAAACAAGACAGGATAAAATAAGAAATGAATTCCTTTGGAAAGAAATGAATGTCACCACATCTGTTGTTAAGAGGATTGAAAACCAAACGCTTAAATGTTATGGCCATGTACAAAGAATGGAAAATGAAAGACGGCCAAAAAATATATTCCAATGGTCACCCCCTGGAAGAAATAAACGTGGCAGGCCAAGATGGAAATGGAAAACCTACGTCAGAACTATAATGGATGATAGGAATTTGGAAGAGGAGGGAGATTGGAATGTTAGAGATAAATGGAAACTGAAAACGGCAAACCTATAAGTGGGGGAAAGCCGAAAAAGAAGAAAAGCTACTTTTACATTGATTTTCCACACAGGTTCAACTAAAAAAAATAGCGTATGTTACTAGTAATAGAAGTTCTTCGCGTCCTCATCTCGAAATTCCTGCCTCGGCTACACTTCGGCAGTGAACGTCTCACTGTCACTTCCACTAAACCATAGTTACACAAATAACTATTTTAAAATTATGAAATTGTATTGCAGTATTATTAATAGCATATTACGATGCGAGGTTGGGAAGTGGTTTTTACAGAAGTGAGGAAATGTTTAAAAACCGAGCAATGGCGAGGTTTTTAATTTCAGACATTATGTAAAACACTTCACAAACGTGCAATGTATATTTTTTTGAGCGACGGTGTTTTCAAAATAATAAATAATATAAAAATAATAACATCTTTGTTGGAAATATTTACGTTCATTATAAACAACTGACTAACGTTAACAGTGTGAGTAATGTTTATTAGTTCAAACTACAGCACGTTGTGACACCGATCAGTGATAAAATGGCGGACAGTAAGTACTTACTGTTTTATATTGTTTCAAATAAAGTTCTGTTCATTAAATATGCAGTGATGTGTTTCATATAATGTATATTAACACTACCTTTTGGATATATTTTTGTATATACATTGTACGTAGTAGCCTATACATAATGGACAGTGGTTTTAATTTCCGCAAGAGGTTTGTAATATGTAATATTACAGTATAGTTATTTAGATTAGCAGCCCCGAAATACAGGAAGTTAAACTTTCAATCATGGTCATCACTCCTGTAAGTACGATAAAACGCATTATCGCTCAGAATAAGCACAATAAGTATAATACTTTATTTATGTTGAAGTTGACGTATAATTTTAATTGATCTATTACCTCGTATAACAATCAGCGACGCTTAAGCCATAGTTACTAGACAACAAAACCTATATATTCTAGCAAAAAAAAAACAAAACCCGCTATCAAAACAATAAATGCACTTTTAATAAAACGTTAAACAACAATGTTTGTTAATTTATCGCATCTTTTTTTCTCCAAAGCCTACATTACTCCTTCTCTAAACATCCGTCCATCCATCCATAGTACGTAATTCTGCCCGAAGGCAGGTCATTCACTACAATCATAGCATTATCATGCTATGCTTGCAGCTTTACTAGGGAATTGTAGGTGTGGTAGCTTCCCGTTGCTTTCCACACCGGTGAATGATGATGATAATGATAAGGATGATGATGGCCATATGATTTCGGGGACCGTTTGGGCCTTAAAGTTTTCCTGACATTTGTCTTACAGGTGAGGAAAAACCCCGATAATAACCTAACCCGGGCCCGCTGCGTGACAAGGCAGTACGTTACCTCGAGACCACAGCGGTGGACTCTCTAAACATAGGCCCTATAATTTCTGCAATAAATGAATTTAATTAAATATACTAAATATACAACATATACTAAAATATTATGAACGTAGATAAAATATTGTAAAACACACGTTACAAAATTAAGTTCAGTAACTCAATTCGATCGTGTTCTCACTTGAGCATCTGGTTACTAAACCTCTTCTTTTGTAACTAGTCGTGTAAGTAACTTTTGCAATTTTTATAGTTTGAAACATAACATTTATTTCTTACTTACAGTAAACATATATTAAGACAACTAATTTGTTTGCGTTATGCAATAAGTATTTATATTGTTTGAATTGCCATGTATTTTCAGTGTAAGTCCATTGAATTCAAACCAGTAATGTTTTCTAAGCGAATTGCCTCAAGCGAAATCGGGAGATTCTGAGTTCAAACCTCGGTGTCGACCAACCTGACCGAGATTTTTTTTCTGCCTTCCTTAAACGTTACGTCAAGGCGAATGCTAGGTTGGAATTTTATTATCAGAATCCATTTCATTATATTCACTATTTCGTAGTATCATCAGAAAATAAAAAATAAAAATGAATAAAATCTATAATTATGTATCTTGGATGATAAAAGCGTCTATAAATCACAAAAATCAGTAATAATATGAAAAGCATAAAAGTGTAGTAAGATGGAATTTATCTTGGAGAACAAATTTCCACCTTTCATTTGTCTTGAGAGTTGAGAAAAACAAGGAAAATATCCTTTCAGATTGTTGGGTTAAGGTATGTGTCGTCAATTGCTACCACCTGAGGCAGGTCGCTTGGTTGTCATCAATTGTTGGTTCAAACTCTGGATTGTTTCTATGCAAGAGAAAAGGATATGGCATGTAATTCTTCCTTTATAATTTTGATTATGAATCTGGGTTTGGTGAATTATTCAACAGTTCACCGAAACAATAGAAACAAATTAATTCCTTTCAATCGTCAGTTGTTGAAAAGTCATAGTTTGAAATGAATGTATTGATTTCACATTGGTTTGATATTTATTGTGCAAATATGTTCCTGAAAAAAATGCAGTTCGTTATGATGAATGTTTGAAAGGTCGTATGTGTGAATTTTTTAATGCGTGAGTGGACTTTTAAAGATACAGTGGTACTATATGTCTGTTTTTGTGTGATCAAACCTTGTTCACCATTAACGATTTTTTTCTACACCCCTCTCAGTTGTGTAACAACCGGCCATACTTGTTCGTTCCAGCAGTAATACACTTCCAACAAGCTTATTGCAGTCGATCATCGATTACTATCTGACAAAACTGGGACTAGCTGTAGTTCAAATATTAGGCACGGGTAATTAGAGTACATTTTAATTGTCCGGTCATTTTTATCAACGCAGTAATCAGCAGTAAAATCATAGGAATTCAATAAATGTATATTGGGAAAAATCGGTACGGAGCTCTTAGGTATAGAAATTATAACTAACTTACGAGCACTATCGAACCCATAGGTTCATGGCCGCGCGGACATAAGCTCTCCATACATCCCTATCCTAAGCTAATGTTTTCCATTCATTCCCTGTATAATCTACTTCCTCAAATCATTTTAATGTTATTCTCCCACCTCATTCTTGGTCTACCAATCGGCCGTTTTCCTTCTGCTTTTCCTATAAGAAGCTACCATGCACGTCTTTCATTTCCCATTCGTGCCACATGTCCTGGTCATCGAAGTCTGCGAGATTGAACTGTTCTTATATCTGACTTCCTATAAAGACCATGTAGTTCACTGTTATCTAGTCTTATCCATTCACCTGTCTGTTCATCTCTCTTTGGTCCAAACATTTTCCTTAGAACTTTATTCTCAAATACTCGTAATCTCCTTTCCTCCCTTAAAGTAAGAGTCCGTGTATCGCATTATAAAGGAGATAAAATGTGTTCTTTTTTAACTTCTCATCTATGAACTAAAGTTAATTTAAAAACAATACCATATTATATCTCTCAAAAGATAAAAGGGTTAGTCCTGAACAGATATAACAGGTTCGCAACGTTTTTTTTACAATAAGTAAATAAAAACTATGAAAAAGTGTCATTTACACTATTGTATTAGAAGCCCCATAATCTTTGTAGAGGGGTTTTTCTTATATTTCACCACATAAAATCAAAAACCAATGATATTAAGCAAAACTTGAATCATCCATAAAAGACAAGAAATGATAATGCCTCCTTCACAGCACCAACATAACACCACAACTTCCACGGAAGACAGCATTTGCACAATTCAGATTAACTACAGGTTACGATTGCTTTGCTAACATCTAGGCCCTGCCACCACCCCTTGGGATACCTCGGTCGTCATGACCATACTCCCAAGTCCTAGTTCTAGTCCTCCCTAATCTAAATCTCGCGTCCACGTTCAAGGTCTCGGTCCTATAAAACCAACACTCCAGGAGAGAGAGTGTTGGAGTTTTGCACTTCTGGGCAATTGATGAGCTACATAGTACATCCAGGTCACTCATCTCCTGGCGACCCCACTAGTTGGTCCACGGGCTCCATGAGCCTAGCCGGGAGGACTGCTGTCGCAGATCCACCGACCATTCCCCTGTTCTGCCTCCAGGGACGTGTCCTGCAGCCGTTGTGAGACCGGCTAGGGCTACAAGCCCAACAGTGTGAGACTTTTAGTACGTCCAGGTGCTCATCTCCTGGCGACCATCACAGTTTGTCGACGGGCCCGTAGGCCAAGCCAGGAACCAGTACAGTAGCTCCCCGCTGGACTGGTCCGAGCCGAGCCCTGGTGTGCCCCCAGGGACGCCTTCTGCAGCTGTTGTGGTCCAGCACGGAGCTCGCAAGCTCCAACAGATGAGCAATTAGTACGACAAGGCGCTCAACTCTTGCCTACCCCACTAATGGTTCACGAGTCCCTTGGACTTAACCGGGAGGACTGTCTAGCAGATCCACCGATCTTTCCCCAGTGCACCAGCTGGGGACGTGTTTGGTTGCTGAAGTGGGTCCAGCCTGAGCTTTTAGTACGTCAGTCGCTCAACTCCTGACGACCTCACAGATTGTCCTTGGGTCACTCGGTTCCAGAGTCGGCGCTAAGTCCCCGACGACAAAAGACCGCGCTTCCTCCTTTCCCGAGCTTATTGACCTGGTGGTAATTCCCAGCATTACGCCCGGTATTGTCCCATCCAGCCCGTTCGCAAGACTAGGCCTAGTCGTGTAGCTGCTGTGAGGCAGCCCACTGAGCAATGTAGGCATCCAGGGTGCTCATCTCCCATGGTGCCCCCACAGATGGTCTCAGGTTCAATGAACCAGGAGATAGGGCCACGAACCCCTAGTCTCCCACCACCCCACCAACGGTGGCACAGGCCCCCGCTGTGGGCCGGGGTCGTTCAGGCTTGGCAGCAAGCTCCTATAACCAATAAAAATTCTCCTGCTGACCCCACTCATGGTCCGCGAGTCCATCGGACTTGGAAGGGAGGACTGACTAGCAGATCCACCGACCTTTTCCCCACTACGCCACCGAGGGGACGCGTTTTGCTGCTGGAGTGGGCGCAGCACGAGCTAAATAGTACGTCAGGTCGCTCGAGTCCTGACGACCCCACAAATGGCCCGCGGGTCCGGTCCGGACCTAGCCGGGAGGAATGCAAGCAAACCACCGACCGTTCCCCTATCCGCCGCCCGGGGACGCGCCCTGTTGCTGTTGTGAGCACAGCTGGGGCCCGTAAACGGACCCCCAGGGATTGCTTTGCTAACACGAGATCAATATATTGTCAACACCAGGATGCATTTTATGCAACCACCCAGAGGAAGAAATGGATGACGAATATGTCAACAGTATAGCCGTCAAACAGGAAACTTCCAAATCTGAAAAGTACTGGAGAGCAAGACTGTTAATGACTTCAGTGTTAGGTGGATACATTAGACACCAACCACCATTGCATACTTTTGTAATGCCCATCTAACATGAAAAGTTTGTGCAAACATATATAACGTTCCGCACAATACGCTAAAATGTAAAAACATATGTCTCAGTAATATACCATCCACATGACCAAAAATAGTCCCACAGAAAATGTTCAAACTGCTTCTTGTTCAAAAATACATACCGGAACAATTAAATACCTAAAGATACCTTAAAACATCGGGCATTTTCAATCTGATGCGCCGACCGAGGGGAAGAGCAGTCATGTTGAAGGAACGCGCGAGATCGCTTTTCAGCGCTCGAACAGTCGGGGCATCGAGAGAGTTCCCCTACCACTATATGCATTTTCCCTCCGGGCACGCGTCAGACTGAAATAGCACGATTTTCAGATGCGTTTTGAAGGCATTTAAATTAACTTAACATACTATTAATCACAAGGTGCTGTAGAGGAATTCTTGAGGAATAAAAATAATTTTGAAGATTTGTTGTGGGACAATTATTGGCTATGTGGATGGCATATTACTGTTTTGATTGTAAGCGAATTCGGCAGAAATTTATGAACAGTTTTGCACATCATTTTCATGATAGATAGATGTCATAAATGACTAGCAATTTGAGACCCAAAAAAGTATCTACAATCATTAATGGGGCTAGTATATAATGGTAAAAAATGACACTCTTCTCTGTTCTTATTTATTTTTCAAGAAGTTGTAAACCGAAATTATCTGTTGAGGTATTTTTCGCAATTTAGAGCTATAGCTATAGCATACTATTTTTTGGTTTTTGTAAATTAATTTTTCTTCATAGCTGATAACTAAAAAATAATGACACTTCTATGATTTTTTGCAACTTGATTGCCGCTCACCAATATTTTCCAAAACGTAATTCTACACTTTTTGGCTAATTTCGCACTGAACTTAAAAAAACAAAGGTTATTATCGCTAATTACCTTGGTCTATATTCTCTTGTTTAGATATCTGGATAAAAAACTACATAGTTCATAAAATACTTTGCAAGTTTAAAATACATGTATTTTATTGATGCCACAATATATAAAGACAAAAAGACTAATTACCGTATGTTAATATCTCTTCACTAAAAGGCTGCGACAGCTGGAAATTTCCGCAAGTAATAAATATCCCGAACAAGAGAGTTTATTTCAACTTTTACAGAAGATAAACATTTAGGCCAGGGTAATAGAGATAAAAACCTAATTTAAAAAAATCCTGGCCACTTGTTTTAACGGGATAATTAACATACACGTCGTGGGGATTCAATTAATACGATTTCGAAAAAATCGACGCGGGACAAATAGGTACAAAAATTCATAAAATACCAAAAAACATGTTTTTTTCAGATATGAGGAAAAATTAATTTCCAAAAAAACACGTCATAGCGTTAAAAAGATGAAAATAAAGAGGCCTGAACAGACAAAATCGATTTACAACTGTTTGCAAGAAAAAAAATTAAAAACCTCGAAAAGTGTCATATTCACCATTTTATTACTAGGCCCGTAATTGTGGTAAATACCTTTTTTCGGGGCTTAAATCGTAAGATTTTTATGACGGTCATCTATCATGAACATTGTTTGCAAAAATATCTATTATTTTCTTCACAATAGCTACAATTTTAAAAAATTGATTTTTTTTTTAATATGCCATTCATATGATCAATAATGGCCACATGGCAATTCTTCAAAATTATTTTTATTGCTCGAGAGTTCCTCTGCAGCCATTTTATAATTAACAGTGTATTAAGTTCAATATAAAAAGCCTCTGAACGTCGTGCTATTTCGATCTGACACTCCACCGGAGGAGAGAGGCCAGCTCTCTCGATGCTTCGGGTGCTCGAGCACTGAAAAGCAACATCCGGCGTTCGCTCACCATGACGTCTCTTCATCTCCGGCGACGCGACAGACTGAAATAGTTTGATTTTTGGAGGAGTTTTTTTTAGGTATTTAATATTTTCCTTTAGGTACTGTTGTTATGAATATTGTCGAACAATCCTTCAGGAACAAAAAACACTGTGGTAATTTCTGTGGGACCATCATTGCCATATGGATGCCATATTAGAGAGACGCCTGTTTTTATATGTCAGTGAATTATGCAGAAAGTTACATATATTTTTGCACAACATTTTCATGATAGGCGACATAAAAATCTAAAATTTAAGCCCCGAAAAAAGACTCCTCAATGATTAGGGTCTAGTTATACAATGGTGAAAACTACATTACATTTTTTTTTTTCAAAACTTTGCGAACCGATTTTATCTGTTCATTGCTAATTGTTTTCATATTTTTTTTAGCGCTATAACGTGTAATTTGTGTTCTTCCAAGTCAATGTTTCTTCATAGTTGAAAAGTGAAACAAGAAACAGGGTTTGACATCTTTATGAAAATTTTGCACCTAATTTACGCTCATAATTTTTTTCCGAAACATATTATGCATTGAATTACGACGACGTTTCTCCTAATAATCGCGTTGAAAAAGTGACCAGAAAATTGTGTTTTAACCCTTCAGAGTGGATGGATTTAAATGGCCGAGAATACTCTGATGTGGGAGGAGTTCACCGGTATTTAAACTCAGCCGCTCAGTGCCAGTATTCCAATAACGCATTTAAATTGATATATCTTGAGTAATTTAAATGTTTTTGCAATTCGTTTATGGTGAACCCTTAATATAATATTTAATTAATTAAATTTGTTACGGTTCTCACGTAACATCTCTGCGTTTTTTGCAGACTTATTTATGGTTGTTGTGCCACAGTTGAAATAGGTCCTTGTTGTAAACTTCTCACATAAGTGACACAGTGTATTGCACTAGGGATTCTTTGAAGAATTCAGAGAACCGGCTTTACCTAACAACAAAACGAAATATTTACACAAAGAAAAGGGTCTTGAAGAAAAAAAGTATGAACTTCAAAAATTGGTATGATAAATCTTCAAAATGTAAACCAGCTGTTTGACACTCGGGCAACAATAAGTGTATTTTTTTCCCCTTGGTGTTTACTTTGTTCATGTTTATTACAAACACATTGCTTCTATGCGCTGACCTTCTTTCTTGTAGGGGGGGGGGCAGCCTTCTCCAAATGTGTCTTTCTAACACTTTGGAAACATTATTTTAGGTCGTGTGCCTTCAAAAAATGGTCTTTCTACACATCAGACCTGTTGTACTAAGACCTTCATCAACCCTAAATTTCAATGCCTTTCTTCTGGTTTCCAAACCGAAAACAGTTGATGAAATATGACTATAATAGTTTCGCCGGAGGTGTGGACTTAAAAGATCAACATGCTACAAGCCGGAAGATCGAGGGTTTGAGTCCCGGTGGATCAGGATTTTTAAACTGAACCAAACCTTCAGGCGGCACCGTGAACCCGGGGTTGACTCAGCCTCTAACTGAAATGAGTACCAGATGCTTGTTATGGGCCGTCAGACAGAAATAAGTACTCGGCTTACATCAAGTACCGATAGTTTAGAAAAGTGGGAGCCTTAACCTCCTAATATCCCAAGAACCTTCTAAGGTCTGTAGTGGACCACTTTACCTTTTAGATACTGACTGAATTGTAGACTAACTACCTTTCCATAATGTAAGGATATCGTCATTTGAAATATATATATATAATATATATATATATATATATATATCTGAAATTTACTGTTGTGGTCCTGTACTGTAACGTAAATCGGAAATAACTTTGTTGGGTCTTTATATATACTGAATTTGCGACATTATTATTAAAAATGAAGAGATTTGAAAATAGATTCAATTTGATAGACAAGCTAATCTACAAAAAAAGGCTAATTTAGTTTTATAAGAAATCCTTTATCAAGTTATAAATTTAAGAAAAATGTAAGAGGCCGCAAGAATAAATGCAAATATAAAATTATTTTAACTTGTTACTGAGGGCCGTAATCAGTTAATATATGCACTAATATAAACTTTGAAGTCTCTACATAAAATTTGTATAAACGGTAAATAGTTAATGTAAACACAAAGGTCATAATTACAGTTTAAAGCAGTGCGTGTAGCTAGCGTACACGTCACGTCGTTCCGCATTGGGTGAAGAATTCAACTTGCGTACACGTCACGTCGCTCCACGCTGACGGGTTAAAATACTCTACTGTAGCATACTTTACCATTATTATGTAAGGTGATGATTGGTCTTGTAAAATAAAAAAAAAGTTTGCACTCTTAAAATCTCAATATAATAGTGTTATTCCTGTTGGTATATGTTGAAGAGAAATAAAAATATACCTTTATAAAATATGAAATCGTTCAAAATGAGAATAGTGTATTACCATGCGAGGTTTGGAAGTGGTTTTTACAGAATCGAGGAAAAATGTTTAAAACCGAGCGATAGCGAGGTTTTTAATTTCCGGAATTCTGTAAAACACTTCACTACGTTGTTCATTATTTTTTGCTCGATGGTGTTTTCAAAATTATAGATAATAGTAAAATAATATATTTGTTGGAAATATTTGCGTTCATTATAAACAATTGACTAACGTTAACAGTGTGGGCAAAGTTCATTAGTTGAAACAACAGGAGGCCTTGAGAACAATCATTGATAACATGGCTGCAAGTACGTATTTTTTGGTTTATATTGTTTCAAATAAAGTTCAGTTCATTTAAAATGCAGTGATTTGTTTCGTATAATGTATATTAACACTACCTTTTGGATATTTTTTGTGTATACATTGTGCGTAGTATACATAGAGGGCAGTGGTTTTATTTCCCGCACGTGGGTGTAAATGTAATATTACAGTATAGTTATTTAGGTTGGCAATCCCGAAATGTACGAAGTTGAACTTTCAATCATGGTCGCCAATGCTGTAAGTACGAAAAAGCGCACTATCGCGCAAAAAATATGTTTTCATGTATTTGACGTTCCGAATATTTGACTTTTTCGAATAATTTAGTATTCAGAAAAAAAAATATACGCAACATTAATTTTCCTTTGTGAAACTTTAGTGCTGTAGAAATGTTAGGTTTGAAACAGAATGTGAAAACTCTATGTGAAAGAATAAAAACATTAAAGTAAAATCGATTAATTAATGTTACGAATGGCAATAATTCACTGATACCTAGAAGTGTAACCGAAAATACACAAAGAGTAAAATATAACTCAACGCAGCCATCATCCTTGTTGAAAAAGAAAAAGCGAAACAAGACTAGTTTTGTTTGGCGTAATCAAACGTTTCAAAGCGTAAATTACTATGGACTAGTTTACTCACCTTACATTCAAACGTGTCGCTAAGATAGCGTCATTTGTTACAAGCTTCGGAATTACACAAAACATGTTTTGTGATTTGCAATTTGTGCAATTACAATTATTATTAGTATATAAAACTATTATTCTACCAGTTATATTATATGGGTGCAAAACATGGACTCTTACTTTAAGGGAGGAAAGGAGATTACGAGTATTTGAGAATAAAGTTCTTAGGAAGATTTTTGGACCAACGAGAGATGAACAGACAGGTGAATGGAGAAGACTACATAACAATGAACTACATGGTCTTTATAAGAAGCCAGATATAATAAGAACAGTCAAGTCTCGTAGACTGCGATGGGCAGGGCATGTTGCACGTATGGGGAATGAAAGACGTGCATGGAAGCTTCTTGTAGGAAAGCCAGAGGGAAAACGCCCAATTGGTAGACCAAGAATGAGGTGGGAGAACAACATTAACTATGATTTGAGAGAAGTAGATTATACAGGGAATGATTGGAAAGCATTAGCTCAGGATAGGGATGTATGGAGAGCTTATGTCCGCGCGGCCATGAACCTATGGGTTCGATAGTGCCAGTGAGTAAGTAAGTAAGTATTAGTATACTTTATATTAAAACATCTCATCGTTATTGCCCTGTTACCTTATTATATAATTCGATATTGTCATACAAATAAAATGTTAAAAAAATTAAAGGCGCCTAATGCATTATGCTCCATTTAGAGTTTGGCATTGAAAAGTTTATAAAACAAATCAATAATACCATTACGACCGTAGCGCTCTTTCTATGTAATTCAAATACGGAAGTTCTCTATGTCGGATTATGCTTTTATCTACAATTGAAATAATAAAATACCATCACATTAATACATTTTTCTGCTTCGTTGTTAAAGAGAAGTTGGCTTCTACTTTGATTGCAACCTAAGTTACATTAATCAAGTAAAACAAACAACTTGATACATATTTTGCACAATGCATAGTACATTAAAAATGTCGTCACATTTTGCTGGCTGACTTCGTTGACAAATTACAAGTACCAAGTAATATACGGTGTTACTAACTCATATCTCAACCTTAAACACCTTTCCTAGCTCAGACTAAATGACCGCCAGACGTACTCTCTCCTTATCCAGTGTCGTCTTCATGACCTTGGAATTACCTGTCTCCTGAAATTAGGGACAATAGCGTCCTTCAAAGGACAAATTAATAATTCTTTCTACGTAATGTTAATATTTAGCTTATCCTATTTTCAGTATTGTTTCATTGAGTTTTGTATAAATATTATATAATCTTCACGTATATTGGTCTCGTCCCCTAAAAGTATGACTTTATCGACCTTATCTATTATACAATTATTGTAAGTACTATCATTGTTCATTATACACAATTTTTAAACATTTAATTGTATATATATATATATATATATATATATATATATATATATCCATCCATACTAA
The DNA here is from genome assembly GCA_030220185.1 of Diploptera punctata. Classification (NCBI taxonomy): domain Eukaryota; kingdom Metazoa; phylum Arthropoda; class Insecta; order Blattodea; family Blaberidae; genus Diploptera; species Diploptera punctata. Next base: position 1,051,704 of record JASPKZ010007266.1, read on the forward strand.
TTCTGCCCGAGGGCAGATCTTTCACTGCAATCATATCATTTTCATGCTATACTTTGCAGCTTTACTAGGAAATTATAGGTGTGGTAGCTTCCCGTTGCTTTCCACACCGGTGAAGGATGATGATGAAAATGATAAGGATGATGATGATGATGGCCAGATGATTTTCGGGACCGTTGGGCCCTAAGCTTCCTGACATTTGTCTTACAGGTGAGGAAAAACCCCGAAAAAAACCTCACCCAGGAGCCTGTCCTGACCGGGAATCGAACCCGGGCTCTCTGCGTGACAAGGTAGCACTCTACCTGGAGACCACAACGGTATATATTATACACATCCGAATGTATGCTTTTAATAGTTACTTGTTAAGTGGAATAGATGGCCTCGTGGCCTTGACACTCCAGAATAAATAAAACTTCATTATTATTTACTATCATTGCTCCACTGCTGTAATCTCGAGTTAGCGTTGCTGCCTCGTATGCAGCGGGCCTGGTTTCTAGTCCCGTTCGGGGCAAATTTCAGAATATGTATGTGGATGGTGTGTTTCGTCTTAATATTGTGTTGTGTACGAGCAGACCCTCATATTGAGCTGATTTTCAATCCGGGAGGACCTCCATATCTTTATGTGGACAAAAAAGTATGTGTGTGATCCATATTTAACATCCCTCTCCTGACAGGTTGTGCCACTGTAAGTACCAGGTGTCGTGTGCCATTAAAAGTACCTATAAGGTGTGAGGTTAAACTAAAATAAAGAATACATTATTAACTTATTATTATTATTATTATTATTATTATTATTATTATTATTATTATTATTATTATGATTATTATTAATACAGTTGGTCATGTAAAGAAGCAATAGTGGTTTTCAAAACCAAAAATCTACAGACTATTTATCATAAGTAATGCCACGAGTGATTTCCAAATTATCGATAAATTCACGACTCACGAAGTGTGGAGTGAATTTATCTAGAGAATTTGGAAATCAAGAGTGGCATTTGTTAGGACTATTTAACGAATACAATTAAGCTGTTTACTCACAATTCATTATTTTAATATAGTTATTTTAAAATATTTATATATTTAATGTAAACGGCGATGTTTGAAAACAATTGAGAAACGATTGGTACGCTTTATTTGCTTCTTTTGTTCGTCACTGCAACCAGATCATATTATTTATTGCCAAAGGAACGCAATATTGAAAGAATGCACTCTAGTGGAGAAAAAATGAAACACATCAAACTGTATATTAATTCATTTCTGATGTCCTATGATGTAAATATGACAATGATACTTTTCCTGGGAAGAAATACATTTAAGAAAGTGCAAACAGTGGTTTCTCTTTTTGGTGGTATAATCAATCGCTACAAATGTTTTTATATTAACTCCCGCATGCGGTATGTGTTGACATTCCTGAACTATATATACAATCAGGTAGCCGTATTTCTTAGAGAGTCAGTCACTGCAAAATAATGCTATGACCTATTTAGAATGTTAAAAAGGAGGTGCTTTCTTTATTATGATAAACTTTAGTTGGTAAATTCCAGGCGAAACACGACTGTGATTGGTTGTAAATCAAACATCATTGTAACGTGATTGGTCATTGACTCCCATTTGGGGCATGAGTTAAATAGTCTTAGTAAACATATACCTCATATATTATTAAGAAGTATTTAAATAAATGAACATAGTATGGCTATATTTAATATAGGCCTACCATTATAGCAGTCTGCTAACAATTCCTCTTCATAGCACTTCCTCCTATTCTACTTCCTTCACAGTAGCCTCTGCCCGCTCCTGGAATCTCCTTCCTCAAGATATCAGGGGTTGCCGCACACTTGGAACCTTTAAGTCACGCTTATACAGTTACCTGTTGTCTAATAATTAATTTTTCTCTATTTATATAATTTTATACTATGTCATTAATCTTTTCCTCGTTTTTTATATATATTGTACATATTATATATTTAATTCGTTAAATTTAGAGTAAATCAAAATACATTATAAATATTAATTGTATTGTATTCATAACTTGTAATCGTTTATATATATATATTGTAATTTAGATTTAAGACTATTTTTTTGTTTGTATTTTTTTTAAACCTGGTTGAGTGGTAGACAAGGCCTTAAGGCCTTAACTCTGCCAGGTAAAATAAAGCTATTATTATTATTATTATTATTATTATTATTATTATTATTATTATTATTATTATTATTATATAAAATGTATTTAGGTATTTTATAGGAACTAGATGACCTATTGATTATCACGCTCATCTCGGATTTCCAGATTCACGGGTTCAAACCTGACGGGGTTAACGTGTTTTTTATGTACAGCTTTCTTCGGAAGAGAACAGCATTTGAAGAGACCGTGTCGTTTACGACACGTAAATGAACCTGGAGTTTAAAATAAAATATCTCAAAGGAAAATATGTCGGAAAATGGACTCCCTGCATGATTAAGAGCGGTGTGAAGCTAGGCGGGACGCGGCGCGGACGGCAGGCAATAAAGGTTATCCAATCTATCAATTCAAATGTTGTTTTACTTTTTTTTTAGTTTAAATGACAAATATTGCGCTGAATTTTAATGCATCGCAGTTAAAAACGGTATATATTTTTTTGACATGGCCTTTGTATATTACAACTCTTATCTGGAAGAAATTTCAAGGTAGGTTTCGACATGCAATGGTTGACAGTTCCCTTGTGTGGTAACATAAATAATCTACTGAAGATAATTGTATAGGCCTAAACAAAAAAAAAGCAATCTCTTTCATTTCCGCAGCTAACAGATTCAGCCCATTACTTTACAACTGATTGATTGGTTGATTCTCGTTCATCCCGCTCGGGACATAGGTGCTCCTCCAGTGAGGAGTATTTTAACCAGATTAATTTAGTTACGGTTATTTCCCTGTAGATGTCTATTAGGTGACATGTTATCAGTTCGTCGGTTGAAAGAGACGTTTAGTAGGAAACTAAAGTATTATTTGGATGGTGAAGACCGATTATATTTTCTTCAGAGTCTCTAAGTAGGCTTTAAGTTATATTATTTTTGGTCTGGACATCTTACCTCAATATTAATGTTCGTAATTTATAACACAAACACAATTTCTGGTTTTGTTTCTTCCTTGTAACTTAAGAAGTTGTAATTAATATTTAATTTTAGGAAGTTATATTTTGAGGTTATATAATATAACTTCCTAAAATTAAATATTAGGCTTTAAGTTGTTTTACGAACAGTAAAATCTTCAGATTCGGGATACACGGCTAAAGCATCCTCCCGGAGACGTTTCCATTGGATTTTGCCATCCTAAAAATCCATCGACCCTGGGCGGGTGTGAACCCAGAGACAAATAATATAGGCTACTACTAAAACCACCGAGCGACGCCATTACTAGTTCTTTCATCTGTATTATCATAAAATTTCCATATGAAAAAGTGTTCTCCTTTATCTCTACTGTAATACGGGGTGCATCAAAATATGAAAACAAATTTTAAATACACGTGGTATGTAATTTCAATCGATTTTACATCAGGAGTTTGGTAAATTTTCAGGTCTGACGTGGATCGGTACTAACATAAATATTTTTCCTTCTTATATCTTAGTATTGCTTCAATAAATCGTGATTTTGTTTTGAAATAATTTCTCAAAGTGAATATTTATTAGTTTCTTTTACAGACAAAGATAGAACCTTATTTGACAGGCGGATCTGCCTGTTCTTATCGCATCAAGTGATATTAACAACTAGTATAATTAATTTTTCGGTGTTTGTAATATTTTCATCAAACAGAGAATGAAGACTGAGTAAGATTCTCAAAATGAACTCTCTTTTGAAACCTGTTTTAATTTTCTTTGATGCGATGATACTAAGCTCTTTTTAAATGAGCTTACAGTAAACTCAAAACACCAATAAGCGTGGTTTCATTTTTTCATCTTGTCTTGCTCTTTCAATCCTAAATGCCAAACTGCAAGCATGAAATCGACTATGTACTTTCAAGGATTAAAGTAATCAATCGATTTTTAACTCATAAACTCTATGATGTTACAGTTAACTTTCAATACCAGATTCAGTGAATTTTACCCTATATTAATTTTTATTTAGACTCTTTGCTTTTTGCAGATGATTTGGTATTAATAGCTCCAACAGAAACAGATTTACAGTATTCTATACACAATTTTAATATAATTGCAAAAAGGTACAATATGGAAATCAATACAAAGAAAACTAAAGTGATGGCCTTTTGTGGGAAACACCCTATACCTAGCAAAATTGTTATGGATGATGAAATTTTAGAACTAGTAAACGAATTTAATTATTTGGGTTATAATTTAACATTTCAAGATGAAGCTGATATAGCCTATCAAAGAAAATCACAAATTTTACAAAAACAACGGGGATAATTAACAGTATAATGAAACCATCTTTAGTACAGAAGAACACAAGATTACGGCTTTATAAGGTTCTCGCAAGACCAGTATTAAGATATGGTAGTGAAGCATGGACAATACGAAGAAGAAATGAAAGCAGAATAACAGCAAATGAGATGTGATTTATGCGCCGTACAGCAGGCTAAACAAAGTGGGACCATAAAAGAAATGAGGAAATTATGGAAGAGTTGGATGTAGAACCCATTCTTCACCATATACAAAACTACCAGAACAACTGGAAAGCCCAACTTCAACGAATGCCATCTCATAGAATTCCAAAAGCCATACTTCGCTATTGCCCCCAAGGCAAAAGATCGCTGGTACGTCCAAAAAAGCGCTGGATGGAAAATTCCTCTTTGAGACCGTAACAGGCCACACGGCCTAATACTTGCATGGATGATTATTATTATTTTTTTCTTATCTTTAAATTTCACTCTCTAAAAATCAAAGTAACATTTTTAGGTATACACGACACAAGTTTATGTGAAAATACCAAGTTGTTAGAATAACATATTTTTGCAGCAAAAATGTATCTAATGACAGCAGTTATAAAATATTGTTGGACGAAATTTCAATTATACTAGTGTTTAAGGGTTTCATATAATTAACAAACATGCAACTAGTTGATCTGCAGTCAGTTACGTAAATACAATAATATAATAATTCCTATTACAACGTTGAAAAATATATTTGTGTCCCATTTGACATTATCGAATTATGTGTACATCCTAATTATACGATGTGTCCAAATGTCCTAGTACCGTAAAACCAGAAAATACTTGTTACACAATATAACTTTTCCACGTTAATCGAACTATATTACCTTAACAAATAACAAACTCACTGGCACTATCGAACCCGTACGTTCATGGCCGCGCGGACATAACCTCTCCATATATCCCTATCTTGAGCCAATGTTTTCCAATCATCCCCTGTATAATCTACTTCCCTCAAATCATGGTTTTAATGTTATTCTCCCACCTCATTCTTGGTCTACCAACTGGACGTTTTCCCTCTGGTTTTCCTACAAGAAGCTTCCATGCACGTCTTTCATTCCCCATTCGTGCTACATGTCTTGCCCATCGACGTTTACGAGACTTAACTGTTCTAATTATATCTGGCTTCCTATAAAGACCATGTAACTCACTGTTATGCAGCTTTCTCCATTCGCCAGTCTGTTCATCTCTCTTTGGTCCAACAATTTTCCTAAGTACTTTATTCTCAAATACTCGTAATCTCCTTTCCTCCTTTAAAGTAAGAGTCCATGTTTCGCACCCATATAATATAACTGGTAGAATAATAATTTTATAAATTTGCAGTTTAACGTTTTTTGAAAGGAGTTGGGAAGTCAAGAGTCTCTGTAATGCATAATAACACGCATTTCCAGAATTGAGCCTATGTTTAATTTCCTTGTACATTTCATGCCTATTTGTGATTATTGCTCCTAGGTATTTGAATTCAGCCTCTCCCTCAAAATTTACCTCATTTGTCATTAGCTGTCCATTTCCATTATAATATAATGTATTTTTATGTGTGATCATATATTTAGTTTTATTGATATTTACTTCCAGTCGAAATTTCTTAGTGTTACTCAATAGTGTGTGCGTGTTGGTCTTTAGTATCTCCTCGCTATCTCCAATAGTACTACATCGTCAGCATAAACTAACAGCTTATTAATACCATTGAGTTGTAAGCCTTCCTCATTCTCTAAAGATTTAATGACATGCTCTAGTACAAAATTAAATAGTAGAGGAGATAGTGCATCTCCTTACTTCAACCCATTGTGGATTTCAAAAGTATCCGAAAACTGTTTGCCTACACGCACCCTACTCTTTGTGCCATTTAGACACATTCCACCTTATCAAATATTTGTTTTTATTTTGTCGTGTGTCCTTTATTCTCTCTCTCTCCCTTTCACACTCACTTATTTTTTCACTCACTCATTATCTGTCTCACTCTCACTCATTCCCTCTTCCTCACTCACTCATTCATTCATTCACTAACTCAATTCACTCAATCAATAAAATGAACAGTCACTCATTCAGTCAATCAGGCAATCTATCACTTACTAACCCATTGAATCCACCAATCCGTAAGAATCCGTTCACTCCTTCACTTAATCATCCACTCTTTACATCGATCACTTATTTACTAACTCGATAATTTTAACTTTCGCTCAAACAGACAGTTAATACTAACTTAATTAGTTATTCAATTAATCCCCTACTTTTTCACTTACTCATTCACTCGAACCTTCAATCGTTCACTAAGTCGCTCACACAAGCATCACCCAACCATTTAATAACCAGTCAATCACTCGGTTATGTAAATCACACACACAAAATCCATGGCGCAACAGGTCTGACATCCACACGCGTTAATTTAATTGCAAAAGTGGATGACCATTCAACCAGATATAGAAGACATATAGTCAGCATGTTGAGTCCCCAGCCTATATATCTGGTTATCTCAATCTGCGGTCATGTAATCATATGGTTATGCTAATCTACTCACTTCATAAATATTAATGAATCAGTCGATAATTATATCAATAATTAATTTACTCGATCATTTAATCAACTACACTCGTTCGTTCTTCACTCAATCCGTAACTAACCTGCTCCACCAATCACTCCTTCCGCCTCATTCATAATTTTAATTCACTTATTCGCTTTATCTTTCACTTTGTTTTTTACACTTTAATTTTACATCCAGTTTCTAATTTTATGCACATTCTTTAATATTTCATATAATTTAAGTTCTCTCGGTTCCTTTGCACCGGGCGATCTGCTACCAAAAATTGAACCGCGTTGGTGCTGGATCATACCAATGTTGTTGATAATTACTTTGAATTGGGAACATAGATCGCTCATATTAACACATCTTTGCCCGGGTCCATAAAAGGCAAAGCTTAACTCATATTTCTTCAATAGACTGTTAAGCATGTAATATATTGTAAGCTATACAGATTATAATCGTGGAAGTTTCAAGGAAAGAGGAAATCATATTCGCTTGAGAAAGCTTTGGAACTTTATACTCATATCTGACATGACTAGCTACTGAATCAATAGACAGAAGTTAACTAAAAGCAGATATCTTATATTCAATAAGAGTAAAAAAAGATATAACATTAAAATAATAATAGATAATTAGTTTGACATTGAAAAATAAATTGAGAAAAAAAGAAACAATAACCTTATCGGTCATCTAAACAAAGCGATAATAATGAAACATACGTACAATCTATTCATTCACACCAGTCCCGCCAAGGGCTAAGGTACACGGTCCTTGTGGCCCTACCCTGGCCTAAGGGACGAATAAAACAAAACAAGCTCCTCCGAGCTGTATAGAATTGACCCTTTAGTTAATAAACAAATGATGACCTAGATGTAGGTAAGCGCAGCTTATTTGAAGGTTCACTGGGAGAGGGGAAGATGCGCGATATAACACAGCGCATAAAGGAAAGGTGGGTATGTAGGAGATAATTTGGTACTGTTCACTAAGATCACAGAAGGAATGGAGACGCGATGACGTATTGGTTGCACAGTATGACGCAATCCATGTAACGAAAACTTGATTTCGGTACAATATCGCACCCTCGGGGCCCCTCCAAAAAAAAGAGAGAGAGAGTCACCACAGCACCAAAACGAAGTCCTAATGTTCACCGAAAACTTTCACTTTTTTGTGAACACAACTTGGTGTAATCCCACGTTGGGAGTTCACAACAGGATCAGGCTGAGAATATCCACAATCTTCTATCGTTTCCAATAATTTGATCACCACACCAACCTACTCCATCAGCTATACAGGCGTTGTATCATGACTCCTGTAAAATGCTACAGCCGCCATAGCTGAACTCGGTGGTGTTCCAGGCGAATTCGGGAAGACGATACATCAACTTTGGATTGCCGGAACGCATCCCGCTCAGCCATCCCATTTACCGCAACCCATGTTGAGGACAAATCTCGATCAGCGGATACTCGGGGTCGGCCGAATCCACCAAGTATACCACTGCCAGAAGTACAATGCTCCATATCAGTGCTAAATGGGGGAAGGTTAACTGAAATTACAAAGGACAGGAAACAGAAAACAGAACCTCAAAAAAGCTTAACATCAGAAATATAGAAATAAATTCAGTTAACTAGTGCTGTGTCCTTTACAAAAAATATACATAACAACAGTGGTAAATATTTAACCACAGGACACGCCTTTAATTTGCTAGCATGTTGTTTGGTTAAGTGGCCATCAGCACTCTCTAATTTCGAAATTTAGAGAACGCCTTACATAACAAAACATGGACCACATTACAAAACTATTTCAAGAAATTCCTCATAATATATCTAAATATCCGAATGAAAATTTAGCTCCACTGGCCTACAATACTGAACGATAAACGATCTCTTACAATATATTTAAACATGCGGAGTATTTAGATTTTCAGCTCGACACTCTTTTGAAAAATACCAAAAAGATGACATTTCCAACATTGGATTTTATTTTTCTGTCGCCAGGAATTATTATATGAAGAGCGATTCAAAGGAGCATTTATATTATTAGAAGCTTTTGCAACATGTTCTTTACCCCGACATCTCTGCTTTTCTGCGATCTCTGAATCGGCTACCTCTCTTGCTAAGACACACATTTCACCTACATTTTTAGGTCTTGTAGAGAAAACCATATGTTGTCTAACGGCTGGAGACATCTTTTGAATAACAATTTTAATCAATTTTTCTTCCGAAAGTTGAGGATTTAATATAATTGCAGCTCCTTGAGAAATAAACTCCAGTAAAGATTCTCCAGGATGTTGGAATCGACGAGGAACGAATTTAATAGTCTTCTAATAATCTAGAAGGCAATAATGAGTATTTCACGTTGTCCAAACATTCGACCCAGGTTAAGTGCAATCTCACCACTCGACTCCATACTTTTATCTGTATTCCTTGAACACAGCTTAAAATAGAATTGATGAAATATTCCTCCTTTACTCGATTTAATTCAAAAATAGAATTGAGTTTTATAAGGAAGAAAATCAATAATTCAGTATCACTTCCATTACAAGGGTCCACTTTCCTAATTAGATCTCTGAAGATTCTTTGATTATTTTCTTCCATGTCAGAAGAAATAGTGATAGGAACAACTCCGGCAGTAAAATTATCAATAGAATCAATCTTCCTATTAGCGCTGTCGGTATTCTGTTCTTTAGAAATGTCTTCATTAACCGAACTATCTATTATAAACTTTCGTTTAATCGATAATTGTTCAGAAGTAGTAAGACTATTCAAATAACTTTTTAATCTCTGACGTAAAGTGTTTACGTCCCCGGACGCATCTATGCCGATTACACTTAATTCCTGAATTAAGCTATCTTTAGAGATAACGTCTATCCAGCTAAGCAAGTTTATAGTAAACAATAAATACAAATGTAAATAACCAAGTTTGTAAACAATCAGAGTATATAAACGACTGTAAGAGAAGTTATTATTATACATCAACAACACAGTAATCAATAAATTGGGAAAGATGAATTAATGTATTCATACAATTCCAATAGAATACGTAAGCGACTCAAATTCAATGAATTTGCATAAATAAGTTTGATAACGTAAACAATAGTATACGGGACAATTCTTTTTCATTAATATCAATTTTAAACATTCTATGTTTCCACAAATCCTTCCCAAATTATAAAACACTCTACGAATCTCTCCATACTCTTCTCCACTGGGACTTGAACCCAGACGCAACGTTCTATTTTGGAGCTTGAAACCAAAATCACGTTTTCTCGAAACAAACTATCTATAATTATATTTCCCATCCAAAGCATAATACAAAGTTTACAAGAACGAATTCCAAATTCAAAATTACAGTACTAATCATTTTGAACCGATACATTCTCTCTAGTCATAAAATAATAAACAACAACCCAACGCTCTGCTACCAAAAATTGCACCGGGCGATCTGCTACAAAAATTGAACCGCGTTGGTGCTGGATCAAACCAATGTTGTTGATTATTACTTTGAATTGGGAACATAGATTGCTCAAATTAACAGATCTTTGCCCGGGCACATAAAAGGCAAAGATTAACTCATCTTTCTTCAATAGATTGTTAAGCATGTAATATATTGTAAGCTATACAGATTATAATCGTGGAAGTTTCAAGGAAAGAGGAAATCATATTCGCTTGAGAAAGCTTTGGAACTTTATTCTCATATCTGACATGATTCGCTACTGAATCAATAGATAGAAGTTAACTAAAAGCAGGTATCTTATATTCAATAAGACTAAAAAAAGTCAGATATAACATTAAAATAATAATAGATAATTAGTTTGACATTGAAAAATAAATTGAGAAAAAAAAGAAACAATAACATTATCGGTCATCTAAACAAAGCGATAATAATGAAACATACGTACATTCTATTCATTCACACCAGTCCCGCCAAGGGCTAGGGCACACAGTCCTTGTTGCCCTATCCTGGCCTAAGGGACGAATAAAACAAAACAAGCTCCTCCGAGCTGTATAGACTTGACCCTTTAATTAATAAACAGATGATGACCTAGATGTAGGTAAGCGAAGCTTATTTGAGGGTTCATTGGGAGAGGGGAGGATGCGCGATAGAACACAGCGCATAAAGTAAAGGGGGGTATGTAGGAGATAATTTGGCACTGTTCACTAAGATCACATAAACTTGATTTCGGTACACCTTTCTTCCTTTTTTCGGACATTTAGCATTATATTTCGCTCACTCATATTTTAAATAATATTATTATAATTTAATGTAAGTAATACTGTTGCTTTATGATTCATCTTTACCTTTTTCAGGTAAGTTGCAGAGTTAATATAAGCGGTGTCTGTACTCTACAGTTATTTCAAACAATTGGTATGTATAAAAAATATACTCTACTTATATTATACTGGTAGTTGTTGCACTGTAAAAGAGGACATCTGTGCTGATGCAATAAAAACACCATATGTAAAATAATAATGGTTAAAAATAACTCATCTCAAGTTTATTTATTGAAAGAAGGAAATTAAATTACTTTATGAAAATCTAGCGAAGAGAATATAAATAAAACTCTTATTTACGTAGAATGGAAGATCTCGTAAATTAAATTGCAGATTAGATTCAAAACAAGGAGGAAAACAAAAGTTTTATCAAAGTATAGAAGGTCGAGATAAGGCGGTTCGCAAGTTCATTGAATTTTCATGAAATTTCTGTCAGAGAAGTTTTATAAATAATAATTTCTCTCGGGATCTTCTTTATCTTTTAACGGCTTATTTTTACGTACAGTATGATTCAAAATACCGAGAAAGTATGCATATAATCCAAAACAATATAATGATCATTTTGTAGAGAGAAATCATATTCGAAAATGCGAGGTTTGATTACTGTAAGATGTCAAAGTATTATAGCGATTCCAAGTTAACTACAACATTAGCTTGAAATAAACCTATGTAAAAGACACTGTAAATACTCCCGAAAACAGTTAACACTTCAAAACAGAGTGGACACTTTCCAAGATAATGAAAAGATTAACATTTTTCAACTATTTAAAAAACATTGAATACATTCGGAAACACTGAACACTTTAATAACTTTTGAACACTTAAACACTCCGAATTCCTTGAACATGTAAAAATACTAACCTTTTCAAATACTATGATCTAATTTTAAAGCAAAATCTAATATAACATAATGTAGGAACTTTAAACAAAATTAGGTATGTAACCATGGTTACATAAGATCAAGGTAGGATTAAGTATATTATTTACTTCTGTACTAGAGCCCACAAAAATGTCTCGGACATCCTATATATCATTAAGGGAAATACTTTACAACATGTGACGGGAACAATTTTTCCAAGTTCCAATCATACAACATGCGCATGCGCCAACAAATGCGAAGCTGTTTACACTATGGAATCACGGGATGCAGCAAACATTTACACGATATTTAACGAACTTAAAAGCTAACCTAAAGCAATTTAAGTACTCTAATCTATAAAAGGTCAACCTAAAAGCTAATGAGCTATAAGAGCTATGTGCAGTATCAAAGACATCACATCGTTAAAATTAGTCACAGCCATGAAATTATTCGCATCAGTGATTACCCCAATCGTCACCTACGGGATAGAACTGATATGGGAGAAACTATCCACCAGCGATTTGGAGAGGTTAGAAAAAGTAAAACCAAGATTCATCAAAAAGGCATTAGGTGCAAGCAAATACACACCAAATAGAATGGCCTATATGCTAGCCAGAGAAACCTTCTTTCTAGAGGACCTGAGGCAAAGGATACTGCTGCCAGCAACGGAGCCATATAAGAAAGTCATCGAAAAAAAGAAACAAGAGAGAAAAAGAGATCGACGAAGATTTCTACGCCTCAGATGCCATGGTAAACAGAGAGTGGACTGGAAGTAACCAACCACAAAGGCACAGAATCATAGGCATGGCAACACACGGATATCATCACAAAATGTGCAAAAATACAAAATTCCACCAACCGAGTGATTCGTGTGAATGCAAGATATGCGACCAAAAGTGTGAGCGATACCATTACAAACAATGCAGAATATGGACAGGATCACTGAACGAACTCATAAAAGACAAATCATAAACTTATAACTTAATGCTCTTTCGAGTGTCTGTTACCAACTTTATTATTATTATTATTATGATTATTATTATTATTATTATTATTATTATTATTATTATTATTATTATTATTATTATTATTATTATTATTATTATTATTAAAAGCTAATGTAACACAATTCAAGCATTCTAGCCAGTGAAATAATGCAACGACTAAAAATAAATAGTAAGTTCTGAAATTCTGAAGTATATGTGTACAGTTAGTACATACTCTATATTGGCTGCACTGGAACATGTCTTTGTTGTTGCATAGAATATTAGTTAAAATCAATATGGCTTCCACGTCTTCATGCAACGTATGAAGTTAAGTATCATAGAAACATGTATCGAAATAATCGATAGAAAAAAATTAAAAATCTTTGTAAATGGTGGAAAATAATTTACAAACTGGAATCGTAAGAATAAGATTTGACAGGAGTTTATGAATGGATTAAAAAAGTCGCGTCACAGGTTATAAAGTTCAGCCATCATTAAGTATTAAAATAGATTTGACCCTTTAAGACTTTTTTCTGAATTTAAAAATGTGCGAGTTATTTTAAATTGACCTGGTAATTTCAGTTAAATTTGTCATAAAACGGTGTTTGGGGAAATATGAATTGGCAGTACTCTCCTTAATTACAAACTAATTGCATAATTTTTTTTTCCAATTCGGTGTGGATTTAATCTTTTTAATTGGATAACACATCAGTTTAATGAGTTCGCCGCACTGGGGAAAATCTGAACGAGGTTTACTTGATGAGAGAGAGAATTTCTGCGTGATTTTGAGATATTAGTGCATTTTTATTACCTGTCCTACCTGATTTTACGAATGTATCTCTAAACTATCTTAAAAAAACTTTACATCATAATTTATTACTATTTTTGTTCGAACATTCTATAATAAGTTAAGTACATGTCACACAACTGTTTGATAAAAACATATATGAAGTAATATCATTCAATATCTATTAATTCCCGGTACAGTCCCTAAATACACATTGATATTGTGATTTTGGGTACTGTATGGATCAATCTTTGAAATGCCGTTGATTTACCTGAACAGCAAACTTCTAGTATAACGTTTTACCACAATATATGTATATATCTACTTATGATGTTCCTAAACCTCATGATATAAACAAATTAACGTTTTTTTTTAAATATTTAATTTTTTTCGAGTTCAGTATATTTAATTAATGCATAAATTATGCACGATAAGTTTTTCCTCTCCAGAAATCATGTTGTGGAAATAAAATGGTTAAATCTATTTCTTTCTGAGCTTATCCGGTATCGATTAATAGGCTTATTGTTCACGCAAGAGTCCGCAAGCCTTTAAAGTGGCATTCTAAAATGCAGGCTTGAGGTTTGTAAGTAACAGTGATTTCGAATCAATATATCACCAGTGTTCCCCAAATATTTCACAAACTGTACAATTAACATCATTATTTAAAATAAAATAAATTATGTTCATATTGATTTTAATATTCTATTAGATTGAGCTAATTTCTGTGTTTAATGTGTCTTGCTTTTAGGTTAAAATCTCGAAAACAAAGAAAGCCCTGATAAAAGACAATATGGAGGCTGTCTTACTAAATATATTTATAAAAACTAAAAATATAGATATTTAATTATGACAGGACAAAATAAAAGTCATACTAATCTTCCCTATGCTAATTAAGGGCTTGTATGAAAGCTACGAAACACATTTAGGCTCACTAAAATAAACATTTACTATAAATAAAAAGCATGTTGCATAATAGGCCTGTACTCTTTTTCTAATACATTTAACGTTCCAATTTACTAAATCTCCCGCCTCCTTTAAAAAACGTTAAACTGAAAATATATAAAGCAGTTATTCTCCCAGTTATATTATATGGATGAGAAACATTGACTCTTACTTTAAGGGAGGAAAAATTGCAGTTGCAATAAGAACAGTCAAGTCTAGTATACTGCGATGGGCAAGACAATTCGCCCGAATAGTAAATGAAAGAGGGGGCATAGGAACTCCCTGTAGGAAAACCAGAGGGCAAGTAGGTATGCCAAGAAAGAGGTGGAATAATAACGTTAACCATTATTTGAGGAAAGTATATTATACAGGGGATGCTTGGACAACATTGGGTCAGGATAGGGGAGTTTGGAGAGCTTATGTCCGCGTGGCCTACGGATTCGATAGTGCCAGTGAGTTAGGCTATTTAGTTAGTTTGGTAGTGTATGACAATCGCTATTTTTCGTAATATGCACAGTTTTGTAATTAATTACGGCATTAATATGCCAAATGAAAAAGTAGTGTTCCAGGATTTGAATAATAAATAACGAAAGACGTAAGATATTGATATTATTCTGTTATCCAAAATATAGGACGGTAATTTCAGAATAAATTAAAATGGACGACAAAAAATAATTATTAATTTCTATGTTTATGTTGAAATATGAAACATTTAATTTGTAATTATTGTTCCTAGGTTTTGAATTCTGCCACTTCTTCAAAATTTCCTCTTTTATTTAACTGTCTTTTTTCCATTATATAATGCATTTATATGTGTGACCATATATTTACTTTTATTGATGTTAGTTTCAGCCCCAATTTCTTAGTGTTACTGTATAGAATGTGTGTGTTGGCACTTAGTATCTCCTCGCTATCGCCTAGCAATACTATTTTACATAATCGGCATGTACCAACAGCTTATTAATACAATTTAGTTTTATGCCTTCTTCATCCTATACATATTAGATCGCAACACCGAATAATAGAGGAGATAGCGAATATATTTGTTTTGATTCATTTTCCTTATATTCATAATATTTAGGGAAGAAATAGGTTACCGAAGAAGTAAGAGAGTGATAAAAAGATAAAAAACGTAATGAAACAGAAACATATGATTTTTGAATGCGCCAAGTAATTATCCCAGCAAGTGAAGGAATTTTATCGGCTCGCATGTTTATAACAATACTCATGGAGCTCATAAACACTTTGGGTTATCACAGTGACCTAGATAACAGTCTACTGGGAGAAAATGAGTAAGAACACCCCTATATGTGGGTCACCAAATATCACTTTGCAGATTTACATGGTTTCCGTGTTTCGTTGATAATGTCTCATGCATCTTTATGACGGCGGGAATTGAAAATCGAACAAGATGAGCATTCAACTAGATGTCCCACTTTTTATAGAGACAATCTTGGATGTAATCTCTTTTTGCAGCGAATCTGTATTCCATGATTGTCTTTGACACACACCTATTCCTAGGAGAAAAAATACATTTTAAAGCAAATCGTCTGTCCTCCATCCAACGTGACCACAAGAATAGAAAATGATCACTAGTTGGGATAGGCTTTGTCAATAGTTAGTTATTGTTAAGTACAAGTGAAAAAATTTCTAAATGCTAGAATTAAAAAAGTAGTCCGATTTACACAAAATTTAAATGGAGAATGCCTATTTTATTTATGGGAGATGACAAATTAGTTGTATTACACATTGTCAATAAAACCCAAATTACCAAACTAAAATATTAAAATAGTCAACGCATTTCGGTAGCGAGGCTATAATTATCAAGACTAGTTATTGTTTCAATTGAATCACCGCTGTGGTCTCGAAGTAGTCTTGCTGCCTTGTCACGCAGCGGGCCTGGGTTCGATTCCCGGTCGGGACAGGCTCCTAGGTGAGATTTTTTCGGGTTTTTTCTCACCTGTAAGACAAATGTCAGGAAGCTTAGGATCCAACGGTCCCCGAAAAGCATGCAGCCATCATCAACATCCTTATCATTATTGTCAATCACCGGCATGGAAAACAATAGGTATCTATCTATCTATCTATCTATCGTGCCATAGCCCAATGTTGAGACTTAGCCTCTCCCTTGTCAGGAACCATTAGAGCAAGATAATTTAGTTACCTTATTTGCTCATAGATAATGGCATGCGGTCATCTCAGTGAGACATTTAGCAAGTAACTAAGGTATATTAGGACGTTGAGGTCGGTAAAGTTTGCTTAGAGGCCTTTTTATTCAGGTTTGATAATCTTTTACGAGCCTGAAAATCTTCAGACTCGGGACCCTCGGCTTAAAGCCCCTCCCAGAGGACATGCTTCTTCGATTTTTCCGTTCTAATAAAATCCATCGATCCCGGCCGGGTTTGAACCCAGGACCCTCGGGACCAAGGCAAGGAGCATAACCACTAGTCCACCGCGGCCGACAGCGAGAAGCTACCACACCTTTAATTCTCTAGTAAAGCTGCAAAGCAAAGCATGGAAATGCTGTGATTGCAGTAAAATACCTGCCCTCGGGGAGAACACTATAGATAAATATATAAACAATGAAGGCCTCGCTATAGAAACGCGTTGAGTATTTAATATAGGCTATTAGTTTGGTAATTTGGGTTTTATTGATAATATGTAATACAATTTTATCATAAGTAATGCCACGAATGATTTCCAATTTATCTAGAGGATTTGGAAATCAAGAGTGGCATTTGTTAGGACTATTTTACGAATAAAATTAAGCTGTTTACTCACAAATCATTATTTAACTATATAATTTTAAAATATTTATATATTTAATGTAAACGGCGATGTTTGAATACAATGAAAAACTATTGTTACGCTTCATTTGTTCATCATTGCAACCAGATCATATTATTTATTGCCAAAGGATCGCAATATTGTAAGAATACATCATAGTAGAGAAATGTATAACCAACATTATCGGTACGAGGGCGGATCGGAAAGTAACGCACAATAGGTTTTTTCTGCCTTGGTATTGCAGCTAGAATGTTGAAATTTCACAGAGATATAGTTTGAAGTTTTCACCACAGATGGTATATTTTTCTCAGGTGCACCTCTTGCGAGAGAAGCTTGAACTATGCAACAAAGATGGCGCGCATGCTACAGTCGTCCACCTGTGAGGAACAGAGAAGTGTTGTTCGATTTTTGTGGGCCAAAGGGCATAAACCCAGTGAAATTCACAGGGACATGCGTGGCGTGTATGGGGATGATTGTATGGACCGTAGCAATGTCTCCAGGTGGTGCACATTCTTCCAAGAGGGACGCGTGAACCTTAGTGATTTGCCACGCTCCGGCCGGCCGACAACAGCAGCAATCCCGCAGAATGTCAGAGGCATTGAGGCGGCAATTCTGAACGACCGGCGTGTGCAACTGCGAGCCTTATCGCAGAAGTTCAACATTTCCTATGGTGCGGTGTACGATATTGTTCATGAAAATTTGAAATTCCGTAAAGTTAGTGCTCGCTGGGTGCCTAAGAACCTGAAAGACGACCACAAGGGCCAGCGAATGATGGCAAGCTTGGACCACTTAACGCGGTACACCGCACAATGACATAACTTTCTGGAAGGAATCGTCAGAGGTGATGAGTCGTGGGCGTACCACTACACGCCCGAAACAAAGCAGGCATCAATGGAGTGGAAACATGCTGGTTCCCCAGTAAAGAAAAAATTCAAAGTGACTCAATCTGCCAGGAAAGTGCTTGTGACAGTGTTCTGGGATATGCATGGTGTTTTATTGGTGGACTTTGCTGAACACGGGACCACTGTGAATGCTGCGGCCTACATTAAAACTTTGGTGAAGTTGCGTCGTGCCATTCGTGACAAACGTCACAACATTAACGTTAAACTTCTTCATGACAATGCTCGCCCCCATGTTGCTGCTGTCGTTCGTCAGAAAATCGCCGAATTTGGTTGGGAGGTGCTCCAGCATCCACCATACAGTCCGGATCTTGCACCATCGGACTTTCATCTGTTTGGTCCCATGAAGAAATTCCTGGCCGGCAAACGCTTTGAGACAGATGTGGAAGTGAAATCAGCAGTGCGCAGATGGCTACACTCCAACCAAACGGACTTCTACGAACAGGGCATATTGAAACTGGTAACACGATGGGAAAAATGTGTTGAGAAAGTTGGTGACTATGTCGAAAAGTAGGTAAAAGATGTAAGTTCATTTGTGATTTTTTCCCTTTTTTTTACTATTAAACTTTTTAAAAAAAAATATTGTGCGTTACTTTCCGATCCGCCCTCGTATTAATTAATGATTAATAATTGATGATGATTATAGGTATTAATTAATTTCTGATGTCCTATGATGTAAATATGTCAATTATATTTTTCTGCAACTTTATTTCCTGGGAAATAATTCTTTTAAGAAAGTGCAAACAGTGTTTTTTTTTGGTATAATCAATTGCTACAAATGTTTTATATTATATCCCACAAGCACTATGTGTTAACATTCGTGCACTATATATACAATCTGGTACCCACATGCAGTCACTGCAAAATAATGCTATGACCTATTCACAATGTTAAAAAGGAGGAGCTTGATTTTAAAGTGATAAAATTAAATTGATAAAATCGAGGTGAAAACGACTGTGATTGGTAGTAAATCAAAATTCATTGAAATGTGATTAGTCTTTGAATCTCATTTGGGAGCATGAGTTAGAGACTTACCAGGAATATCCTATTTATTAATTGACAAAATAGTTATTTTCTTATCACATATTCTGTGTTCGTTTTTCTTTAAACATTAAAAAAAGATAAAAAAGCTCTTTTAAATTATATCTATAGTACATTACTTTATGTTTTCCAGTAAGTCTATTTTTCCACTCTTAATACTATTTATGTAAATTTTATTATATTAATGTGCAGTTGCTAGGTTCTTTCCTATGGTTCTGTATGGGTGCGAAACGTGCTGACTTATTTCAAAGGAAGAAAACAAGCTGAAAGGAAACTAATAAAATCCTAAGGCGAATATTCGATGTCATAATAAGAAATGAGATTTGATAATACAGGAAGATTCAAAACGAGAAACTCCATAATTTATATTGCTGTTGTAATAAGGTCAGAGTTATTAAGTCCAGAATATTGAGATGGTGTCGTCCTGCAGATCAAATGTGTTGGAATAAAAATGCTTTACATTTTTATTGTGAAAACCAGGTGTAAAAGATCACTAGGAAGGCCTATGCGTAAGATGCTTGCAAAATTATACAGCAAGAATCCTACTGACAAATCATGTTTGAAAACAAATAAGCAAACAATGCTGAAATGTACTTGATCATAGTTTACACATTGTGATGTAAACCTGCTAACAAAATTTATTTTACGTTAATATAACATTAGGTAAAGATAAAGCGTTCACACTATAGGCTATAGGAGAACTTGGGGCATTACGAGGCTAAGGCTCTCACTTTTTCTAGACAATTGGCACGTGATATCAGTTGGGATATCAGCCCAGCGTGACGGCCTCCTTAACCACCAGAACAAGCGATTATCATTCATTTCCATTAGAGGCTGAGTCGATCCCAGGGCATGGTTTGGGTCAGTTTAAAAATCCTGACCCGGCCGGGACTCGGCCCATTGACCTTCTGGTTTGTAGCGTATTGCCTTAACAACTACGCAATATAACATTAGCATTTCAAATTATATTTTTAATTATAATTCAATTTCAACAAAGTAGCTATATTTTACAAGTGTCTACGTAAAAAATGATACATGGGTAAATGAATAAAACCGTATAAATGTACTTAGTTGTAGAGAGGTTGTAGACGAGTAATTTGAGGTGGGGAACTCAGTGCCTCAGACAAAATAACATGATAATCAAGTTATCAATTGTTAAAGTTGTTTATATTTTATATACTCGCAAATCCAGTATTAAATTTAAGTTGGAGTTTACTATAATAGAGGTGAGATGACGTTAGACCTCAATACAGGATTTGGTGAAACCCAACTAATAAGATCTAATTTACAGTATTTTCAAAACCTAGTTTTTAAAGAATTAACTGTATGGCCTTTAACGATCTCTGATAAACATAAAATTGAGACAATATAAATGAGATTTCTGAGATCCATTGCACGAGCATCTTTAAGAGATCAAAAGAGAAATCAAGATATCACAGATGAATTACAGATATAGAGATAAAATACAGAAATAAATGTAATAGGTTTGAACAAGTACAAAGAATGCCAAATAATCGTTTATCAAAACAGAAATCGCACTGTCTAATTCTCCTATTTAAGGTCCTACATACCTCGATTACCAATTATTTATCATCCCGTTTCCAGTATCTATCCTCAAACCATAACTTAAACACAAGATCACAACATAGTCTCTTACTTAATATACCGCAACATAGGACATCGCATCACTCCATGTCATATACCATCTCCACTTCTCGCAACTGGAATTCCCTACCACAAGAAATAAGGGGCTGCCGGACATTGGCATCTTTTAAAAGAAATCTAAATTTATATTTCCTCTAAACTCGACTTGATTATTATCCAGTGTAAGATATATATAGGGTTTCCAGTATAAAACCGGACACTCTGCGGCTGGCAGAGTGAAATGCGGACGGGGAGAGAGCGCAGCCTGACGGGTGAAACCCCGTGAGGCGTGTCCGGTTTTATATTGGAAGCCCTGTATATATATATATATATTTTAATTGGTGTTTCCCGTATAATGTACCATGTTTATATTATTATTATTATTATTATTATTATTATTATTATTATTATTATTATTATTATCATATCATTATTGTTATTATCCTATAAAATGTTGTTTGTACATGACATTTACATTGCTACATTTATTGTATCTTTAACTGTTTATAATTAGTATAGTGTATATCTATATTTGTCAAATATTTATTTGTATTTGTGCTGGTTGAGTGGAAGAGAGGGCCTTATGGCCTTAACTCTGCCAGAATAAAGAAAGTATTATTATTATTATTATTATTATTCTTATTATTATTATTCTTATTATTATTCTTATGCTTCATTATAAACCTTAAGACCGAAGAAATATATGAAGATCAAAACGACGCGACGTTGGAAGGACGACCTGTAGGAGCGGAACGGGCCAACAGGCCCAACATTGAAGATGATGATGAAGAATTAACTTGTTTCGCGAATCTTTGTTATGGATAGAATACGAAATAAAGCAATAAGGGAAATTATTATGGATGTACGATGGGAGCCGGACATCATAGACATTATAGAAAAGAAAAGATTACAGTGGTGTGGCTATGCCAAAAGAATGCCTGAGTAAAGATTGCCTAAACTTATTATGGAATGGATCCCAATGGAAAAGAGGAAGAGATAAAGACCAAAGAAAACTTGAATAGAAGGTGTACAAGCGGCTATGCATATCAGAGGATTGGAGGAAGATCAATGGATGGACAGAGGGGAATGGCGTTTGTTTCCGGAAGACGGCGGCAGTTGTCATAATACCGAATGATGGTGTTATTTCACACAGAACGGCCACAGCACGATCGATCTAGTATTCTTTAAAGGAGAAAATCTAAAACTAATCAAACAAAACGGGCTATGGAACTCCGCAGCGGCACCCATACGGAAACACATCCCGATAATGACAAGTTTCCATATGAAAATACCACAAACGAGGAAAGAAGCGAATGGACCAAATATATACACCAGGCAAATACAACAGGAAGTAATAAAACTCAACGAAGAAAACATCGAGAAAGCAAGGGATCTAATAGAAGAAGGCAAACTCGAAGAAGCCCTAGAAATCTCCACCGAAGTGATGAAGAAAGCTATAAAAGTAAGAAAAAAAGACATGCACAAATATGGTTCGACCAAGAATGCTACAAGGAAAGGAAAGAAACATTGCATGCACTACACATAGCAAAAACCTACGAACGACAGGAAGACCTAACCAAGTACGCAGAAAAGAGAAGGAACTACAAAGGAATACTAAAAAGGAAAAGAAAACAATATTACAGAAAGACAAGGAAGAAAGCTAGCGGAGGACGCAACATCTAATCCGTTTATAGCATTGAAAAAGAGAATCTCACCCACAACAGGAGAAATTCACATACAAAAATGGGAAAGCCACTTCTCAGACTTACTGAATAAGCAGGACTTGGACCGAGCATATGACTTGGACAAAACGAAACTCACACAGATCCAATAACCGATAACATCACAAGAGCTCAGAAAGGCAATAAATGGAGGGAATAACAAAATATCTGCAGGCCCAGACAACATCTACATGGAACACCTCTAAGAATCGCTCGACAACTTAGAGGAACTATGGAAAGACTTGATGAACAAATTCATATAGAAAGGAGAAATACCAGAGAGATGGAACACAGCGACCCTAAAGATACTATATAAAGGAAAAGGTGACAGAGCATGGCCTGATTCATTCAGAGGAGTAGCGCTAGAAAACGCCTCCTTTAAAGTGTTCACAAAGATCCTCAATGAAAGACTCCTAGAAGCGACCAAGAGACACATCCCGGAAAACCAATTTGGATTTACGAAAGGCAGAAGCACTGTACAAGCAGTGAAATATCTAATGGACCAAATAGAAGACGCCCTAAGACATACAAGAGGGAAGTACCATGCAGTATTCGTCGATTTCAAGAAGCTTTTGACTCAATAAACAGACAAAAGCTCATTGAGAAACTGAAACAGATGATCGGAAAGGGAGACCCACTAGTGAGAATAATCGAAGCCTGCCTACAGCGAAACATAGTCCAAGTAAACAACAATGTTGAAATTTCGGAAGATATCGTACAGACGAACGGAGTTCTGCAAGGAGATCCCATGAGCCCCACACTGTTTAACATCTATACAGCAGACGTGAACACCATAATCGAGGAAAACTCAAAAGCAAAACTAATCTTATATGCAGACGATATGGTGATAGGAGCAACAGAAAAGGAGGACATACAAAAAGCAATAAAAAGATTAGAGATCTGGGCACAGGAGAACAACGTGCAGATAAATGAAGAGAAAACAGTCCAGATGACATTTAGAAAAGGGGGAAAATCAACATCAAAAGACAACATAACACTACTCAATCAACCACTACAAAAAGTGGGAAAATGCAAATATTTAGGATTCACTGTACAGACAACAGCAACGTCCTTCGGAATACACATCCAAGAAAGAACAGCGGCAGCCATCCGAACATCATACAATATCCCGAATCTGGCCAACTTATCGACAGGTACAGCAATGAAGTTATTCAAAACGACAATGGCACCAGTTATAACATATGGGATAGAGATAATTTGGGAAAAACGTAAGATCGGAGATCTGATAAGAATAGAAAAAGTCAAAACAATGTTCATGAAACGGATCCTGAGAATAGGAAAAACAGCGCCATCTCGTTTTGCTTACGAACTCATGAGAGAGACCTACTTCATAGAGGACATAAGAACCCAATTCTATCTACAATCCACAGAACCATACCAGAAATTCATAAGCATCAGAAATAGGAAGAAGAAGGAAATAGACATAGATTTCTACAGCGGCAGCCATCCGAACATCATACAATATCCCGAATCTGGCCAACTTATTGACAGGTACAGCAATGAAGTTATTCAAAACGACAGTGGCACCAGTTATAACATATGGGATAGAGATAATTTGGGAAAAACGTAAGATCGGAGATCTGATAAGAATAGAAAAAGTCAAAACAATGTTCATGAAACGGATCCTGAGAATATGAAAAACAGCGCCATCTCGTTTTGCTTACGAACTCATGAGAGATACCTACTTCATAGAGGACATAAGAACCCAATTCTATCTACAATCCACAGAACCATACCAGAAATTCATAAGCATCAGAAATAGGAAGAAGAAGGAAATAGACATAGATTTCTACACCACAACTGCCATGCTGGACGACAGATGGACCAGAGAGTGCAACCCCCAGAGACACGTCACAACATGACTCGCAGTGCATGGATTTCATAACAAGGTGTGTATAAACAAGAAGTTCCACGAGTCGGCCGAAGAATGCAGGTGTGTGTTGTGTGGGCAAAGATGTAGGAAATACCACATCATAACACGTGAGAAAAGAACAAAAACTATTACAGACTACAGTAAAGACTAAACAACCACTAATGCTCAACCTGAGTGCACATTTCTTCTTCTTCTTCTTATTATTATTATTATTATTATTATTATTACTACTACTACAACATCCAGGTAAATCTATTAATTTTGATTAGAAAAAAAATATTTTGAATGGTTTAATGCAAAAACTAAAGATTAAAGTAATTAAGTCAGACTTTAGGATTTCATACTCATATTCGAGTGGTTGCATTGAAATTTCAAAGACGGGGAATCTGGGTTTCGTCAGTCGCATAGGAAAATGATAGTTTTAAGTTCATTAATACGATCTATATCTTACCATTTCATCATTTATTAAACATTTAAACCAATTAACAAAGATTTAAAATATTCAAGTGTGTATAAGTGTAAAAAAGTATCGTCCAGCTTTTCTGATTTATTTTAATGTGGACACCATTATCAATGCAATATTGCACACACCGCCCTAGTTTACAAATATAATTTAAACAAAATGGCGTATCCATTGTTATTGATAGTGAATAATGCGAGTTATTTAGATTTGTCTGTAAATGTTATAACACACACCTTGACACCGATTAGCGAAATAAATATCTGTGGTGCATTTGTGCGTTAAAACATCACACAACTGTCACTTGCAACAGCCATGAAACTTTTTGAGGCCAAAATACTTCCTATCTTAACGTATGGAATAGAAATAATTTGGACTGACCTCAGTGACGGAGACTTAAACACCTTAGAAAGAGTGAAAGTAAGATTTCTAAAAGCAGCAATGGGGATCTCGAAATTTGCTCCATCTAGACTTTGCATATGAATTAGCATGGGAAACTTTCCTCGTGGAAGATCTACGCACAAACTTCCTGCTACCAGCTACTAAACAGAAAACTGCATTGAAGGAAACAAGAAAAAAGAAGAGAAAAGAAATACCAGACGATTTTTACGCAATGATCAATCGAGACTGGATTGGACCAAACGACAAGATACGCAGTGCAATAATAACTGGCAGTGCATGGATATCACCACAAACTCTGCAAAAATTCAAACTATCATGATCCGTCAAGGGACTGCGTGTATAAGCTCTGTGATAAACCGTGTGAAAGATATCATTTCAGTGTCTGTTTAAAGAGAACACAACCGTTGCTCGTATACAGCAGAGGCATAAACTAATGCACATTTGTGCGCGCTTTTCTTATTATTATTTGTGCGTTAAATACTGAAATACATTGTTTATTTCAAGTTTAGTTTGTTTGAATTCCATGAGTTTAATATCAAACTATTTTTTATTTTTATCTAAGCTCTGTTTACAAGAGTTTGAAAACTGATTTATATAACTTTATTTTAGTATACACATTAATGGGATATTTTAGTATACAATATAATCTGAAGATTTATTTTCAGTGTCAATTACAATGAATCGTGCGTTTCGTAAATTTGAATTATTTCACTTTTTCGAGGACGTTTTACTAAAAAATTAACAAATTAAAAAACAATATGTTCCTTCTATCGTGTAAGTGGACTTTAACACTTAAATATGGAAATGTGTCCTATTATATAGATTGTTTAATTTAATATTTTTAATAGTAGAAAGTAGAATTGATATGAATGACTCAAATCTGTGTTGAATTACAATTATTCGTTTCTATTAATACCACTATCACGGCGTTAGGGAATTACCTCGAATATACTTTTTAAATTCTATTCTATCTCCAGCTAATCTGCCAAGTTGGCTTGTTGTCTTTCCTCTGTTCGGTGCAATCTGTTTAATCCCTTCTTCCCATAGTCCTTGGTCTTCCAAGCGGTCTCTTTTGTCCCAATATTTCGATTTTATAAGATGACGGAATTTACTATTTACATCCATCGTATGATATGTTCACACCCAGGGAAGTTATCCTCAATCGTCTTTTTACAGATGGTAGTAAATAGTTCTCACATTTTCTCATTCCTAATTCGATCTCTACTTGACTTCTTTACTGATTAACTAACTCACTGGCTATATCGAACCCGTATGTCATGGCCGCGCGGACATAAACTCTCCATACATCCCTGCCCTCAGCAATTGTTTTCCAATCATCCCCTGTATAATCTACTTCCCTCAAATCACGGTTAGTATTTTTTCCCACCTCATTATTTGTCTTCTAACTGGGCGTTTTCTTTCTGGCTTTCCTACAAGAAGCTTCCATGCACCTCTTTCATTCTCAATTCGTGCCACATGTCCTACCCATCGCAATCTACGAAACTTAACCGTTTTCATTATATGACTTCCTTTTGCTTACTATTTTTCTTTACTTGTTATTTGTACTACGTAAACAATATTTACAGTGATTCTTGGTGACTCCAACTTTTACTTGCAAATAGGAGATTATTGATTGTTATACTGATTGCTTAAAGTAGATTATTATGCATTCGTGACTTTCTCAACTATTCTTCATACTTATACTTGCAATCTGCCTGTTTGATGCACCATTGTTCCCAAAGCTACTATGAGTTTTCACCTGTGTTAGCTTTTTTCCACCACACTATCTTAATCAATAAATAGTAATAAATTACAGTCACGCGTGAATTTGTTTTCACTGCGGTTCCGATTGAGGGTCTTTCCACTTTTCAGCGGTTGCCCTTTTACCAGCCGGCTGCTGGCCCTTCACATCCACATGTGTCAATCACAGAGGTAGATGATCAACAGCCAGTGTAGGGGTGACATGTGGTTAGCATGTCGAGTCCCCCAGCCGTTATAGCTGGTTCCTCAACCTGGAACCGCTACTTATTGTAGCTACCCAATTGCCTCACGATGCTGGGTGGGCACCGGTCCCATACTGGCCGAAATACCATGAGAAAATTTCTTCCCCCATGGAGACTCGAACCAGCGCAAGTCCCGTAGCTCTGCGCCAAGGCTTCCTACCTTAACCGCTCGGCTACGGCGCGGGACTTTCACTGCGGTTCAACACATTAAATAACTGGCACGAGAAATTAATGTTTCGCCAATTTAAGGCTTCGGAGTTGAGATTTTTTTAGAGTTTCCTAAAAAATATATTTTTTTAAATGCCCCAGGTTTGTCTTTCGACATTTCTGGTCTCTCTGCTGGCATGGCGTACTTGTAACCCACTTCTGAGGTTGGGGCGCCCTGGAAGGCGGGGTTACGTTGCCCCGATGATATGATGGGTGATGATGATGATGGTGCGCCAGGAGAGTCCCTAATCCTAAGCTTAACCTAAGATGAATATGAATGATGATGATTGCGGTGGCCATATGATTTCGGGGACCGTTTGAGCGTTAAAGTTTTCCTAACATTTGTCTTACAGGTGAGGAAAAACCCCAATAAAACCTCACCCAGAAAAACTGTCCCGACCGGGGATCGAACCCGGGCCCGCTGCATGACAAGGCAGCACGCTACCCCGAGACCACAGCGGTGGACTTTCTAAAAAATATGATTTTATAAATTTACAATGTTTTAAAATAAGTTTTAAGAATAATTATTTAGATATTTTTAAAAAATGTTTTAATTATTGAGATGCCATTTTTATTCAATAACAGATTTATAAGAATTATTTAGGTTCTCTTCAATGTTAAAGTTCACGCATTTTATATTTTTAGAGTATTAAATTACAGTAAAACTTCTTGTTCAAAGCGGAATCGCAAGGGATCAACTTTTTTTCCACATTAGACAACATTCCGTATTATAGAAAACCAAAATTTATTAACAATCTATTTATTCTGGCAGAGTTAAGGCCATAAAGCCTTCTCTTCCACTCAACCAGCACAAATACAAATAAATATTTGATAAATATAGATATACACTATACTAATTATAAACAGTTAAAGATACCTAAAATATGTTTACATAACATCTTGTTAGATTTTAATGGGATTTTTAATATATTTTTATGACCACGTCTAAATAAGATAAAATATTTTCTTAGATTAGTAAAGATGAGTTCCAATTTTTTTAGTCTCTAAACACGGCAACCTTAAAATTTGGTTTATTTTATTACCCACCTTTACTTTATGGAATGAATAATATAAAATCTACTCATACCGCCTTTTACTTGGGGTGGACGCAAGTCCTCGAAGAGCGGCTACAACTCTCCCTTTTTACTTTTCTGCCCCAAGTTGACACACAGACTTGGAGTTATGACGAAGTCATGAGTATGGCCCCATACCTATTTTAAACACCTGCCATTTGCTAAATCAGACTATTTTTTACCTAACATGAGATTAGGTAAGAGGTGATAAGAAATTAATAAATGAATGCATATGAAATGACAATATATGATGGGGAAGAAAAAGGAGTGAAATATGTTGGTGGGATGAAATTCAGGAAACCGCAGAACCCCGATAATGCCTGAAAAATCCGGTGTGACTTATCACTAGTACCCTCCGCAACTGCCTGGATTCGAATTCAACACCCCGTCGGGGTTGCCGCGCGCACTAGCCATGGGTCCACCGAGACTAGAAAAATCCTCTCTTTAATAGAATAAATTTTATTTTTTCAATAATAATATTGGTAATAATATTCATAATAAACGGTATCAATAATGTATTATTACAACCATATTAATGTAAGATAATGTAATACTGTTGTTTAATATATGTAAACAAGACTTTGCCTTGTATAAAATATATTACTTATAAGAGTATATTACGATGTGAGGTTGGGAAGTGGTTTTTACAGAAGCAAGGAAAATGTTTAAAACCGAGCTATAGTGACGTTTTTAATTTCCGAGATTCTGTAAAACACTTCACAAACGTGCGTTGTACATTTTTTTTCGCAATGGTGTTTTCAAAATAATAATCGATAGTTAAATAATATCTTTGTTGGAAATATTTGCGTTCAATATAAACAATTGACTAACGTTAACAGTGTGGACAATGTTTATTAGTTGAAACTACAGGAGGCCGTGACACCAATTAGTGATAAAATGGCGGCAAGTATGTACTTATTGTTTTATATTGTTTCAAGTAAAGTTCAGTTGATTTAAAATGCAGTGATTTATTTCCTATAATATATATTAACACTACCTTTTTAGTCCAAGATCCGGCTGCAAGATTACTAAGTTCATCGAGTGTATGAACAAAATCTTTTTTTTTTCTCCATAAAATTGTGAATGACTGAATACATTTTTGCCGAGTTTCCTATTAAAATTCGGCCGCCAGTATGTTTAATTAAAATATAATTTATTTATTTATTCGAAATAATTTGATTCACTTGTTATTAAAATAAATTATAATCCAGTTCGCAGAAATCGACGTATAGAGCTTGAAAAGTTTTGGTTGCCATTGCACACTTGGCCGTAAACCTCCTCGCGGCGATAGCAGGCTGTGACACCAACCAGTTATAAAATGGCAGTAAGTACGTATTTATTGTTTTATATTGTTCCCTCGCAGCGGGAAGTAAAACCACTGCCCTTTTTTGTATATTACGTACAACGTAAATAAAAAAATATTTCCAAAAGGTAGTGTTAATATACATTAGCCCCTATGGGAAACAAATCGCAGCATTTTAAATGAACTGAACTTTTTTTGAAACAATAGAAAACAATAAATACGTACTTGCCGCCATTTCATTACTGAATGTCACAGCCTGCTGTAGCCGCGAGGAGATTTACGGCCAAGTGTGCAATGGCAACCAAAACTTTTCAAGCTCTATACATCGATTTCTGCGAACTGGAGTATAATTTATTTTAATAACAAGTGAATCAAATTATTTCGAATAAATAAATAAATTATATTTTAATTAAACATACTGGCGGCCGAATTTTAATAGGCAAGTCGGCAAAAATATATTCAATCATTCACAATTTTATGAAAAAAATAGATTTTGTTCATACACTCGATGAACGTAGTAATGTTGCAGCCGGATCTTGGACTAATTGAATATTTTTTGTATATACATTGTATGTAGTATACATAGAGGGCAGAGCTTTTACTTCCACACGCGGTTTGTAATATGTAATATTAGTATAGTTATTTTATTACAGTATAGTTATTTAGGTGGGCAACCCCGAAATGTAGGAAGTTGAAATTTCAATCATGGTCGCCATTGCTGTAAGTACGACAAAACGCAGTATGGCATAATTTTCTCTCTCTCTCTCTCTCTCTCTCTCTCTCTCCTCTATATATATATATATATATATATATATATATATGGTATGATAAGAAAAACAAATGCATATATATATATCATTCGATGTCCTTACATTTTAATTTGTTACAGTAAATATTTCTTAAATTTTTTTCTCTATTACATTTGCATTTTTCTGGTATATTTTAAATTTTTAATAACTGCCAATTTTGGTAATTTTCCCTAATAGTATTGTAATTCCTCAATTATTAGATACATATGTTTCCTCTTCATATTGGTTATAAACAAACTAATTTTTATAAAATACTAGCTTACCCGGCAGACGTTGCCCTGCCCGAACGTTCAATTTTCATGTCATGGGCGGACGATAAAAATATGTTACTTTTATACCATACAATTCAGCAATTACGACATAATTAGATATTATTAAAAAAGTTCGCAAGAAAACCTCTTACAGCCTTCTGTTATGGCTCAAGAAGTGTGAATGATACGTCACACAGTCATGAACATTAGAATTCTACCCTCCTTTGCAGATAAGTTAAGAACCGTCATATAACAATTACATTAGAGTGAAAAAAAAAGATAAATTGAAGATAGTGAGTCAAAACAGTTTTTTTTTCGCTAGATTTCATTTCTGGCCCATTGTGCACCGGTCCCATACTGGTCGACATTCCCATACTGGTCGACATTCCATGAGAAAAATTTCTTCCCCCGTAGAGACTCGAACCAACGTAAGTCCCGTAGTTCTGCGCCAAGACTTCTTGCCTTAACACTCGGCTACGGTGCGAGACTCTTGGTATCAATGAAAGACAAAAATGGTTATTGTGAGTTATCCGTAAGGGATAAACATATGCTGTCGCGGACGTTTTTGTAGAGCTTTTTGAGATATTCAATTCTGTGTACATTAATTTTGTGTATTTATTATGGTTTAGGCAGCGTAAGCCATTTAAGCGTCTATAGAGCTACTTTTTTCACGTTCTCCACTACAAAGGGCGATTTTTAAGGGTGTAGGAGTTGAGTATCAGAACTCTCTTATAGCCTATGTTCATCCCGGGAATCTCCTGAACATTTTGCAAAACCCCACCGCAATCGAATTGAACGGTATGGCCGCGCATAAAGTACGAACAAACAAACAAATATACAAACAAACAAACATTAATTTGTATATATAAGATTACATTATGCACACACATTTAACAAAATAAAGTATCATTACACCATGAATTATTTTATAAAACATTTTAAAAATGTTCGTCTCATAACTTGGATTGTAAAACGATTTGCTAGTTATAACTTATGTTAATTATTTGTTAAATGAATACGTGTCTTTTTTAGCATAAAGTGAATTTATTTTCTGTGACAGTCTTTATGTTAAATTTTATGAAGCAAAATGTTAGAATTATTT
Organism: Diploptera punctata; assembly: GCA_030220185.1. Classification (NCBI taxonomy): domain Eukaryota; kingdom Metazoa; phylum Arthropoda; class Insecta; order Blattodea; family Blaberidae; genus Diploptera; species Diploptera punctata. The sequence goes on from JASPKZ010007266.1 coordinate 1,084,081, forward strand.
TCTCGTGCATTTGGAAAACAGATCGGTCCCAGGATACAGAATTGTACCCTGGTTGACGCGTCGAACTTAATTTGCTCCTCTCTCGAGTATTTGCTCATTTCAGCGCATCGGATGAACTTCTAGCGACAGCAGCTGTTTATTTATCTGTCCCCGGGCGATCTCCTACAAATTACACTTTTAACTCTCTCTTGACAACGGTTGTTAAAAATCCACTCTGTGGTTCCATCATAACTTTTCAATTTTTTAATAATTAAATTAGAAGGGCGAGATTCACAGATAGTGTATCATATGGATTGTATTTTTAAACAATATTTTATTTAGAATGTTTTCTGACAAATTTAACTACTCATCAAAGTTAGAGACCATCGGATTCTATGGTCTTGAGCCATATTTCAGCTACGGTTTCCGTCTCTGGTTTTTGATGCGAAGAATTAGTTGAGACCCACTTCCACAGCTTCTGTGTTTTTTTAAATTTTACGACTGTCCTTTTCAGTTTAGTTATTTGTGCTCTGATCTCAAAATTTAATTGACAGCTTATATGCTTTAACCTTTGTATACTTTAAGTTACTTACTTACTCACTGGCACTATCGAACCCGTAGGTTCATGGCCGCGCGGACATAAGCTCTCCATACATCCCTATCCTGAGCTAATGCTTTCCAATCATTCCCTGTATAATCTACTTCTCTCAAATCATAGTTAATGTTGTTCTCCCACCTCATTCTTGATCTACCAATTGGGCGTTTTTCCTTCTGGCTTTCCTAGAAGAAGTTTCCATGCACATCTTTCATTCCCCATTCGCGCAACATGTCCTGCCCATCGCAGTCTACGAGACTTAACTGTTCTTATTATATTTGGCTTTCTATAACGAGACCATGTAGTTCATTGTTATGTAGTCTTCTCCATTCACCTGTCTGCTCATCTCTCTTTGGTCCAAAAATTTTCCTAAGAGCTTTATTCTCAAATACTCATAATCTCCTTTCCTCCCTTAAAGTAAGAGTCCATGTTTCGCATCCATATAATATAACTGGTAGAATAATAGTTTTATATATTTTCAGTTTAACATTTTTTGAAAGGAGTTGGGACATCAAGAGTCTCTGCAATGCATAATAGCATGCATTTCCAGAATTGAGCCTATGTTTAATTTCTTTGTGCATCTCATTCCTATTTGTGATTATTGTTCCTAGGTATTTGAATTCAGCCACTTCCTCAAAATTTCCCTCATTTGTCATTAGCTGTCCATTTCCATTATATACTGAATTTCTACGGTGACCATTATATTTAGTTGTACTGATATTTACTTCCAGTCCTATTTTTCTTAGTGTAGTGTTACTCAATATGTGGTGCGTGTTGGCCTTTAGTATCTCCTTTCGTATCGGCCAGTAGTACTACATCATCAGCAATAAACGAACAGCTTATTAATATCATTCAGTTTGAAGCCTTCATCATTCTCTAAAATTAATGAATGATATAGTACAGAATAGAATTACAATAGTAGAGGAGATAATGACATTCTCCGTGCTTCAACCCATTCTGGATTTCAAAAGTGTCTGAAAACTGTTTTGTCGTACACGAACCCTACTCTTTGAGCCATTTAGGACACATTAGTATAAGTCTAAACTAACTTTTTAGGAATTCCGAACTCCAGCAGGATTACTATATAACTGTTCTCTCTTAATTGAATCATATTGGGCGTTTTTGAAGTATACATATAGTTGATGTACAGTACCATTATATTCCCATTTCTTTTCTAAAATTTGTCTTATTATAAAAATCTGATATGTTGCTAGACCTGTTTCTTCTAAATGCACATTGATGATCTCCTAGAATGTCATCAATATCGGGAGTAAGTCTGCTTACTAATATATTGTTATAGAAGTTTGTACGAAGTTGAAAGTAATGAGATGCCCCTGTAGTTGTTGCAATCAGTTTTATCTCCTTTCTTATAGATTGGTACGATAATTGATTCCTTCCATTCATCTGGAAGAGCTTCTTTTTCCCAAATCATACTAAGCAACCAAATAAATCTTTAATTTGTATACGTATACTAGTTGACTATGATATGTGGCGTTACGATCTAAGCTCTGTCAGATTAATTAAAACATGAACAGTATTATTATTAACTATTATAATGAAAGAAAAATGATTTTCACGATTTTCAGAAACGATTATGAATGTTTATTTGATGAGCTTCCAAATATCTATAATTTGTTGTGCAGATAGATGTGTTGAGTAATACTGGATGTGGTGTTTATCCATTTCTTCTTCCTCATTACACAGAATTAATATTATTATTATTATTATTATTATTATTATTATTATTATTATTATTAAACCGAAGATTTAATATTAGAAGATCAAAAGGGATATATTAGAGGATATGAAGAATTTGAGATCTGGGAGTAAAAGTAGATAAAGAGGATAAACAAGAAAGTGACATTAAGAACAGAATAAATAAAGGTAGTGCGATAACAGTAATGATGAATGGAGTCTTACGGAACAGATATATAACCAGAAAAAATAAGTTACAAATATATAATTCAATAGTTGAGAAGTAATGCCACATTGGAGCTGAAGTTTGGAAATTCAACAAAAACTTACGTCGATGGAAATTGATTTCTGAAGGAGAGCAGCAAGATGTTCAAAATTAGAAAAAAATAAGAAATACTGTCATACGAAAAAAAATGGATATTAGACATTCAATAGTTGATTATATAAGATATCCATAGTAATTCTGCCCGAAGGCAGGTCCTTCACTGCAATCATAGCATTTTCATGCTATGCTTGCAGCTTTAATAGGGAATTGTGTAGGTGTGGTAGCTTCCCGTTGCTTTCCACACCGGTGAAGGATGATGATGATGATAATGATAATGGTAAGGATGATAATGATAAGGATGATGGCCATATGATTTCGGGGACCGTTTGGGCCTTAAAGTTTTCCTGACATTTGTCTTACAGGTGAGGAAAAACCCCGATAAAAACCTCACCCAGAAAAACTGCCCCGACCGGGGATCGAACCCGGGCCCGCTGCGTGACAAGGCAGCACGCTACCTCGATATAAGATATAGGCAATTAAATTCATACAGGCACGTACGACGAATACAAGAAGAAAGATTATCCAGGAAAACATTGGAATGGTGTCCAGCGGGAAGAAGAAGGAAAGGAAGACATCGAAATTCGTGGATGCAAGAAATAAGACCTGGGATGAGAACAGGACTAGAGGACATGGGGTGGATTGATAGAGACGAGTGGAGAAGAAAAATAAAACTTTAGGCACAGAAAGTTATGTAAACATTAAAAATCTGTATATAAATAAAATTATTATTATTATTATTATTATTATTATTATTATTATTGTCAAACGAATGCCAGAGCAAAGATTGCCAAAAATTGTTATGGAATGGATCCCAATAGAAAGGAGGAAGAGAGGAAGACCCGAAGAAAACTTGGATAGAAGGGGTACAAGCAGCTATGAATATCAGAGGAATGGAGGAAGATCAATGGATGGATAAAGAGGAATGGCGTTTGGTTTCCGGAAGACGGCGGCAGCTGCCATGATACCGGATGATGATGATTATTATTATTATTATTATTATTATTATTATTATTATTATTACTTACTTACTCACTGGCACTATCGAACCCGTAGGTTCATGGCCGCGCGGACATAAGCTCTCCATACAACCCTATCCTGAGCTAATGCTTTCAAATCATTCCCTGTATAATCTACTTCCCTCAAATCATAGTTAATGTTGTTCTCCCACCTCATTCTTGGTCTACCAACTGGGCGTTTTCCTTCTGGCTTTCCTACAAGAAGTTTCCATGCACGTCTTTCATTCCCCATACGCGCAACATGTCCAACCCATCGCAGTCTACGAGACTTAACTGTTCTTATTATATATTATTATTATTATTATTATTATTATTATTATTATTATTATTATTATTATTATTATTATTATTATTATTATTATTATTATTATTATTATTATTATTATTGTATAACATATAATGTCCATTACTGAGGTCTCGGGTGAACATCGTTACCTAGTACCAAGTTTTCTGGATGATTTTTTTTTTGGAGTTTCTCCTCACCTGTAAGGTAAATGTAGAGAAACTTTAAGGCCTTCAACATAATTTAGCCATCATAATCATCCTATCATACTCACCTTGAATTATAAATGTGGTGAGTGGATGGCGTGTCTTGTCTCGGAGGTGGCCCTTCATTGAGCTGATTACGTTTCCAACATAAATATTAAGAAAAAGTTTAATTTCAGTCTTTGAAATATAACCACAGCATAACATCAAACTATATATACAATAACTATGTATAACATCAAACTATATATCAAAACCTTATCTTTTTGTCAAAATAAATTAACATAATATTACATACAACACAATGAAACCTTATATTTTAATAAAAAATAAAATAACGTGTAATTTTTGTCTCAAATTTAAGGTTAAAAATAATAAAATGTGTATATGTGATCTCAGTTTTTTTACATTGTAGATATTTACTAAATTTAAAAAAATCAATTTTTTGTCCTCAACTAAGAACGATTTAGGTTGTTTTAATTAAATCTTACTTAGTTGAGTATGCTTGAGATCTCAGTTATGCGTTTTATTAACACTTTTATATACTGTAATAAACCTCAACGGTTATCATAATGCTTTTTAAAAGTAATGTCCCAATTAAATAACAGAAAATATTTGATCCGCTTAATTTGTCTTGATAGTTGAAATATTATATTTATAACGTTTCTTTTCAATCCATATATTGAAACAATTGAAGAAGTAAATAGCTTTGTCCCACGTTGTGGCGACGTTTTGAAGAAGTAATTCTCTTCATGCCCGATGTTGTAGTAACATTTTGAAGAAGGATTGGTATCCCAAAAATAATTACTGGTTCAGGTTGGGTTCAGTTTTCGGTAGAGCCGGATTCTCTTCTTAGGGTCGTAAGTCGGTACACTGGATAGGAAAACACTTCAAGATTACTAAAAAATGTTTCTTGTAGAAATAATTTCACTTTTATTCACTTCTTAAAGTTCCCAACAGATTAAGTAAATGTAGGTGGTATTATTCTTCATCGTCAATCAAAATTAAATTCTTTTCTTATCTTGTATCAATTATTTTTCTTGTATTAAATATTACATTTTATCAGAAGATCTCATCTTGCTTCTATCTGTGTTGAAAGTTGTATGCAGAATGATTAGTATAATTATTTTATAATTTTAAAGAACATTATTACATCACATGATGTTACTTTTAAATTCTATGGGTTAATATACCTTTAAATATAAGGTTTTAAATTTATTTGTTAAATAAGAAAGTTAATTGTTTTAACATCCAATCAGAGTTTAGTTTACTTTCATTTAAGAATATGAAGTTAGGCAGGTGTTCTTATTACAGTTATAATAGAAGGATTTATAATTCTGACAACAATGACTTAAAACGATTTTTAAAGCATTATTTACAAAAACAGTTAAGTTGTACAATTTATTTAATTGTTACTGAGACATTTTCATTCAACAATAACTAACAATGAATTATTTAGATTTTTTTATTTATTTAAGTTATATTTAAATATTAAAAGAATTTTAATATACAAAATTATTAACTTTAACTTTTATATTCATTATGGTGTTAAATTCCTGCTTTTCAATACAGTAAAAACAATCATTCACAGCTAGTACTGTTCTTTTTATTGCCCATGTTGAAGATCTGGAGATAGTTGAACAATGTATCTTCTTGATTGTCGAATTATTAAATTTATAACATTTCCTTTCGGCACATGTAATGGATAAATATAATGAACGTTATTGATACACAGTCGGTGGTGTTCTTTTTATAAATAGAAAGTAGGTTAGGGCGAGGTGGGTTTGGATTAATCAATCTTAAATTCTCTATCCTCCGGACGTAACTCGTAAGTTGCAGTGTAAAAGACTTCAGGACATCTGCTTAAATGGAAGAGCTTTGAAACTTACATTTAACATTCACCAGATGTAACGTGGTACTGAAAAGTCTCTAAACAAAATGAAATATATAATAAATGACAATACTATTCTTATATTCGTATATGAAGAGTATTCATGGGAGTCAGCCGTTTTTTTCATGTAATTTATATTGTTTCAATGGAGTAGCCGTAATTTATCACCAGATGCCCTAGTTATGTATGTATAATAAACTAACTTTATAAATTCATTTAAGCTGCTATAAATTTGTTTTATTGTTCTGAATACTTAAAAAAATATTTTGCAATTCAGATTACTTTTCACTCTTTCTACGTCTGACACGTTCGATCAAAAGAACAAAAGAAAACAATGAATTTCAACCAATCATGTCTCCACAAAAAAAAAATTAAAAAAAAGACTTCAAATATTACAAAAGAGATATATAAATTCGGGTAAAACTGAAATTGTAATAACCCAATTCACCCGATAAAATAACACGCCAGTTCAACATTCAAAATCTAGCCTGCTACTTACAACTTAAGATTTTAGAGGCGGTATAACCTCAGGTAATTCAGAATCTTTAAATACACTGCTCAAAAAAATTAGGGGATATTGTAGAATAACCTATTAAGACTATGTTTTTTGGAATAGTATTAGATGCAATCACTTTCTATTACTCCAAGATAATGTAAATAAGAGTTTGAAGTTGTTACATTACCTCGGCACCACACCAGAGGGCAGTGTCTGTACTGTTGATGTGAAAGGGTGGTGTGGGGGTGAATGTTTTGTTGTTGTTTTTAAATCCAGTCCAGTTTTCAGTTAGTGAATGACTTGCCTTAGGGACAGTGATGCCTCGACAACATGATTTACCTGAACCAATGGCTTGGAGGGCCATAGGAAGGATGGAAGCTGGACAGACACAACAAGAGGTGGCACAAGCCATTGGGGTGTCTCAAAGTGTGATTTCCAGTCTTTGGAATCATTTTCAAAGAACATACTGTTCACAGAAGAGCCGGACAAGGTCGACCAAGGGCAACAACAGCAAGGGATGACCGTTACCTCTTGTTAACAGCCCGTCGGAATAGACAGCAGAATGCAACTCAACTGCGAAATACATTTCAAACAGCAACATGATGCAGGGTGTCAACTCAAACTGTCCCTAATCAACTGCATGGAAGTGGTCTCTATGCCCGTAGGCCCATGGTGTGTACCAGGTTAACTCCACAACACCGTAGAGATCGCAGAAACTGGGCGGAGGAACATCGTGGGTGGAGGCATGCTGAATGGAGATCAGTTCTTTTTTCTGATGAGTCGCGATTCAACATGGAATGTGATAGTCGGCGTGTATTCATCTGGAGAGAAAAAGGGACACGAAACAATCCAGCTTTTGTACGTGAAAGATCCCCATATGGTGGCGGTGGATTGATGGTGTAGGCAGGAGTCAATAGTGGTGGACGTACGGACCTCTACGTTATCCAAGGTGGTACTTTGACTGCGGTAAAGTATAGAGATGAGATTCTCCGACCTTTTGTCGTGCCTTATGCTGGTGCCATAGGTGATTCTTTTCTTTTTATGGACGATAATGCACGACCCCACAGAACTGGCTTGGTGGACGACATGCTGGAAGTGGAGGATAACGAGCGTATGCAATGGCCAGCTTCCTCCCCGGACTTAAATCCGATTGAGCATGTGTGGGATGCATTAGGCAGGTGCATTGCAGGCAGAACAGCACCTCCCACAACTGTTCCAGAGCTGCATATTGCTCTTATGGAAGAGTGGCCACGTATCCCCCAAGAACTCATTGCTAACCTCATTGCATCAATGCCATACAGGTGTGAGGCAGTGCTGGCCGTTCGAGGAGACCATACACCATACTAAAGAAACATTTTCACCCATGTTAATGTTGCCTTGTTTGTTTGCCATATTTCTAATCAGGATCTCTTTGACATCTGGTGTGGTACAGAGGTTACGTAATGACTTCAAACTCTTGTTGACATTCTTTCGGAGTAATAGAAAGTGATTGCATATAATACTGTTCCTAAAAACATAGTCTTAATAGGTTATTCTACAATATTCCCTAATTTTTTTGAGCAGTGTAAGAAATAAATTATAAAAGTATACCAGTATACTGAGTAGGAGCTTAAAACCGATATTTATTCACAGAAATAAAGATATGGACTGGCGAAACCCTATATCTAGTAAAGGTTGAAGTTTCTAATTTCGTCTTTTTGAGAGTCTGGTTTCCTCTTGATCACGTGTTTAAGTTATAGCTATAATTTTATTAACTTCACATTTATATCAATTGTTATCATTATTCATTTAACTAATTATTACTATTCGGTTAGATATTTTTTACATTTCAATAAAATATATTGGATTTAGGCTTTTGTAACGAGAGAGAACAGTCCATTAGACATAAAATAAAATAAGTTAAAATATACCTTCTTAGGTAAAGTCCGTCGTCCTCAACTTATAAAATATGTATTCTTTATGCCTGTAAGCCTCTCAGAAGATCCGCTCCATCTTCAGCAGGTCCTTCTTCGCTATAATATAATGGTTGATGCTTCTAGTCCTAATGTGGTGTTGTCGTGTCACATTAGGACCAGCAGCATCATCCATCATACTAGATATTGTAGCGAAAAAGGATCTGCTGAAGATGGAACGGATGATTTGAAAGGCTTACAGGCATAAAGAATACATATTTTATAAGTTGAGGACGACGGATGTTACCTGAGAAGGTATATTTTAACTTATTTTATTTTATGACTCTCCACCTCAACGGTTTTAACAATGAATTTATTAGTATTGAGCCCATTAGATTTTTGTCCCTTGCTTGCTTGATGATATTATCGACGATAGTGAGATTTGAACGGCAGTAAATTAAAAACATCAACAGCTAGTTTGATTAACAAATTGACTATTATCATGTAAGCTATTTTGTTTTTGTCAACGATTCTTTGATTCAACGTGTTATGGGTTTTATATAAAATCAACAAAACACTGGTCAACATGATTTTTGTCTCATGAGTACCAATAGTTGTACTTAATGCAGTTTTTTTATCGTGTTTTCAAATATGTATTCGGAATTTCTCCATCACCCACTATTTTAATTTCAATTAATGAATTTAAATAATTATTTTTTTAATAAACCTAGATATCTTCCCGGAAAATCTTGGAGCAGTGAGCGATGGGCACGGGGAACACTTTCATCAGGATATTTCAGCTATGGAAAAGAGATATCAAAGCAAATTGAATACTAATATGCTGGCCGATTATTGTTGGACCATCAAGAGGGATGCTCCACACGCGAAATATAGCAGAAAATCGTCATTTCTTACTTTCTAGGTGAGTCCAAATGTTCGAATATTGTGTAGTTACGAATGTAGAAAATATTAAAGTGTTTGAAATTGTAAATGCCTGTTCTCTCGGAAACCTTGCGTGATGGAGAAAAACCAATATCATATTTGAATTCAGGAGAAAACATATCAGAACCACATATTTTTCTTTCTGAGACAAAAAAAAACAAGTTTATTTTTTGTTGCTCACTGTTATTAACAAATCGACTTTGAGTATTTCCTTTGCCACTTGCAGAACCCATGAAGTAAAGCGATTGATTAATACAAGCGATTTAGCAGAAACGCGGTTCTTGCTACTTGATAACCATTTGAAATATTTAGCGTAAGGAAGCAAATGAAGAGAAATATGAGAATAATCTTAGTTTCAAAATGTTATATATATATATATATATATATATATATATATATATATTTGAGAGGAGTCCACCGCTGTGGTCTCGAGGTAGCGTGCTGCCTTGTCACGCAGCGGGCCCGGGTTCGATTCCCGGTCGGGGCAGTTTTTCTGGGTGAGGTTTTTATCGGGGTTTTTCCTCGCCTGTAAGACAAATGTCAGGAAAACTTTAAGGCCCAAACGGTCCCCGAAATCATATGGCCATCGCAATCATCATCATTCATATTCATCTTAGACTAAGCTTAGGAATAGGGTCTCCCCTGGCGCACCATTATCATCATCATCATCATCATCACCCATCATATCATCGGGGCAACGTAACCCGCCTTCCAGGCGCCCCAACCTCAGAAGTGGGTTATAAGTACGCCATGCCAGGACTGAACACCAGGAATGTCGAAAGACAACTTGGGGCATTTGTAAAAAAATATTTGAGAGGAATACGGCATAAGATAATTTATTTCAAGAGCTCCTTGTTGCTTTGAAAACTATTAAATCCAATGATCTGTCGTATTAATAGAATAGAAATGTGTAACTTTATAGGTAACAAAACCAGAGAATATAGGTAACTTCCATGGTAACTGACGCAACATGTTTGTTTTATATTTCAGGTAGTCTGATACTAATTTTTCTCTTCAAAACATTTATATTTAGGTTTAATCTCTTTAACAAAAAATAAGAAGTTTATATCTTTAATAACTGTACTTAAAATGTACGGTTTTATATGGGTAACTGACGTAACTGTATAATGAAATCATGTTTCACAGAGTGAGAGTAAAATAATAATCTTTGTGAAGTTTTTAGTTTTATTTCAATAAGCAATAATTATGAATGCAATATGGGCCTATATATGGAGTTACAAAATAAACGTTTTGAGTTTTATGTTCCAACAAACTTTGGTCATTAATTATACAAAATAAAGGTAACCAAGGTAACAACTAACGTGCCTGCATGGTGTATAAGTTTTAATTAAAATAATTCTTTGTTAGGTATGAGTTTGTTCATATTCTACAATATTTTGGGATGTAGACACTTGAAAACACTTTTAATAGTTTATATGCCACTTTCGGAAGCATGAAAGAAACTTAGATTTTCATTTTATATAAAATATGATATGATACCTATATGATTTTATTCTGCGCTCATTCTAGAAACTCCTTTTACAAATAAAAAATCTACTTAGCATAGAACTAAAATGTCTAGCTGTCATGAAATATCTCTAATTTCTATTGCCTATCACATTCTTTGGTTTAATATGACTGCCACTGAAAGCAATTTGATTAATAGTCAAATCATACTTTAGACCTTATTCACGGAATTATAGTCTGACCAACGGATCTGTGCCCCCGTAAGATATGCGAATTACACTCTAATTCAACTCAGGAAGTTACTACAGACCTTTATGGCCTTCGCCAGTGTCCCCCCACGTACAGGGGGAAGATGTTGCCAAACTCAATAATAACGGTATTTGTTTGTCGTGGGAGGGGAGGAGGGCACGGTTATCAGTACGTTTTTCCTAATCTACGTACCGGTACTATATATCTAAAACCATAGTTTTTCTTTTACGGCATACAAACTAGTTTTATAGTAAACATGAGAGTCGACACTTTCACACAGGATAGTACAGGTCCGCACGAGCCCAGTCACAAGTGGTAACTGTTTTTTTCTTTAAGAGGAGGTGGCTTGGACGGCTACAACTTACAACTCTGTACCTGCTGTGTTGTTTACTTCAGTTTTATATAAGGATTTCTCTCAAGAAAATACTGTTAAAATGGCAACCCAGTTCCCTATTCCAAAAACACAATAACTTCCTGAGTTGAATTTGACTGTAAAGACTAATTCCTTTTCTGCCTCGGTAAATCATTTCCCTCCCTTCATTCCTATCTCTCTCTTTTCTCTCGCTCTTCTCACTACTCACAATTTTGAGCCTTTTTGGGGGACAGGTTTTTTGCTCTACAGTCCAGTGTTGTCAACTCAACATGAACACTGTAGCTCGGAGTGGCGAAAGAAATATTATTAAGCAAATAATATAAGTCCATCAGTGTCATTAGACCTATTTAAATATGAAGAAGTAATAATTAACCTTACAGTATTCATTATTCAAGAGCCATGACACTGTTTGGGGGAAGTTTGGCAACATTCCTAATCGGAAAATTATTGTGGCTGCTGGTGGGAGGGAAGTGAGTGGAACGGTGTGAGTACAGACGTTAACTTTTCTAAGAACGACAGGAGCGCTTAACGGGCGCAGATCCGTTGGTCCGACAATACATTTGACTAGTGATTTGACCATAAGAGAAGCTAACTCTATTGGTGGAATATAAACTTGTTTCATTGATTTCCAGAACGACCATTGTCAATTTGCTTGACTAACAAGTGAACTGTCAATCATTGCATGGCGAAACCTACATTCAAATTTCTTTCAGAGAAGCGTTGTGATATATCATCGCCTCACTATGATGGTTGTCCAGCGGCTCGCTTTGTTTCCCCGCAGCTGTTATATATAATTAAATACAAAGGTGCCGACCACCGCCACTATAATAATTCCGCATGTTAATCATTGTCAAGCATCGTCGCGCGGCACCCGCTTTTATATAAACGGTCAACCATCATAGTGATGCGATTATACCAAAGCCGTATTCAAAAAAAAATCTGCCACTTTTAAATACTGTACAAGTTAGTAAAATCCAGCGCCAAATTTCTCATTTAAACTAAAGGAAAGTAATACAAGTCCTGACTTGATGAATTGGATAACACTGACAACGTGCCTCCGCGCCGCGTCCGCCATACTCCACTCCAGTCTACTCACGCAGGGATGTATATCTTCTTCGCACAGCGGGTTGCAATTGTTGAATTCTGGCTTTGATTTCTGTGCCTTGCAGTTAAAAGCGACAGCTTTTTTTTGGACACGGCCATGGTACCATAACAAAACTTCTCTTTGCGAAATGTCAAAGTAGGTTTCGGCATGCAATGGTTGACAGTTCCCTTGTAAGATAATGAAACCGCCCGTAAGACTCATAATATAGCGGTATCTAGTAACGAGTTTTCAGAGCTAAAATCCACTGTTAATAGCCTGTTTCTCCAGGTCTATTTATTACATTTTAAGTTTTCCTTCCTGGAATTTAAAATAGCTCTTCGCTTGTAATTTATTTAACATCCTTTTTTTGAAAATTTACAATCCATCCATCCATAGTAATTCTGCCCGAAGGCAGGTCCTCCACTGCAATCATAGCATTTCATGCGATGCTTGCAGCTTTACTAGGGAATTGTGTAGATGTTGTAGCTTCCCGTTGCTTTCCACACTGTTGAAGGATGATGGTGATGATGACGATGATGATAATGATAAGGATGCGATGATGATGGCCATATGATTTCGGGGACCGTTTCGACCTTAACGTTTTCCTGACATTTGTCTTACAGGTGAGGAAAAACCCCGATAAAAACCTCACCCAGAAAAACTGCCCCGACTGGGGATCGAACCCGTGCCCGCTTCGTGACAAGGCAGCACGCTACCTCGAGGCCATAGCGGTGGACACATTTACTATAATGTTTTTAATTTATATTTGATGTAAAGGTTTAATAACATGTATAATGATTAGGCAGCGCATTTTCGTTCCGATACAAGTTAGGAAATTTATCTATTAGTAGGCCTATGTAATGGAGGTTTCAGGGTTCAAACTGTGTACCTGAATTTTACGTTAGGACGCTACCAAAGGTATTATCGCCTCACTATGATGGTTGTCCGTTTAAAAGCGGGTGTCGCGCGACAATACTTGACAATGATTAACATGCGGAAATATTATAGTGGCGATAATCGGCATCTTTGTATTTAATTATATATAACAGCTTAAATATGAAGAGAAAAATATATGCCTAAATCGGCATTTGAAACCCAATATCTCTGGTTCTGTACACCAGTGCTTAACGATTTAATCTATATGGCATCACGATTTACACATAGATTATTCTCTTATATTAATACGATTCCCTCGTGTAAGTATTAGTATAGGAGAAAAATCTATGTGTAAATCGAGATGCCTAATAGCTTAAATGGTTAAGCACTGGTGTACATAACCAGAGATATTGGGTTCAAATCTCGATTTAGGCATATATTTTTCTCTTCAAATTAATTTGTCTCTCCATGAGAAGTGATACATTTAGTACAGTAAAACTTGTTTAATCCGAAAAGTGAATAATGCGGAAATCTGTCCAATGTGAACAAATTTATTGGTCCCGGTAATATAATAGTAATTCTACGTGTATTTATATTCTATAAAATGCAATCTGTCCAACGCGGAAATGTAAGGATATTTCTACTATTAGGGTATAACATTTGTAGGGGAATTCTAGAGCTTAATTAATGGTAGGGTTGTACAATTTAAAAAAGCTTGTAAGGCAGAAAGATAGAGAAATAAATTAGTTTCCACTTCATTGAATTCCCGTTAGGCGAATTAACAATAGTGATGTTTCCTGCCGCCGGATGAAATAGAGTTTATACCTGTATCTGGAATTTTCTTTCGGTCTCACTGCAAAACCGTTTTGAGAAATACAGGTTAATATAAAATTATAGAATATTCACCTGAAAGGTCCGTCTCCTCAACTCAGGTGAATATTCTATAATTTTATATTAATTTTGAATAAACCTCTGAAAAACATATTTGTACTTCAAATCTCCAAATAATTTGTCTAATTCACGACTCAATACTTGACTACCTACACTCAAACCCATAGGCAACATATTAAATTCGTAAAGGCCGTTAGGAGTGACAAAAGCTGTGTATTTTCTACTGGATGGAGTTAACGGTATCTGAAAAAAGGCAGAATGCAAATCAATTACGGAAAACACTTTGGCTCCATGAAATATTTGGAAAGCTGCTTCCAAAGTGGGCAATGGGAAGCAATCAAACACTACTTTATTATTGAGCTTCCTATAGTCGATAACCAACCTATGGCCTCCACTAGGTTTTGGAACAAGAAAAGCTGGGCTCGCATAACTAGAGCGACTTGGCCTAATAACACCTTGTTGCATAAGCTTATGAATTTCGCTTTGTAATAATTGTAACTTAGGTGGAGAGAATTGAAAAGGTGGAGACCGCACAGGGACATTATCCAACAATTCCAGTTCACAAAAAACTATTTCTTGCTCTTCCTAATTGGTTACTAAATAATCCTGGGAATTCTTTCACCAATGTAGATAATTCTTTATCCTCCTCAAGATTATTGAGAGACATAACACAACGTTGTTTCGAAGGATTCTTACTACACACGCATGCCCATACATACAAGGATGTACGTTAAACGGCAGCGAAACGTCTCGAGCAAATCTGAAATTACAGACACTATTCTGAAAATCGATTTTCATGCCGGATTTCGACATGAAGTCGTAACCTAGAATAATAGGAACAGGCAACTCTGGGGCCACATAAAACAACTGGTCCCATGAAAATTTATTTATCTTTAAGTGCAAACGAACCATTTTATTTACAGAGAAAATTTGATTGTTAACTGATTTACATTTCATAGAAGTCTTCTTCAAAAATTTCTTAGGCAAAGCAGAGATAAAGTCTTCTCGTACAAGAGAAATAGACGCACCACTATCCAATAAACCGTCTATTTTCTGGTGGAAAACTTCCACCGGTAAATGAGGCAAATTTGCCGCAAAAGTGACGGTCTATTATTCCCTGAAGGAAATATTCTCTTAGAAGTTTGAATTCTTTTCTTATACCTTCTCGAGGATGAAGTCATAACATTAACCTGAGGAATATCTAAGTCTTTAGATCGGCATTCTCTAGAAAGATGCCCATACTGCTGACATTTCCAACATTGTAGATTCTTTTTAGACTGCCAAGGAGGACGACTCGCCAAAGTATTAGATTTACTTAAGTTGTCAGTTCTACTTTTCTCCCTAAAGTCCCTCTGTCTTTCAGCGATCTCGAAATCCGCCACTTTCCTGGCCAAGCCACACATTTCGGCTACATTTTGAGGCTTCGTAGCAAAAACCAAATGCTGTCTAGTAGCCGGGGACATATTCTGCAGAATAAGATCAATTAACTTTTCTTCCGAAAATAAAGGATTCAACACAAGTGAAGCTCCTAGTATGTTGGAGATAAACTCCAACAAAGATTCCTTAGGCATTTGGAATCGTCGTGAGACAAATTTAATCCAAAAGTCTTCCAACAATCTAGGAGGCAACAATGAACACTTCACATGTTCTAAACTCTCCATCCAAGAGAATCTCAACTTAACAAACTTCACTCCAGACTTTCAATAGAATTCCTCCGATGCAACTCAAAATCGAGTTTACAAAATACTCATCGGGAACCAATTTCAATTCGAAGAGCGAGTTAATTTTAATGAGGAAGACCACTAGCGATTCCTTATCTTCACCGTCGCAGGGATCAACTCTTTTAATCAACTCTCGGAAAATCCGCTGATTATTCTCTTCCAAAAAGGGAGAAAGGTTGGAGACAGTTCCACTCGAAAAATCTTTGATAGAGCTAAGTCTATGATCACTTATATTCTTATGCTGTTCTGCCAAATAATCCTCTTGATTTGCACTATCTACAATAAACTTACGTTTTATTAACATTTGTTCGAGCCAGGGAGAGAGAATTCATATGATTTTTTAAGCCGCTGACGTAATATGTTTACATCACCTTCAACCTCAATACCTAGTAGGTTTAACTCTCGAACGAGATTGTCTTTGGATATTACATCTATCCAACTAGGCATGATTACAAAGTATAACAGACACAAGATGTAAACAATTATAGTCAAACGTAGTTTTATATGCATAAATCAGTCTCTGTTATAAAGAAAGATGAGTCAATATTTACGTAACGTAAAGCAAACACGTAAACTAATACTTAATAACTTTACCATAAATACCAAGTATCGAAAACAAGTAATAATCCGCAGGGTAATATCTCTGAAAAGATACAGATTTCTAATTCTAAATTTCATTAAAGACCATACAGAGTTCATACCCTTGTCTTGGTGTTTGAGACCAAAACTCCGAAACTTGAATTAAATTGATACTACAAGAACCACAGTTAATAACATACAGCATAACTTGTAATGTGAAAAACACAAAACAAACGCTTTTCTACCATTTGTACTTAGTGAACCCAAAATTACACATCTGCGACCATTTGTGCGCATTGAATCCAAAAACATTGAACCCAAAAACCGTTGAACTCAAAAACCCAAAACCACGCTCTGCTAAACCATTTGTCGCGTAGAGAGAATGAACCACTTTCACCGCTACTGCTACCTTCCGGGATCGTTGGGTTATGACTATGCTGTACTTAGTAACGTGTTCCTGATATCTAAAGAAGTTATTAATGAGAAAACAGCCTGCCTCGGGCCCATAGAAGGCGGCTAACAATTCATCTTTCTTTTCCAGTTGAACGTGCATATAAATATAAATACTGATTATAAATTGCATAGGATGAAATAACTTCGTTACAGGATAGAGAACAATGATTACTCTTAAATAACCACAAGGGCGTAACGTAAAAGTTAAGCTTTTAATGAAAAAACAAGTGTTGATTGTAAAAACAAAGTAATAAATGAATAACAAAAGATTGATCTTCGATCAATCGATCAGACATAGATAATAACAAAGTAAAGCTGAATAAATAACATACCATACAAACTGTCACACTCATACATGTCCAAACTCCATTGGAATTCCTTTTTCCATGCTTGATTGGACTAACTCAAATCCGACCATTCCTCGGTCACAATCCACTTGTTTATCTTATAAATCACCATGTTAACTTCGCCGATGCATGGTGTACTTAAGCTGGATTCGGATACTGAATCCACTTCTACACAACATAACGCCACTTGCTAGGCCGATCGAATGATATGGTTCATTGAGATTACCAAGCATATAAAGGTTCGCGAGTAGAGGGGATGAGCGCTATAAAGATGCGCGGGGGAAAGGGTAAAAGGGAAGGGGTAGCCACACGGAACAAAGGACATTGGCAGGCTTCATAAATGTTCTGGAGGAGCACAAAGATGAATAACTGAACCGCAAAAAGGTACTTTCGGTTCACCTCAACGGAACACATCATGAATCTTATAAAAGTTGAAAATACAGGTTGGTTTAACAAATATTTGGCGTGTGGCATCTGTCTTACAAATAACCAGTGCACTGTAAAATCTTAAATTGGATCTGAGACCGATTGTGTACGTATCTTTCACAGGTAGCGCTCTGAATTTATAGTATAATGATGGGTAAATCGTGTGTATCATTGTCATTAAACGAAAAAGTGAAAGTAATTGAAGAAAAACAAACTCTAAGTATGCGAAATAATGACTAAATTTAACTGTGGAAAACTCCAAGTTTATGAGATTTTAAACAGAAAGAAAAAATAATGAATGAATGGATGCAAGGAAATGGTCAAATGGAGAGAAAAAAAATAAAGAAAGAAAGATAAAAAAATCCAAATTTTCGGACCGATGCTGCAAAGTCAAGCTCTAGCTGTTGCTATATCCTTAGGGAATAAAGATTTCAAGGCATCTTCAGGTTGATTGTGGACAGTTTTAAAAGACGACACAATGTAGTGTGGAATTAAATATGCGGGGAATCAAAGGATGTGGACGAGATTAGAGTTAGTGAGTGGAAACCGAAACTGCATACTTTAATTTCAGGATACGCGCCTAAGAGATATGTTTAACGCTGACGAAACGGGACTGTTTTCTCGCGCGTTACCGTCGAAGTCACACGTACATACTATACTTCATTTTTCAACAACAGTGGAACTACAATAAATCCAAGGTACATAAAAAAGACATATATGGTGCTCTATAATCTAAAATTTTTTTTTTTTGTAATGCAGAATGTTGTCTGATATGGGAAAAAAAATTGTCCCATACCGCTTTGAACAAGTTTTACTGTATTAAACATCGAATATACAATACTAAGATTATGGCTCGTCTGTGCGTATCTATTTGCAGTTTTAAACTGCTTATATATTCACATGACGTAATGAATGCCCAAGAAGAAACTACTCGATTCCCTCTACGTTCAGGAACCAAAATGCGCTGTCTGATAATGATATTGATACTAGAATCTTTGAATGTTTAAGAATAGAATGAGTAGGCATTGCACAAGCTCACTTACTTTTATGGGAATTGCTGTAAATACCGTAGGAACCCTTGTGAAGATATGACGTAATATTTTATTCTTTTCACGATTTGAGAAAATGAACTATTGAGTAAAGGAATGCGAACCATGCATCAGTTTTATTGTGCATTTCTACATAACTCTCCGAGGGTCAATTGGGTACGTGTTCTGTCCATACCAATATGAACAACGTGCAGGAGAGATTTGAAGAATGTGCAGACAAATGAAGCGCTCTCTGCTGGCCTGTACATGAAGTTTCGTGTTCTGTTTCTCACCCCTCCACTATTTCAAACATCCTGGAATTCATATTGGCTGCCATTTGCTTTATTCTCCAGATTCCAGGGAGACAATTGAAAATCAAGTTATTCAATCTCTTTTTGTCGTCTATCAACTATTTTCCTAGGATTCTCTCTGTACATATGTTTTCTCTGAAACGCATTTCACGATCAGTTTTATGTCATATGTTATCTGTAAAACTTCTGTAATCTTTAATCGATGAGATTAAAATTTACAGATGTTGATTATATGTCGAACGAATGAGAAGTTCGACTGAGATTATTATTATTTTTATTGTAAGCCATAGTTTCTCTCAACGAGATTCAGGCGCTCTCCCCTACAGGAGAGAAATTCAACCATACTAATTTTAGTTACATTTGTTTTCGGATAGATGTTATTGAGTGGCCCGGGATCTGCGTACCTCATTATAATGACATCTAGGAAACCAAGACAGTAAAAGGACGGGAAAATTCGGTAAATTTCGCTTAGAGGCCTTTTTATTCAAGCTTAAAGATCATTTACGAGTCTGAAATCTTCGGACTCGGGACCCACGGCTTAAATTCCCTCCCGGAGGACTTGCTCCTTGGGTTTTTCGGTCCTAAAAAATAATCTATCGACCACGGCCGAGTTTGAACCCGCGCCCCTCGGGACCAGAGGCAAGGAGCATAATCACAAGTCTACCGTGGCCGACAAGCTCTCTATACATCCTTATCCTGAGCTAATGTTTTCCAATCATTCCCTGTATAATATACTTCCTCAAATCATAGTTAATGGTGTTCTACAACCTCATTCTTGGTCTACCAACTGGGCGTTTTACCTCTGGTTTTCCTACATGAAATTTCCATGTAAGAATTAAAAAAATCATTCCCATATCTTCGGATCATGGAAATAAAAATTGATAGCCCCAAGGCCCCTCTTTCATTCCCCATTCGTGCCACATGTCCTGCCCATCGTATCTACGAGACTTAATTGTTCTTATTATATCTGACTTCCTATAAAGACCATGTAGTTCACTGTTAAGTAGTCTTCTCCATTCACCTGTCTCTTTGGTCCAAAAATGTTCCTAAGAACTTTATTCTCAAATATTCGTAATCTCCTTTCCTCCCTTAAAGTAAGAGTCCATGTTTTGCATCCATATAATATAACTGGTAGAATAATAGTTTTATATATTGCCGACATTATTATTATTATTATTATTATTATTATTATTATTATTATTATTATTATTACTATTTATTATAATGAACTTCCAATCCAGATTTTGCCTTGATGACTGAAAAAAAAAAACGAGACTTTCTGAATCTGAGCCTCAAACTCGACTGTCAGAGCCAACCCGTTCCGTATTAATATTGTATTGTGATTCTACAGGACTTTTGAAAATAAATGTTAAGGACCTACATTCTGAGTATAAAATATCAATTGCGTGACAGACCTCATTCACAAGTGTTCATCGTGTCGGGTCCCTCAGCCGTTATAGGCCTAGCTGATTTTCTTAACCTGGAACCGCTATTTATTGCAGGTACCCACATTTCTCGCTATACTACAGTAGGTGGTAACCGTCCCATACTGGCAGAAATTCCACGAGAAGTTTATTCTCCACTGGAATTCGTGCCAATGCGCGCAGTGTTGCCAACATCCAATACGAAAAAGTGGCTACAATTGACTTCTAAAAATGGCTAGAAATGGCAAAAATGCAACTTGTATCCGTGGAAGAAGTTGTATTTTAAACATAGATTATGGACTTACCAATCTGCATCTTTGAAATACAATGTAGGCAATAATTTTTGTTTTCGCTATTGGAATTGCTGCAATTATAATATAGTGACCAAATTATGAATATAAAGTTTATTTTAAGAAATAAATATGAAGGCTGCAAAGGAAAAACAATCGAAGTTACATATTTCTCATTTTGAGAAAATCTGAAAAATTAAAAACACTCTTACAATAAAAGTGTTATGAACGTGAAATTGTATCAAACACTGTTTGTATAATAAGTTCTTATTGTTTTGGAATTGATATTTGTGTCGTCCAGTGAATAGTAGTTAACAATAAAAACAACAATGGAAACACTGTCAGCACATTTTTGTATAAAAGAATAATCAAATTTTCTTCTTTAAATTTCAAAATTGGGAATAGTAATGAACAGTGACAGTTAAGAAAACACGCGTAGAAAAGTGCGCTACTGTTCCACTGCAAATACACTAGAAATGTTACGTTTCATACTTTAAATTGAGAATGAGTCTTGGGCTGTTTGAGAGCAGAACTTTTTCAGTTCTTGTAAGTCGTTATATTTCTGTCTTGTTACTGGGATGGGCATATTGTACAAATTAACACATTGGTGTCTCTTTTTAGTAATTAAAATTCAGGTTTACAAACATTTATAACGAAAATCAGTTATAAGATTTTGTATTTATAACTGGGTGACTCTGATTGATTTAACATACAACTGTGGGGCTTTGATTAATCTTCCATTGTACACTTTATTTTGAAGCCAA
This sequence comes from Diploptera punctata, assembly GCA_030220185.1. NCBI lineage: Eukaryota > Metazoa > Arthropoda > Insecta > Blattodea > Blaberidae > Diploptera > Diploptera punctata. The sequence goes on from JASPKZ010007266.1 coordinate 1,105,681, forward strand.
ATTTTACGTGGACTAGGAATGATATTTCCATGTATTGACATTTAAATATAGTAGTACTCTATGCCAGGAATGATAGTATACCCATAACTCAATTTTTGTAAAAAGTGGACTTTGTTTTTCCTTTGTAGTCTTCATATATTCTTACAACGAAATATTCTGTAATCCTGAATTTTAGTAAGTTTTCTTTCACTTCTCTCTCTTTAAGTTTATATAAGTTATATTTTTATTCTATTCTCACCATAAATTCTGTTTCTATGGAATATTCTTTGTTCATATCTTACTTTCACTAAGTTTAGGTCTGAATCACTACTCCCCAAGTATGTATATTTAAAATTGTAGACTTGAGCCTGTTCTTGTATTAACAAATGGTCTACCTGACTATACTGCAGCCACTGATTCTCCGGCCTTGACGTTTTCACGACAGTGTTGCAGATATGGATATTCAGTGGGAGTGGACGATTTATGTATGTGGTTAGCAGACATACAGCTGACAACATCTTAGCAATTTCAAACCTTACTAGCGCGCTATAGCAGCGTCAGGAGCAGTGATAGGTTGTGGTAGACATCTACTCCCATTACAACCACATCATTATTGCCGGTAGAGGGCGAATTCTCCCTTTACCCTCGTATAACCTAAACTTCAGAGCCGGAGATATGACGGCTCGGGTATAGTAATACCATCAGCGAAATTCCAGCTTCTTTCTGTATGTTTTTTGAAAATAAGATACCAGTTTTTTTTCTTTTTGTGGTAAAATATATTGTCCCGCGCCTTAGCCGAGCGGTTAAGGTAGGAAGCCTTGGCGCAGAGCTACGAGACTTGCGCTGGTTCGCGTCTCCATGGGGGAAGAAATTTTCTCATGGTATTTCGGCCAGTATGGGACCGGTGCCCACCCAGCATCGTGAGGCAATTGGGTAGCTACAATAAGTAGCGGCTCCAGGTTGAGGAACCAGCTATAACGGCTGGGGGACTCGACATGCTAACCACATGTCACCCCTACATTGGCTGTTGATCATCTACCTCTGTGATTGACACATGTGGATGTGAAGGGCCAGCAGCCGGCTGGTAAAAGGGTAACCGCTGAAAAGTGGAAAGACCCTCAATCGGAATCGGTAAAATATATTAATATCTATCAGTTATTAATACAGAATGTATATAAAATAAATAAACTGTAAAACAAATGGCTATAAAAGGCTAAAGAAAATATGACAAATGGCCAGAAAATCTATTAGTGACTTTTTCATAAATTTGTAGCCAGTTACGTTTTGAAAATGGCCACATCTAGCCACAACATGGCTAAATTGGCAATCCTGAATGCGCGTTTCTTACCTTGTCCTCTCCTACGCGTATGACTCTTTAAGAGCTGTACAGACCTATTTATTTTCGTGAAGATCAAAGTAAGATTGTGTTTACTGGTATTTTATAAATTATTTATAAAGTAATATTTCCTTTAACATGTGTTGAATTTGTTAATAACAATTTAATATAAGCTTATCTCTGCTTTGATTTGAGTTGAATTAATTATGATATTCTGTGATTACTATATTTAATAGACCGACTCCATGGCAAAAGTGTTAAATAACTCGCCCTACATCTATAGGTCCAGAGTTCGTGTCTTGGTCACTCCATGTGGAGTTCGTGGTGGACAAATCGAAGATGAAGCAGGTGTTTCACGGAGTTCCTGCCATTTTTTCTCTTGCTAGAATCTTCGTTCCACCATTTCTCCATGTTTATGTTACTCATTTAGTTTAATTTCATTTGTTCCCATGATGGTGTGACAGACCTCGTTACGAGTAACTGGCAAACGTGTACATTACACACTTTCAATAACAGGTGGTTCAATTCATCTGATGCTAGACCTGGCATTGCGTTCGATACAAATTGAAGGGTTTGCTTAACTTTTACTATTTTTTTATATTTCCTCTAATTTAAGGCAAACGTTAAAGTGATGCAACTACACGGGATTTTTCATGTCTAGAAAATAGCATTGCTCTTATGGGAACGATTTTGTCACTTGACGCCGCAGACTGAGTGACAGAGATGGAATTATAATTATCTCCAAGTTCGTTAAAAGAGGATGGTTCAATGACATCTACGCTAAGCCCGCTGTTCCGATACTTGAGTTCACCACCTAACTTTATTAAATATGTGGGGGAACATTATTCAATCATAATTGTATATTTTCTATAAATCGTGCACCTACCTTATTGGCAAAGTTGTTGATGAAACTATCTAACTTAATTGAAGGGCTCAGTTGTAAAACATGGTAACTGACAAATTCTTGAAAATTGAGTTGTAGCATGTAAACTGTGACATGTGACCTTTTGAAGCATTTGATGTATGTAGTATTTACATGAGATGTATTGTCACGGTAAATAAAACTACATGCCCCAAATGATTCAGATGGTCACATGTCACAGTTTATAAGCTACAACTCAATTTCCAAGAATGTATCAGTTACCATGTTTTACAGCCGAGCTCTTCAAATATTACAGTACTTTAAAATCAATCTCACATAAAATGACACGTTCACTAGAAAGAACTTCTCCATAAGAGAAACGCTATTTTCTAGACGTGAAAACCCCTATAGGCCTTAGTAGGTCCTTGGTTTACCAGGAATTTACGCCCTGCCTTCCTACACAATCAGAACATATGTCTGGTATGTACTCATTTTCTTTAGAGGCTGAGTCGAGGGCCAAGAGAACATTTAGATCTGTTTAAAAAGGTGACCCTGTGTGGAATAGAACCGCGACATTCCAGCATATAGTGTATTGTCAAACTATACTTCGTCGTGCCCATTTCTAATAAAACAACACGCCTTATTTTGCGCCCATACAATATAACCCTTAATGATGATGATGATAATAATAATAAATATGTATATATTTTAAAATCCAAGCCAAATACCAGGTTATTTTCGAAATCCTGCAGGGGCGTAATTTTAACCACTTCTGAGGTTGGGGCGCCCGGAAGGCGGATTACGCTGCCCCGATGATATGATGGGTGTTGATGGTAGTAGTGCGTCGGGAGAATCCTTAGCCTATTTCTGAACGTAATTTAAGGCGAATATAAATGGTGATGATTATGGTGATCATATGATGTTCGGGGACCGTTTGGGCCTTAAAGTTTCCTTAAATTTGTCTTACAGGTGAGGAAAGACCCCGAAAAAAACGTCAGCCAGGAATCTTGGGGGTCAAACTCGGGCTGCGTGACAAGGCAGCACGTTACCTCGAGACCACAGCGGTGGACAATTAATAACAGTGGTAAGTCGACCAGCCTCAAGGGTAGTGGTCAGCGTTCCTGTTCATGAGGTTCCGGGTTCGATTCCCGATCAAGCCATAGGAATTTTTCCGTAAAGGGAATTATTCCTGTGGTTGCCCATGGTCTGGAATTTAGGTTAAGTTTAGGTTAAGAACTCTCTTGACGCTTCATTATCATTTTTCACCCATCATATAATCGGGGTAACGTAACTCCGCCTTCCAGGTGCCCCAATGTAAGAAATGGATTAAAATTCTGCCAATGCTAGGGGAGAAAGCCAGAAATGTCATAAAAGACAACTTGGTAGTGGCATTAGATAAAATAATAATAATAATAATAATAATAATAATAATAATAATAATAATCCATCCATAGTAATTCTGCCCGATAGCATTTTCATGCTATGCTTGCAGCTTTACTAGGGAATTGTGTAGGTGTGGTAGCTTCCCGTTGCTTTCCACACGGTGAAGAAGATGATGATGATGATAATGATAATGGTAAGGATGATAAGGATGATGGCCATATGATTCGGGGACCGTTTGGGCCTTAAAGTTTTCCTGACATTTGTCTTACAGGTGAGGAAAAACCCCGATAAAAACCTCACCCAGAAAAACTGCCACCGACCGGGGATCGAACCGGGCCCGCTGCGTGACATGGCAGCACGCTATCTCGAGACCACAGCGGTGGACTAATAATAATAATATAATAATAATAATAATAATAATAATATAATAATAATAATATTAATATTATTATTATTATTATTATTATTATTATTATTATATTATTATTATTATTATTATTATTATTTTTACACAATAATGATGGCGTTTCAGAGGAAAAAGGTCGTGTGTTTTATGTTTATGAACATTGAATGAACGCTGTGTACTTAATGTCTTAGCTTTTACGGTATTAAAATCTGTGTGAATAACAATGAAGAAAATTGTAAAGACATTTATTTTCCATTTAGAGTGATATATAGCTGGCGTGAAACGCATCCATTAAGCTCCGTTTCACAGCAGAGACGTAATTTAATTATGTTGAATAGCACAATACGGATATACACAATACGTCACATTTAGTGTCGATTGTCTACACTTGAAATGCAATAATATAGAGCTGGGTTATTCCTGTAACCGTTACCAACTGTGGTAAATTTCCACTGCTCACAGTCGATAAACCTGCAGAATTCATGTGAAGGAACTAGTAACTTACTGCTAGTATTCTCTGCAGACAAACTACAGAGTGTTTTGTGCCAGTTTGCGCTCGTTTTTCTTCGCCATCGTACTGAGATTTTGACTTCAGTGCGATTCTGTTTCGATTGCTAGAATATAGTTGTATTTACACGTCCTCCTTTTAGCTTGTTATTTGAAGATTCTTCTTTAATTTTTTATTTAGAAATTCTGGGTGTGTTTGTTGTGCCATTTATAGGTGTTGTCTCCACTTTTTTTATCTGAAGCTTCATTATAACCATTAGGAGGTCTTGTACCAAATTTTAATCCATTTATTACTATGTCTCTGACCAACCTCATGGTCCAGTGGTCAGCATTTCTGACTACAGTTCATGAGGACACGGATTTTATTTCCTTTTAATAATAATGATGATAATAATAATAATAATAATAATAATAATAATAATAATAATAATAATGTATTATTTATTCTTGCAGATTTAAGGCCAAAAGGCCTTCATTTCCACTCAACCAGTACAAATACAAATAAATATTTGACAAATATACATATACACTATACTAATTATAATAGCTAAATATATTTTTAATGTAGCAATGTAAATTTATATGCAAACAACATATTATACGATAATAACTATAATAATAATATAATGATAATAATAATAATAACAATAATAATAAATAGTATAAATATGATAAATTATACGAGAAACATCAATTAATATATGTACCTTACACTGAGTAATGGCGAAGTCGAGGTTAGAGCAAAAATAAATTTAGATTTCTTTTAAAAGATGCCAATGTCCGGCAAAAACCTTTCAGACCATAGGAACTTTTACTTGAAGGGAATATTCCCCCATGATATCATCGGGGTAACATAACTCCGCCTTCCAGGTGTCCCAACCTAATAAATGGATTACAATTCAGCTAATGCTTGGGAATAAAGCCAGAAATGTAATAAAAGCCAATCTGGTGACATTGGACAACATTACTCTCTCTCTTACATCTTGCAGTCTATTCGTTAGGATAAAATCAGTTGCATTCTTTGAATATTCTCCAATATATGCCCTAAACGTTTTTGATATGAAATAAAATATTTCATTCAATTAATTTCTAAGTTTGAATGCATACATTTCTTAAATTTTATATGTCCGTATTTTCACGTTTTTTCTCATATAAATCGCAGCTCTTATTAATACCAGTGTCTCCCACACATCAAAGATTAGCCGAGGCGATTGACGGCATGCCTATTTACTAATTCGCATCTATAATAACGATATCTTAGTTTATGATTGATATTTCAACTCCCATTTAGCGCGAATATCACAGGGTTGTCAAACGCCTTCTCACTCAGCTGTCCACAATGGCGCTACATCCAAATCATTTTCTTTTTCACTCTTGGTGATTTTTGATCGCATACAGGCCTACGCCCTTGCAATGATGTTTTGATATAGGTAATTTGATGCGAATTAAAATGTTGTTACGATTAACTTGCAAGTCTCCGTTTCACATAATGCACTGCAAGCACAAACACAGGAAATGTATCAACACAGGACTGTAATAATAATAATAATAATAATAATAATAATAATAATAATAATAATAATAGCTTTATTTTAAATGGCAGAGTTAAGGCCTTAAGGCCTTGTCTACCACTCAACCAGGTTTAAAAAAATACAAACAAAAAAATAGTCTTAAATCTAAATTACAATATATATATATATATATATATATATATATAAACGATTACAAGTTATGAATACAATACAATTAATATTTATAATTATTTTGATTTTCTCTAAATTTAACGAATTAAATATATAATATGTACAAGATATATAAAAAGAAGAGGAAAGATTATTGACATAGTATAAAATTAAATAAATAGAGAAAAATTAATTATTAGACAACAGGTAACTGTATAAGCGTGACTTAAGGTGCCAAGTGTGCGGCAACCCCTGATATCTTGAGGAAGGAGATTCCAGGAGCGGGCAGAGGCTACTGTGAAGGAAGTAGAATAGGAGGAAGTGCTATGAAGAGGAATTGTTAGCAGACTGCTATCTTGTGAGCTAGTGTCAATATTGTGGTAAGAGGATAACTTCTCAAATCCCCGAAATCATGTGACACACATGGATTGTCATTGATCAACAATAAAGCGAGTCCCTTCATGTGCTCGATCGCCTACGCACAGTCAATCACATCCTCAGATCTCATGAACTATACATTCTTACACCATCCAGATCCTAAAATATACTTCCGAAAGCTACACCTATTCATTTCAGTCGCTAATTTCACGATTCATAAACTTAAGAAATGCCTTCCAAATCGATCTACCGGTATAGAATATTTATTCATCGTGTTGGCCTATAGAAAGCGTTTCTTTTTACACATGGATTGAAATGTTTAGAACCATTGGCGAGTTACAAATACTCACCAACTGCAAAAATAATCATTTCTTACTACGAATATTTCAAAATTATTCAAATCATGTAAGGAAACGTTTTTAGTATATGTGAAACCAGTGGCATACTTTACGGATGAATTAATCCTGCGTTTCTATAGCACGTCAATAAGCAACCATTATTTCGATGCCGGGAATAATTCCTTAACATACAGAAGTTAACAGACCCTATGGGTGGATTTCTCAACCGAAGTCTAAACCACGACCGCGATTTTCCAATTTTTTATTGTTTCCATAACTAAAATTCACAGAAATTGTTATGAAACCATAGACATGATTCAGACATTTGTTTTAGTAATTTACAGCCGAAGATTTTCAGTTTTAAGGTTGTTATGGAAACAATAAAAAATCGGAAAACCGCGTTCGTGGTTTTAACTTTGGTTGAGAAATCCACCCATAGTGTGAAATGAACAGAGAAGACAATACAATTTTAAATAGCCTATTTAGCACAACATTTTCATTTTTGACACTTGACGTTATCACATCATCTCCAAACTATATAAATGCTTAAATATAAAATTAATACCTGTAAGGTACCGTCTTACTCAAGTTGGTTAATATTTTTAACTGTAGGGCCTTTTGCAACTAGTTCGTCATCAGCACACGGTTGTTAGCCTATTGTCTGTTGTCTACAGTTAAACAAAAAATAACCAAACATTAGAAACTTAGGGGTAAATATTTTATATTTAAAATTTTATATTATGACTGATATCTCAACGGAATTGTATAATTTGTTTTATCAATTAAAATCTCCAGACTACAAAATAAAAATTAACTTATTAGTGTATTAGTTGGTCTATTTTAATAAATGTCTTGTTTCGAGACGCGATGATTTTTTTTATTGTGCTTCTTCAAAATTGAATGCTTGGCTTATACTACGTAAATGTAAATACTTACTTAATACTTAATACAGGCTTTCCACTTTACAGCAATTTGCCCTTGATTCCTGCTTTCCAGAGATTCCTATCTTCCCATTGACCATCTTCCATACCCCTATTCATCATGACATCATATATTCCCTCATACCATGCTCTTCTACTTCTCCCACTCTTCCGTCTGCCTGGTACCATCCAATCCAACACCTGTTTAGGCCACTGGTTTTCCGACATCCGTTGTACATGTCCATACCACTGTAGATCTCTCTTTTTTATCCTATCGATAACAGTTTCTTGTGCATCCATTTCTTGTCTGATATATGTATTTCGAATATGTTGTAGCCTGGATATTCTCATACTTCTCTGTAATCCATAAATGTAAATGCCGAACTAATTCTGGGGTTTGAAACCAGCACTCATCTGATTTTCGTATTAATATCTACTGTTACATCGTCACTTATTGAGTATTAGTAAAATATTCTGATAGCATTAGTTTATTTAATTCCTGCTGATTTACAAAAGAAACGAACAAGACACACAGATTCTGAAATAGCAGATTAATAACATGACTTTTTTTTCCGACAGGCCTAGAAGGACCTTGGCCTGCCAGCCGGCCGCTGGCCCCACATCAATATGTGTTACAAAGGTAACGATCATCTAGCCAGTGTAGGGGTGACATATGGTCACCATGTCAGCCGTTATAGCTGGTCTTCTCAACCTGGAGCCGCTATTCATTGTAGCTACCCAAATTTCCACGATGCCGGTCTCATACTGACCGAAATTCCATGAGACAATTTTTTACCCCTCTGCGGACTCGACAAGCGCAAGTCCTGCAGCTCTGCGTCAAAGCATGTTGCCTTAACCACTCGCCTACGGCACGTGACTTACATTTTAAAAATAACAATAATATAATAGTAAACAACAAATATGGAAACTTTTAAATAATCTTTACTCATTGTCGAATAAAAAGTGTTTATCTTAACTAGGGCTAGGATTTTTATTTTTTTCTTTTGTTTTACATATCTGGTGTTCTCTCCTGGCATTGGCTTAATTGTAACCCACTTCTTAAGTTGGGGCGCCTAGAAGGTGGAGTTACGTTACCCTGATGCTATGATGGGTGATAAATGATAAAGAAGCACCTGGAGAGTTCTTAACCTAAACTTAACCTAAATTCCAGACAATGAGCAACCACAGGAATAATTCTCTTTAACGAAAAATTCCTATGTTTGACCAGGAATCGAACCCAGGACCTCATGAACAGTAGTCAGAAACCCTGAACACTAGCCCATGAGGCTGGTCTAGGATTTTTATGTTGTAGCATACAGTTTTGTTAAGACTTATGTCTCTTAAATATATGTATATATAAATGTTTGTTATGAAAAACACATTGAATTAAAGTACTTTTAGGTCAATTTTATATACTTGGTCATTTCTTTACGATAGACCATCGTTTCCCAACCTGTGGTTCGCGAACCTCTAAGGGGTTATTATTATTATTATTATTATTATTATTATCATTATCATTATTTTAAAATTAAATTAACCCTGTAATGCCCTTTGTTACATATGTGTAACATCGGGAATTTATCAGATCAGTTCAACAATAAATTAATATTTACCGCAAATCCCTGAGTAGATTTTTAACCGTTAAGGGCTAAATTAATTTAAGGTTATTGAACCTTTTGCTTGCAATTCAATTTTATGCATGTCTACTGTATGTATATTTAAAAGTCAGTGGGTCACCCAACTCAGATCGTTGTGGAAGGAGTTTGCGAGGCGAGAAAAGGTTGGGAACCGCTGCGATAGAGGATGTATTAGTAACTTAATATTCAGGATATTTTCAGACTTTCAAGAAGTAAAAGGATTTCCTCATACAATTTCTTTCTTCCATGTTCAATTTAGTGTTAAATTTCTTAGAAATGCGTACGCATTGAGTTTTCTGGAAAATTAAATTCTACCTTCTACCCCTATTTCATTTCAGTTCACAATGTACTTTACCATTACGCAGTAGTCGAGCAAATATTTGTATACTGCTTTGTGACAATCAGGCAGTTATTATCTATTGTTGAAGTCGGAAGTGTGTGTAGTAAGAAAAACGTCTGATGAGAAACAAAATATTAAAGTAAAACTACATAGTTTTGCTTACTTCTCATAATATGCGTTTTATTCTTAAAGAGTTCAGTGTCATAAACTGATTTACTGTTTTTATATAATACTGAATTGTTACATAATTATAATATTTTAGGTATATTTTGCGTTTAAGTACATATTGCTATAAAAGATTGTAAGTACATTTTTTTGTATATATTTGGTGATTTTTAGTTCATAACATTCAAAGCCTAACTAATAACTAATTAGTAAGGGGCGGATTTCTATGACCCAAAAAAATGGAAAATATGCATGTATTTATGACCTAAAAAAAGGTTTAAATATGACCTAAAAAGACAAAAATATAACATTATAATTGAATGAATTTTTAACCCATACTATATTAATTGTTCATTCATATACATTTTCAATTGTATCATAAGAAAAAGCAAATATTTTTCTATTGTCCGGTGGCAAACGTTTGCTACCTGTTAACAGAAACCTTTGAAACAAGTGAACTGTGAAACTGACGATTTTTATACAGATACAATGTTGGTTATTTCCAATCGCCTGATGACTAGGCTATTAAAAAGCCCAAAAATATGACTTTATCATAGAAATAAGCAGAAGTATGACCAAAGATCTGAAAAAGTGAGAAATATGACTTTTAAATTCCAATAAAAAACTCTTAATCTTAACAATAAGGCATATATAAACGTTTTTACTTAGAATATAGGCTTTGGTAAAAATATGACATGTCATAGGAATCCGCCGCTTACTAATTAACATTACATTATGGTCATACATAGCACATATTAAATTCAATAAAAACCCAATATTTTTATGTTATTAGATTAGTAACACATCATTACTTATGGAGCAGAACTTGGCCATTAACAACAAAAACAAATAAGTATATTTTGGCAACGGAAATGGGTTTTATACGAAGAGCAGCAAGAATTTCAAGAAGAGAAAAAATAGGAACTTAGTTATAAGGAAGAAAAAGCCATTAAGATGATACGGACATGTCCAGCGAATGGAAGAGGATCGGCTATCAAAATCTGTTTTGGAATGGAAACCTGAGGGAAGACGAGGCAGAGGAAGACCTAAAACCTCCTGGAGTCAGATAATATGTTTATACATGAAGGAGAAACATCTACAACCAGGAGATTGGATGGACCGACAAAATTGGCTATTAGGAATCGGACGATGTCAAAGACATTAATTAACCGATGATCTATCTATCTAGATTTGTAACGAACAGAAATAGTTAAAACTGCAATTAAGTTATGTCTAGGATCCAAAAGGGATTAATTCGCTCGTGCTCAGTAAAAGGATCTATGCCAAATTAACTCACATTTCATTACAAGAAGAGAGGTCTTATCAGTGTCGTAAATACTGTTATAATCCCTTCGTTACAAAATATCGAGTACTCCATGGAAGTATCACTTACTAACATCTTTTACACAAGAAACTAATATTGTGTAGAGTTAAATATGTACTTATCGATTGTAGCCAATTTCGGACTTAATTCACTTTACCTTTGTTACCTTGTTAACAGGGGATTTTGAATTCTCCAGGAATCGGATGTAGAGAGTATATTACATATTCTAGGGGGCATAAAGAGACCAGTAGATAATTTTACGTCAGAGAGTTTCATGAAAAGTCCCGGCTTCATTTAATTTACTTTATTTTAACAATGCCATTATTAAGCCTATATTGGACAAACATGTTCTGAAACATCTAATTTTATAATACAAAGAATCTGTTGCATTCGTAATCAGACTCAGGGAACTTCCGTATTTAACTTCTGTAAAGAAAGCGCTGAGTCCTTAAAAAAATTATTTATCTTGTAAATTTGCAAAATATTTGATTAGACGTCAAATATACAAAATATATATATTAGATAAGTCCACCGCTGTGGTCTCGAGGTAGCGTGCTGCCTTGTCACGCAGCAGGCCCGGGATTGATCCCCGGTCGGAGCAGTTTTCTGGGTGAGGTTATTATCGGGGTTTTTTCTCACCTGTAAGACAAATGTCAGGAAACTTTAAGGCCCAAACGGTCCCCGAAATCGTATGGCCATCATCATCATCGTCATCATCCTTATCATTATCATTATTATTCTTCACCGGTGCGAAAAGCTACGGGAAGCTACCACACCCACAATTCTCTAGTAAAGCTGCAATCATAACATGAAAATGCTATGATTGCAGTGAAGGACATGCCTTCGGACAGAATTACTATGGATGGATATTGGATAAATAATGTTTGTTTAGTTTTCCTTCTCATCAGTGGCTTATTTGTTACCGTATAAAGAGAGTGTTTCATGAAGTATAAACATTCAAACTACAAATGGAACATAATGCTTTATGAATTTTTCATTAGATAGGACTTATCTATCTATAATGGCGTAGCCCATTGTTGAGCCATAGCCTCTCTTTTGTAAGGAGTTACTAGACCAAGTTAATTTTTTAGTTACCTTACTTGCTCATAGATGTCATGGATAGCATGCGGTCAACACCCCCGACCCAAGAGACATCTAGCACGCAACTAAGGTATTACAGGACTTGATGCCGAGTAAATTTTGTTTAGAGGCCTCTTTATTCAGGGTTAAGGATCTTTTACGATCCTGAAAATCTTCAGACTTGGGACCCACGGCTTATAGTCCTCCCGGAGAACCTGCTCCTTAGATTTTTCATCCTAAAAAAATTCATCGACCGGGTTTGAACCGCGACGGGGTTTGAACCAGAGGCAAGGAGCATAACCACTAGTCGACCGCGGCCGATTATTAGGTAGGACCAATTAGGCTATAATATCAAATTCTATAACACCATAATAACATAAGATAGACTATGTGAATATAGCTTATGAGTATACCAATAAATCTAATTACACAGATTGCAACTCACAAAACATATAAATGTACAGGAAAAAACAAAGTAGGTTTTTTTTCTTGGAACCTATAAACGTCCTTTTATTTGTATAAGATACATACTTACTGTATGTCAAACTTTAGAGGTAAATGGACCTACGACTGAATTGTATATTTTCCTGTTCCACACTCCTGAATGGTAGTGCTTTCCGTGGAGAATATAATGACCACTCAAACTACATTTGAACAAAACAGTTACTTAGCTAGTTCTTACCCTTTACGTATGTATATACTACATGATAAATTATCTGTCCACTTAGCAACACGTTTTAATTTGACGTGAATATACTAGGACATGTTTATCGCTGCTTTGAAAGTATTATTATGTCACCAGTTGGTTGTTTCGCATTTTTTCTGATAAGAAAATGGCTGTGTCGAGTTATATAAGGTTAAAACCAAAAAACGTCCAAAAAAATGTACAGCAACACCGTAGTTAAGATTTGTTACAACCAATATATAGGCCTATATTTTTCATGTAAAATAAAAGCAGGAAGCAAAAATATAAAAGAAAGGAATGTTGGATCAGCGCAGGTGATACATGAGATTACTGTAGCTGTTCCCAATTATACTGGAAATGGATTAAAGTGTCGGACTACAAAGCAAACTCATTACAACTTGTCGGGGTTAAACCTTTTTTCCCGGATAAAAGCTTCTTGTCCAAGGGAAATTATCGATGACCTTCATTATTGATTAAAAGGCCAGATGTTTAATTTCGCATTTTAATATTCGTGAACAGTCCGCCATTGTGGCTCAGGTGGTAGCATGCCTGCTTCCTGACTAGTGGGCTCTGGTTGAATGGTAGGGGGGGGGTTGAGAATTTTAATTATTAAATTAAATTAATTGCAAAATTTTCTATCTCGGGGCGAGCAGGATAATGGTGTACACATTTTAATCGCTAGATTGTGCAACATATTCCACATAAATTGCAAACATCTCCTCAGTTCATATGTTGAGAAGATGTGTGGTACTGCAGATAGCAAATAGTCCGTCGGATAGGGACATTAAGCCTGGCGGCCCCCTTGGTGCTTTTCGATAGGAGTAAGTTACGTGTCTGCAACGGGTTTCACCTTCTCCATTGTCTTCACCACAATTATCCCTCATACAACACTTCTTAAACTACACAAAAATAGACGCCTCTCTGTACAAAATACAAGAAAAATCATCTACGTACAGTGGTCTGCCGAAGTGGTGCGTAAATTGAAAATAGACCACATTAACGGCATCTATCCGCTCATCGTGGAACCCGAAGTAAGTAAAGTCCAGTGGGTGGCATTAGCACACACAAACACACACACACACGTAACTAACTAATTCACTGGCACTATCGAACCCGTAGGTTCATGGCCGCGCGGACATAAGCTCTCCATACATCCCTATCCTAAGCTAATGCTTTCCAATCATCCCCTGTATAATATATTCCCTCAAATCATAGTTAATGTGATTCTCCCACCTCATTCTTGGTCTACAAACTGGGCGTTTTCCCTCTGGTTTTCCTACAAGAAGCTTCCATGCACGTCTTTCATTCCCCATTCGTACCACATGTCCTACCCAACGCAGTCTACTAGACTTAACTGTTCTCATTACATCTGACTTCCTATAAAGATCATATAATTCACTGTTATGCAGTCTTCTCCATTCACCTGTCTGTTCATATCTCTTTGGTCCAAAAATGTTCCTAGGAACTTTATTCTCAAATACCCGTAATCTCTTTTCCTCCCTTAAAGTAAGAGTCCATGTTTCACATCCATATAATATAACTGGTAGAATAATAGTTATATATATTTTCAGTTTAACGTTTTTTGAAAGGAGTTGGGAAGTCGAGTCTCTGTAATGCATAATAGCACGCATTTCCAGAATTGAGCCTATGTTTAATTTCCTTGTGCCATTCCTGTTTGTGATTATTGTTTCTAGGTATTTGAATTCAGCCACTTCCTCAAAATTCCCCTCATTTGTCATTAGTGTCCATTTCCATTATATAATATATTTCTATGTGTGACCATATGTTTAGTTTTATTCATATTTACTTCCAGTCCCAATTTCTTAGTGTTACCCAATAGTGTGTGCGTGTTGGCCTTTAATATCTCCTCGCTATCGGCCAATAGTACTACATCACACACACACACACACATATGTGAACATAACTCGCAAAAGAACCGACAACTATTGCATGCTAAAACCTACCATGAAAATTTTCCCAGAGAGGCATTTTAATGTACCAAGACCATGTCCAAAAACATTTGCCGCTTTTAACTACAAGGTCTAAAATCCATAGCCAAATCTCTCATTTGAACTACAAGGAAATAATATAACTACGACTTGGTGGATTGGATAACTCTCACAACCTGTTGTCTTCGCCGCGTGCCGCCTCACTCCACTCTGCTCTTATTATGCAGGAACGTCCAATTACTTCGCAGAGTGGGTTGCCATTGCTGAATTCTGGCTTTGATTTCTGTGCCTCCAGTTGAAAGCTGCATGGAATGGTTGACATTTCCCCTGAAAGATATATGCTTTTAATAATATAAGTATACATAATACGATAAATGTTTACAGAAATATCATAATACACTGAATCTGTTAAAATCATTGTGAACAAAACACACAGACTGAGTAAATGCGTGACAAGTTGACAATTGTTAAAATAAAAATTAATTAATCCTTAAGTTGGCAAATATTGGTTTAATTTATTTAAAATTTTTAATAAAACAGAAGTAAACTAACGAGTATAAATTACTTAAATGTATATCGAATTACACAATCTATCTAATAATTTACAGTTATGCATGGTTGCAGGCTTCTAGGGGTTGTACTACACCTGTGGAGACGGAGGAATTCTGGCGGCAGCAGAAATTATTGAGCACACACCAGATCTAATAGGACGTGTGTATAAAAAACATGCGTCGCAGGTACACTTTTTTTTAACGAACAACAGGGGCGCCACGTGGAACCACACTTTTATTCTGTAATACTTATTCTGAAACACAAGACACACGATATCAGCCCATTGTGCTTCTCTAAAGATAAAGGTAAAGTTAAAAAAACAAATCATAGATAGATCTGAAACACATTAAATATTATTAAATTATAACTACCTACTCGATCTTCAAACCTATTTTTACATCGAAATGTTACGTTTCTGGACATGGGTTCCTTATCAAAACGTTATCTACTAAGTCCCCTCTACAACCCCTAGAAGTCTGTAATACTTATTCTGAAACACCCTGCATAGACATGAAGTTGTATACATCATTTGTGAATACGGTGTATTTTATTTTTGTATTGGGCTAGTTATAAAATGACAGCTCCAGGTTGAGAAAACAAACTACATCGGTTAGAGGATTCGACATGCTGACCATATCTTACCCCTATACCGGCTGGCGGATCGTTCAACTCTGTAATTGACACATGTTGAGGTAAGACCAGCAAGTCTTAGTCTAGAGATCAAGGACGTTGTAGGCCTGTCACGTCATGGGGTTTTATTTTAATAATATAAATATGCAAATACACGCTCTTAAATTACACACAACCTGTACTGCACACTAAAATTCTACTTGCTAATCCAAACAGTAAAAATTGTGTTAATGTTCTGTCTGCATGTCATCAAGTTTAAGGTGGAGGGGAACATGCATATATGCAAAATTCGCAGCCTATTGTTCGTCTGGTTTAACTTTGCAAGATATTTGTAGAGAGAGATATTTGTGCTCACCTCTCTCACTCGCACCAGTGTTGTCGGTGTTTCTTCACCAGATGTTAATAGGGTTAGGGGGAAGACGAAAACTGACTACATGGCGGGTTCTTTCTTTTGTAACTGGGCGAAAGCGGTCAAGGATCTCCATCTCTCTCTTTGTCAGTTAACCAGATATACAATAGTTATTACACACGTCTGAGGCTCTTAAGGGGAATTATTCAGATGTGAGTGTTTTAGTGAACCAGCATGCGCTATGTTCTGATTCCGCAAATTGAATTTGAAAATAGTCTTAAAACATAGGCCTATAGCTTTATGATCTTTACAATTTATACGGCAAATATAATTTAAAAATTACGGCCGATAACTTTAATGCCCCAGCTTGCCCTCTTTTGGAGATTTCTGGTGTTCTCTCCTGGCATTGGCGTAATTTTAACCCACTTCCGAGGTTGGGGCGCCTGGAAGGCGGGGTTACGTTGCCCCGATGATATGATGGGTGATGATGATGAAGTGGTGCGCCAGGAGAGTCCCTTAATAGTAAGCTTAATCTGAGATGAATTGATAATAATTGCGATGACCATATGATGTTTCCTGACATTTTGTCTTACAGGTGAGGAAAAACCCCCGATAACAATCATTCAGGACAAACTGTCCCGACCAGGGATCGAAGACGGGTCCGCTGCGTGGATGACAGGCATAAAATAATAAAATAAAACCGAGTCATCGTCAATCATCATCATCAACTTCACTGATATTAGGGGTCTTTGCAGTTCCGATCTCACATCTGTTCCTGGTCTTCCTTCGATCTTCGTTCTCCAGGATTATACATCAGTGCCATCTTTGGTCTCCTATGTTCTGTCATTCTTTGCAGATGTTCCATCCACTTGTTCCTGTGTTCTTTTATTTATTGAAGAAGTGGTTGTACTTTGAGTGCCTCTCTAATATTTTCATTTGTAATATTTTTTTCTCTTGTACAACTTTTCACAGCCCGTAGGAATCTCATTTTCCGCTGCCTGCATTTTACTTTTTTTTTTTTTTTTTTCTTCAGGACCCAGGCCTCACTTTCATACATCGCGCCACTGGTAATGCCATCGTTGAGTAAAATCTTGTTGCGTATCCTTTCTTACTTTGTTTCTCAATGTTCGTCTGATTGTTCCACAAATATGTTGAAATGTCTGTATTTTCTTATTTATATCTTGTTCTTCTTGATAGGTTATATCGCAGTCCAAATACTAAAAATGTGAAACCTGTTCTAACACTTTATCTTCTATTACTATTTTTGTTCTTACTGGGTACTTTCCATGTAACGTCATTACTTTAGTTATGAATTTTGAAATTATCATATTATGTTTCTTATATATAATATTTATATTTATAAGAGGAACACTAAAAAGAACTTTGAAAAATAAAGCGAGGAAAGACTCTATAATGAAATTATACAAGGCAATGGCAGTGCATATTAATACTTATGGATCCGAAACATGGACAATGACAACACAACAATCTGCCTGAATACAAGCTGCTGAAATGAATTTCCTCAGACAATAGCAGGATATCAAAGAACAGACAAAAAACATGACACAGAAATAAGACAACTAAAAATAGAGGAATTAAACACAACCATAGTGAAATACAGAACAAACTGTAAAGAACACTTAGCAAGGATGACTGAGAATAGAATACCAAAAGCAGCATACAGCTTTTCACCGTGAGGTAGAAGAAGTTTGGTAAGACCAAAGAAGAGATGGAAAAGAGGAGCAATTTGGAGGCCGGAACAGGCTAGTACATGATGAAGATCTGTTACAATTGGCTGCTTATAAACTAAATGCAATATGTAGCGATTATATTTTAAAATTTCAATAAGTAAAATAAAAGTAATGACATTTCGTGGAATAAATACTCTGCGTGCAAAAATACTAATTAGAGACGAAATTATTGAACAAGTAATCCCACTTTAAATATTTAGGATGTGACATCACCTATGGGTATGATAAAGATATTGAACACAAAACACATACGTTTCATGCTGCTATTTGCGGTACAATAAATTGAACATTGAATAATAAAGCCCATAAACAACCAACATTAAAATTTTATAAAACATGGCTGTCCTTGCCCTTTTTGTATGGGAGTGAATCTTGGATTACCACTACCAAACAAGAAAGTGAAATCCAAGTAGCCGAGATGAACTTTTTAAGAAGAGTAAAAGCCTGCACTAGAATGGAGCAGATAAGAAACGAGGATATCTGTGAAGAACTGCAGATCTACTCCATAAAAGAAAAGATATTTTAACAACAAGATACAATGGAAAGAACATGTAGAAAGATTGGAAGAAAGTAGATTACCAAATAAAATCTTCCATTAGTTTTCAAGAGGAAGAAGAGATGTCGGACGTCCTCGGAAGAGATGGTCTTAGATCTATTAGTGAAGACGGAACAGGCAACTCTTGCCTAAACCAGGAAGTGAAGAAGAAGAACAGGCTAGTAAATAAGCCTAAACCGTGATGAAGAAGAAGAAGACATATATTATTATTTAACTGGTATACCGCTAATTAAACCCTTTAACCCTTAAATTAGCAAGACACTAACTTCTCGTGTCAGTTATTTAAATGTGCGGACCGCAGTGCAAACTAATTCATTATAACTGTTATCATCATCATCATCATCATCATCATCATCATCATCATCATCATCATCATTATTATTATTATTATTATTATTATTATTATTATTATTATTATTATTATTATTATTATTATTATTATTATTATTATTATTATTATTATTATTATTATAGGTATATTGTGTAATTTAACACAAGTTTATGTAAAATTCTATCCGTGTGTTTTCTTTCTGTTTCATTAAAAAATATAAAATAAATTGAACCAATTGTTATATCCTATAGGATATATTGCCCATTTAAGGGCAAAATCAAAAATCAAAATCTGAACCATGATCTAATTAACTCTCTGGCACTGTCAAATGCAAAGGTTCATGGACGCGCGGACATTAGCTCTCCATGCTCCCTATCCTGAGCAAACGTTTTCCGATCATTCCTATATAAGTTACATCACTCAAATTATGTTCAATATTATTCTCTTATCTCATTTTTTTTTGGCCTGCCTCACTAGACCGCTTTCCCTCTGGTTTTCATACAAGGAGTTTTCCATGCCTCTCTTTCATTCCACATGTCCCACCCATCGCATTTATGAAACTGCTCTTATTACATCTGGTTCCCCCTGGTTTGAGTGGTAGACAAGGCCTTAAGGCCTTAACTCTGCCAGGTAAAATAAAGCTATTATTATTATTATAAAGATAATGTAGTCCACTATTAAGGTGAGACGGTAGGTCCTATCCCATCAATGTTAAAACCTATGCATTTGAGACCCATTTTCTCAGGAACTACTAGGTGGATTGTAATGCATATTAAATGAGGCTTGTAATGACCACTAACCTTAGGCAAACTTGTATCTAAATATTGTTGTCCTATATCATTTTTGCCACTAGTCTCTTGTTTATATTTTTAAAAAATCTAAAAAAATCATAAGCGAGGATCTGTACTAGAAATTATCATGATTGTGGTTCCACAGCTTTAGTATAACTAGATTTACCGCCTGTAAACATTTCATGAAAATATCTCTAATAGTTCCTGAGATAATGGGGCAAATGTTTAAAATTTTCCACTTTCGAGAAAACAAGATTTTAAAATATAATGATATTACAGACTGACAACTGTCAATTGTTTAAAAAAAATAACTCACTTATAATTGGCGTTCAGGAAAATAGCATACACAGAAATGTTAAGAAAAGAGAAGGCTATCTAATTATAATTATTTTTTTTTAATTTGGTCTACCGTCTTACCTTACGTTTTTTCCATTCATCTGCCTGTTCGTACTCTCTTTTGTGTTAAAAACTTCGCTACGAACTGTATCCTCAAATCCTCGTAATCTGTTGTCCTCCTTTAAAGTAAGAGTCCATGTTTCACACACATCCATATAATTTACCTGGAGGATTAAAATTTGTATATATTTTGTTAGTTTCAACCCGCATCGGGCCCGGTCGGGACAGGCTCCTGGATGAGAATTTTTTTCTGGTTTTTTTCTCACCTGTAAGACAAATGTCCTGAAGCTTAGGGCCCAACGGTCCCCGAAAATCATCCGGCCATCATCATCATCCTTATCATTATCATCATCATTCTTCACCGGTGTGGAAGCAGCGGGAAGCTACCACACCTGTAAATTCCTTAGTAGAGCTACAAAGCATAGCATGGAAATGCTATGATTGCATGAAAGACCTGCCCTCGGGCAGAATTGCTATGGATGGATGGATGGATGTAGTAGAAAACTGACCATAAATACCATAGTGTGGAAAGGACCGAACTTCCAACTTCGCCACCTATACACACGCTTCGCCGCGCATGGTTTCCACTGGAAAATATGTCAGAATCCGTCATACCACGACCCGAAGGAGGACTGCAGATGTAAGCTTTGCGACGAGCCATGCTCCAGGTACCACCTAATGAAATGCCAAAGCAGAACTCAGCCTCTCACCAAAATTACAAAAGACTGGTGAAAATTCTAAATGCACACATTGTGTTTAATAAAATCAATTAATACCATAGAGAAGAGATGGTATAAACAGGTAATAGAGATCTTAATGACATTATCCTAAAATTTCATAAATATTTTCACTTCAGTTTGGCAGAAGGTTGTGTGAATACGTGTAAGAATATAGCCTACCTGTGTTTTGTATACAGTAGGAATAAGCTTTCAAGGTACGTTCTGATTAATTTACATCCAAAGTATTACACATAATCTGTATGCAAATATGTTTTTAAATATGTCGGACATCGGACACTTCCTGTAATTTGGACCACCTCAAAGCGTGTAAAATGGTCCATACTAAAAGACAGTCTGTTACCACATGAACTTGTACAAAATGAAATAGGCCTATATACTTATTAGTACACATTTTCAACAATGGTTTCCGGAGGCAAGAAAAGGATCAGTAAACACAGTTGCATTACTTCAATTTCCCTTTAAATGACATCTATACGAAAACAAGTGTAACTAAATTAGTATGGTTCAAATCCTTCCATGTAGGGGGAGAGCGCCTAAATCTCTGTTAAGGGAAATATGGGCTTACAAGAAGAAGATTATTACTATTATCACTATTATTTTTATTATTATTATTATTATTATTATTATTATTATTATTATTATTATTATTATTATTATTATTATTTTGAATATTATTGTGCAACTTTTTATGTTATATAATATATGATTTCGAGTCCCGGTGGGTCAGAATTCTTAAACTGATCCACACTTCTAGCGGCATCGTGGCCCTGGAGTCTACTCAACTTCTAATGGAAACGAGTGGCCAGACGCTTGTTTCTGGGGTAAAGGCGGACGTCACGCAGGGTTGTCTACAAAAGTGGGACTCTTAATCACCTACAACCCCCAATGGTCTCTTATAGCATGTAGTGTGATAAATTTTTTTAAATATATGGTGCCATGCCCAGCCAGCGGTTTAAAGAATCATGCCGCGGAGCAGAGTTTCGAGACTTGCGTATGTTCGAGTCCCCATGGTGAAATTGTTTATTGTGTAATTAAAGGAATCGTCATTTAAATAAACAATATTTCAGTATTTAATTAAATAAAAATAAAACTTTAAGTTTTATGTGATTTTCATATTTATTAAAATATAAATTAGTCACAGTTGTTTCGGTACTTTGTACCTTCTTCAGTATTTTAGTAGTTAATTATGAATTATTTACCTGATCCAAGTTACATGACCTTTGGTCCATATTACACGATCCCGGTCCAAAGTATACAGGGTCACGAAATGTTTAAATTTTATTTCTGGTTTAGAAATCTTCAATTTAGTGATATTTTCTTTTACCTGGAGTTTCCTTATGTCATGCTGCTACGATATATGAAATGTGTTTTTTTAACAAAAGACAGCGAGTTATCACAATTCAAATGAAGGTGGTCCAAAATACACGATCTTCTGCAACGATTTCTGAGTAACTAAGAAATTGCTATACACCGTGCCGTAGCTGATTGGTTCTAAGGCATAATGGCTTGGTACAGAGCTAAGAGACTATAATTGTTTCGATCCGTTTTGGGGGAAGAAAATTTCTCACGGAATTCCGGCCAAAATTCGACCAGTACTCATCCGGCACTGTGAGGGATTTGGGTAGCTACAATAAGTAGCGGTTCCAGATTGATAAAAATAGCTATAACGACTAGGTACCCGTCATGCTGACCACATGTCATCCCTGTATTGGCTTTATGTTTATCTAAATGGTGCGGCTGATAGGTCAAGGGCCCTCTACCCCTGTCGTGCCATGGAGAGAGTTTTTATATTAGCTACTGTCGGCCACGGTGGACCAGTGGTTATGCTTCTTGCGTCTGGTCCCGAGGGTCGCGGGTTCAAACCCGGCCGGGGTTGATGGATTTTTTAGGACGGAAAAATCCAAGGAGCAAGTCCTCCGGGAGGGACTTTAAGCCGAGGGTCCCAAGTCTGAAGATTTTCAGGCTCCTAATAGATCCTTAAGTTTGAATAAAAAGGCCTCTAAGCAAAATTTATCGACCTCATCGCCGTAGTAATATATTAGTTGCTGTTAGATGTCACATTAAGTCGGTGTGTTGACCGCATGCCATTCATGACATCTATGTACAATATAAGATAACTAAATATTAACTTGGTATAGTAACTCCTAACAAAGGAGAAGCTATGGCTCAATAATGGGCTACGTCATAAGAAATATATAGACTATTTAACTCATGCCCCAAATGGGAGTCAATGACCAATCACGTTACAATGATTTTTATTTACAACCAATCACAGTCGTGTTTCGGCTAGATTTACCAACTAAAGTTCATCATAATAAAGAAAGCACCTCCTTTTTAACATTCTGAATATGTCATAGCATTATTTTGCAGTGACTGACTCATTAAGAAATACGGCTACCAGATTGTATATATAGTGCATGAATGTCAACACATACCGCATGCGGGAGTTAATATAAACACATTTGTAGCAATTGATTATACCACCAAAAAAAGAAACCACTGTTTGCACTTTCTTAAATGTATTTTTTCCCAGAAAAATATAATTGTCATATTTACATCATAGGACATCAGAAATGAATTAATATACGGTTTGATGTGTTTCAATTTTTCTCCACTAGAGTGCATTCTTACAATAATGCGTTCCTTTGGCAATAAATAATATGATATGGTTGCAGTGACGAACAAAAGAAGCAAATGAAGAGTACCAATCGTTTCTCATTTGTTTTCAAACATCGCCGTTTACATTAAATATACAAATATTTAAAAATAACTATATTTAAATAATGATTTGTGAGTAAACAGCTTAATTTTATTCGTTAAATAGTCCTAACAAATGTCACTCTTGATTTCCAAATTCTCTAGGTAAATTCACTTCGTGAGTCGTGAATTTATCGATAATTTGGAAATCACTCGTAGCATTATGATTACTTATAAAAGCAGAGCTGTATTAATGAGACGTTCTAATACCCGCGATTTTGTGAAACTAATTTTTCGATATGTTATCTATAATATTTTATCTACATTCCTATGTTATATAACGAGTTTATTTCTAAAATGCAGGAAATAAATTTATTACAATTTAGAATGCATTCCACTAACGCAAAGCCTATTTAATCTAAATTTAAGAAGCATTGGATCTCATTTTTTGTTTCAGGATGTAAGTTATAACTCCACATTAACAAATGAATATTGCAACATGTGCATTGTTAAGAGAATGTGATAGATTTTATTAAACCTGTGTTTTATGTTTAGTGCGTGTTTTGTGTTTTATGGGAACATAGATTATATTTTATTGCCTGTTAATGGGAACTATAACGGTGCAATTTCATTACAATATTAGATAAAACTTTATTATTCTCGGCCGCCACCCACTATACATTTTGTGCTTCGGTTTCCGCGCTAGGCGGATTAATGGCGTTAATGCGGTCTGTTTTCAATTTACGCAACACATCGATAACTAATTTATGTAGACTATTTAACTCATGCCACAAATGGGAGTCAATGACCAATCACATTTAAATTATTTTTTATTTACAACCAATCACAGTCGTATTTCGCCTAGAATTTACCAACTAAAGTTTATCATAATAAAGAAAGCACCTCCTTTTTAACATTCTGAATAGGTCATAGCATTATTTTGCAGCGACTGACTCTCTAAGAAATACGGCTACCAGATTGTATATATAGTGCATGAATGTGAACACACAGCGCATGCGGCAGTTAATATAAAAACATTTGTAGCAATTGATTATACTACAAAAAAAAGCCACTGTTTGCACTTTCTTAAATGTATTTTTTCCCATGTAATAACATTCCAGAAAAAATATAATTGTCATATTTACATCATAGGGGCATCAGAAATGAATTAATATACAGTTTGATGTTTCATTTTTTCTCCACTAGAGTGCATTCTTACAATATTGCTTTCCTTTGGCAATAAATAATATGATCTGATTGCAGTGATGAACAAAATAAGCAAATGAAGCGTACCAATCGTTTCTCATTTATTTTCAAACATCTCCGTTTATATTAAATATATAAATATTTTAAAATAACTATATTTAAATAATGGTTTGTGAGTAAACAGCTTAATTTTATTCGTTAAATGTCCTAACAAATTACTTATGATAATATTAGTGTGTACGGAGACGAGTATGTTTCAAGTGTTCATGTACTGTAAGTGTATTATGTAAGGGATGCTGATGAAGAGAAGGGAGAAGGTGAGACTCGAGAGAATCCGTACGGAATTTCAAGATATGGTAAGGATACCGTCATATATTCAATTTACATTCTAGTTATGTGATTATCCTAATAATAAATGATAGCGGGGTATGTAGCGGTAAGAATATCGTTTTATTAATATTTCCTGTCCACTTTTTCAACGCGATAATTAGCAGAAGAACTGTAGGAATTCAATTCGTATATTCTGGAAAAAATCGGTATGGGCAATTAGGTTAAAAAAATGCATAGAAGTACCAATACATGATTTTTTATTTCACTCTACAGCTATGAAGAAAAATTACTTTGGAAAAACATAAAAGCACATTAGTTCAAGATGATGAAAAATAAGAAATATTGTATTATTTTAATTTAATTATTAAGTATAAGAATATGATAGATATTACAAACAAGAAAAATAAATCGATTAATATTCAAATCACCATGCATGTAATCATCTCTATAAACAATTCCTTGAACAGATAAAATCGGTTCATAACTTTTGCCGAAACAATTGAAACGGCGAAATGTATATTTTTCACCATTGCATTACTAGGCCGGTAATCGTTTAGAAACTTTTTACTGAGATTAAATTGTAGCTTTTTTATACCTCTCTGCAAATATTTTCTTTTTCAAATAGATTTGAGTCTGAGTAATATGTCATCCATATCACCAATAATGGTCCTTCAGCAAATCTTCAAAATTATTTTTCTTCTTTAAGAGTTGCTGTACAACATGTCTGCAATTAAAAGTCTTTCAAGTTCAATTAAATGCCTTAAAAAGTCTATGATCATCGTGATTTTAAGAATAATTAATTAAGAGTGTAACATAGATAATTTAATATGGAAATATCAATTAACAAAACTAAAATTATGGCATTTCTTGGGATGGACCCCATACAAAGTAAAATCTGTCACCAGAATAACATTTTTAGAGAGATCAAATCAATTTAAATATCTTGGATATTATCTCTCTATCTGGGATGAAAAGGTTATCCCTGAAAAAATTACTAGTTATAATAAAAGTTTGGGAATTATTAATAAAGTTATGAAACCATCTCTTGTACAAAAAAACACCAGATTACGTTTATATAACAATTTGGCTAGACCAGTGTTGACCTATGGTAGTGAAGCATGGACACTAAAAACACAACATGAAAGCAGAATAACGGCTTGTGAAATGAGATTCATGTGCAGAACAGCGGGTTACACCAGATGGGATCGGAAAAGGAACACCAATATCTTAAAAGAATTGAAGACTACGGCAATTTTGGAATATATTAAACAGTACCAACTAAATTGGAAACACCATCTAGAAAGATTGAGCTCAAATCGGATCCCCAAAGCTGTTTATAATTATATACCAAGAGAACGAAGATCACTGGGCCGTCCTATGAAACGCTGGAGGGAAAATTTTCTATAGGATCGTAACAGGCCGTGGCGTAATACTTGGAAGAAAGCAGAAGACGTAGATAAACATTTACAATAAATTACAAATCAGCAAATTTTTGATAGCGATATAATTATATTGTAACACGATTTCATTGTACACAGTGAATAGCTCAGTAATTAAAACTTCAT
Organism: Diploptera punctata; assembly: GCA_030220185.1. Taxonomy (NCBI): domain Eukaryota; kingdom Metazoa; phylum Arthropoda; class Insecta; order Blattodea; family Blaberidae; genus Diploptera; species Diploptera punctata. The sequence goes on from JASPKZ010007266.1 coordinate 1,132,546, forward strand.
TTGAATTTTATCCCATATCATTTAAAATTCTGGATTTTTGTACGTAAGGACCAGTTTCGCTCGAACCGCTATCTCTGGCAAGTACACGCGTGAAGGTGTGAGCTGGAGCTCCAATATCCCTGATGCGCTTAGACAAAGACAGCACTTGCGTACATTTTCGAGTGTGTACAAAGTAATTTAGAGTTTGCAACAAAATGCCCTACGTCAAGTTGTTATTTAAATAAATGGAGAAACAATTGGAGGTGGGTTGTTAAACATAGGGAGGGCATAATTTATAAACATTCCCTCGGCTTGGCGAATAAACTTACGAAAGTTAACATTGACTTAGATTGTGTTATCTGCAATGTTATCATGTTTAAAAAATAAACTCGTTGATGAAGTAATTTTCAAACAATTGATAGGTCAGAAAATGTTATAAAATATTATAATTAACTTATTATGCTTCAGAAATAAAAAAAAATCATAGTGAAAGTTCAACCAAGTTATTTAAAGCAATTCAATAATAACAACCATGCAACATAATTATCATTGTTGGTGATTATTCAGAAAATTACAATTTTGTAAAAGTGTGCTATGCAGGGTTGTCACTGGAGTATTTCACTAGCAACAATACACCTATTTATAGTATTTTATAAAAATCAGCTGATGGTAATTTGCTACATTTTTGTTTTTCCATAATATTAGATTCTCAGGGTAGTGCTCTTTTAGTATTAAAAAACTCATCGTTTTAGGAAGAAAAATCCACAGAAGCTAAGAAAACATTTTAATTCTGCGGTGGAGTACCAGGCCGATATATACATAGACCTAGGCCTATATAGGCTATGATATCTCAGTGGTTTGGTATGTAGACCGCATACCATTCATGACTTCTTTGGGGAAATAAGCGTAAATTAAAATTAACTTCAATAAGTAACTCCTAACAAAGGAGAAGCTGAAACCAAATATTGGGCGTTAAGCAATTATATATATATATATATATATATATATATATATATATAGCATACAGCCTATGTTATATTGTAGATTTTCGCGGATATAAATATGATTAAGAAATGTTTCTTAGGGTTTTCGGGTTATGGATTCATGGTATTATCAAGGAGTGATAATGGCATATGGGATCATGTCGAAACATCGAAATCATATATATATATATATATATATATATTTATTAGCGAATCATAAGAACTATTTTGATGTCTTGGTAGAAATGGCATTTCTTTGCTACAAGCCAAGAAAAATCCCCCTTTGACGGAATTGGGAGGACAATCAAGCGATTAATTACATGAGCTTATTTACTTCCGAAGAACTTGACGAATAAGAATTCATCAAATTTCAAGGAATTGTTTTTTAATAAAGGCTAATAGTACATCGACAGGAGTACATGAAGCGGAAGAAGTTTATTAAATTCTGAGAGATTTTGTTGGGTTTGTGATTGTTCAGTGTAGAAGAAGTATTCATTGTACCTGTAGATGAAAACATAGTTCCTATCAAAATCTGTACTCCTTTATTCGAGGACACGAGAAACGTCTTTGTCCGCCGCACACCGCGCCGGTAATGAAATCGAACTGGCGATCTTCTATGCTGTGGCGCAACGAGAAGCTCTGTGGATCACGACATCCTTTCGATACGCCAACTTGTTTAATCTATTTACAGGCGGAGTTTTTTTTATAGAGATCGCTATGTATATGGTGATTTAAATATTAATCGATTTATTTTTCTATCCTCTTATTTGTAATATTTATAATATTTTTAATTACTAAACCAAATATGATTAGAACTTTGATTGAATGGGATGGATTAGGGCTAGTTTTTCAGTGTTCCATTATTAAACTTAAAACAATAAAATATTGTTTAGAATAAACAATAAAATCATTAAAATCACAATTATGCAAATTTTGTTCTATTTTCAAATATTATTATACGTGTAATTATTTTTTAATAATAATTGAAAGCACCGTACTGTTATTAATAAATCTCTTTATAACCTGACTAGTGATAACTTAATAATAACGTATATTTTTTATTCATAAGTTTAGGATAACCCTCAGGGGTCCTCATCTAGGGGATATGTGGATGGCGACCACAAGGTGCCCAAGCTGAGCAAAACATTTCTTCCACTTACTTGTGTTTTGCACTCTTTTAACTTTACTATCTAACCTCTGTTGGTTAACTCTTGTTTTTTTTCGACCCCGACGCTATTAGGGCATCCGAGGGCTAGGGAGTCTTTCCTTTCTTCCATTTCTTCTTTCCTTTATTTTCTTTTCTTCTCCAGAAAAGCATGACCAGAGGCTATAAGATGGCAGCCCCATCACTGGTCTTGCCTTCCTTTGGCCAGCAACCAATCGAAGGGACTATTATTATGCTTTCAAGTCTTATACGAGAATTTCCCGGGGAGGGAAAATTTTCTATAGGATCGTAACAGGCCTTGGCCTAATACTTGGAAGGAAGAAGAAGAATAAGAAGAAGAAGTTTAGGATATATTAGGCTCTACATGTGCATAATAGTTAAGTTAAACTTGAATCCTCTATTGAAGATAGAAAAGGGCAAATATGCGATAACAGTAATGAATAATATTACGCTCGTGTTTTTACGTATGGAGAACTAGTAAAAAATAAATAAATAACCAGTTCTGGAAGGGTAAGGTTTTCTAACCGGGTCCGGTACCGACACACAACCTACTCCTATAAAAAAAACACGAAGCTGACGTCTGGTTTACCGTCTCCATGCGACGTACAAATCGCTTTCATCCGTAGAAATATAGCCATTTTTTTTTCCGTGAGGTGCATGAATGGGCGTGGTTTAGTGACGTTAAACGTCAACTGAGAGTTTGGAGACATAATATGGAAGTACCGAGGATAGGGACGCGAGGAGGTGAAACTCCTTGATGATAGACGCTGTTGAGGAAAGGATGGGAAGAAAGATTGAGAATCAAGCTCTGGGGGGAAGATGTGATCTAATGGAGTGTTGTCTGGACGATAATGCATTTCAGCAACGCGGTCAAATTATTTGGCTTTACCTCTATAATTCCTTTTCGACATACGTTCTGCGGAGGGACTTAGAATTTAATCCACACTTTTGTGGCACAATCTAGCGATTAAAAATTTGTACACTACCACATCTGCTACCTCCGAGATTGAAAATTTTACAATTAAAATTTCCAATCCGGTCAGTATCCAATTCCGATCCGCTAGTCAGGAAGCAGCATGGTACCACTTTACCTATCACGGAATATTTAGTAAAATAATATAAGATTGTGGAAGTAGTACAGAATTTGTCTTTGGTATGCTACAGATAAAAAAAAAAAATAAATGAAAATAACAATTTCTCTCTGGCTCATTTGTTTAGAATTGTATTAAAGTACTTCTAAAATGAATTGTAAAGTACCATTGAGGTTGTATAACAAAATGTTAAAATATATAAATATATAAATACGTACCTGGTATATCAGTCGTCCTCAATTAAATTAAAGTTTTGTTTGAAAAACAGTTTTAAATACTTAAGATGTTCTTAACACATATATTTAATTTATTTGAGGACGACTTATATACTGGACTATTTAGAAAGAAGGCACTGACTTCAAACATTTATTTCTCCCGAACTACAAAAAATATGAAACACAATTCCAACGTTCCTGGAAAGAGGAAAGTTCAAATTTCACTATTTTATGCATTCAATATGAGCACCATCTGTTACACGACAAAGATCAAAACGGTGGCTCATTTCTTGCCACACATGAATCAGCTGGTTTTTAGTTATCGAATTCACAGCTTCAACAATTCGATGTCGCAGATTTTCAGGCATAGGGGGACAAAAACACGTTCTTTTACGTTATCCCACAGATAAAAATCATATGAGGTTTGGTCTGGTGACCTGGGAGGCCATGGCGATAAAGTTGATCTTCTGTTCCTCCTCTTCTAATCCAACGTCCTGTTGTGTCGCAACAACAGCGCCATGACAAGCAACAGCGCCAATGCGGCCGTGATCAGAACTTCAAACTTTTTTTTTTTTTCCAGGAACGTTGGAATTGTGTTTGTATTGTTTGTAGTTTGGAGGAATGATTGAAGTCTGTTCCTACTTTCTGAATAGTCCTGTATCAGGTATCTACTTTAATATTTTAACATTTTAGAATTTTATAGTACTAAATATGGTTTCAATTTGATGTTGCGTAATCCGATGTAAAACAGAGTAGGTGATGTTTATTAAGGAATAGTTTACTCCCTGTGATGCAATTCTAATTAATTATACTTTCCCTCATCCCGCGTGTCCTCCATAACTGTCCATCCTGATCCTGATTAACAACGGAGAATCGGCTTTGTTTGTAAGGATTAGCACTGTGTGTCAGCACGTTATGTAAAATATTTCACTTTAGGAAATTTAACATCCACGTAAATCAATTAAATATTTTGTTAAATTTGATGGGCTGATTATATCTGAAAATAAAGATTGTTATTGTGACAATGACCACCTGTCAGTGTCACATATTCAAATAAAATAAATTCGTGTGACACAACAACTCCGTATAGTCAATATGAACTTGATTGGTTGATATCACTGCGAAGCAAAAGACACTACAAAGTAATAATAATAATCATAATGATAATAACAACATAGATAATAACAATGGAGGAAGAAGAATCATTGGTATGTTCAACTCAGTGCTTTGGAATAGAAATGCGGTATAATATACAGAACAAAGAAAAGTATATTTCAAATTTTGTTACAAAGCATTTTATTATATGGGTCCGAAACCTGGACTGTAAATAGAAAACAAGCCAACAAGCTGTTAGCAGTAGAAATGGATTTTTGGAGGCGATCGACAAGAATTTCAAGAAGGGATAAGGTCAGAAACAGCATAATAAAATTAAATTATGCAAGTTGAAAAAATATAAGGAAAACGTTTGAAATAGTATGTACACCTCATAAGAATGGAAGAAGAGAGAATACCAAAGAAGATCCTTAATTGGAAAGCTAATGGAAGAAGTGGAAGAGACAGGCGTAGAGAACAATGGACGGATGGGGTGAAGAGAAGTATGGAAGCTAGAGATTTGAGGGAAGAAGATGCTTCAGACAGGAACCTCTGGCGACAAATCACTTTGCGTTGAAGGAAAAACACTCACTGTATTGTGGAATATTCCTAAATAAAAATATATTATTAATATTATTATTATTATTGTTATTATTATTATTATTATTATTATTATTATTATTATTATTATTATTATTATTATTATAGTGAGAAGTACTGTCACATATGGGGCTAAAGTATGGAAATTCAACACAAAATTAGATCAAGACTTATATCTATGGAAATGAGTTTCTTGAGGAGAGCAACAAGATGTTCAAAATTGGAAAAAGTAAGAAATAAAGTCATAGGAGAAAAATAAAAATTATATATTCAGTAGTAGATTAAGCCTATATAAGATATAAGCGATTAAATTACTGTGGGAATATACGACGAATAAACATTAGAATGGTGTTCACCTGGGAGAAGAAAGAAACATAGACCTCGAAACTCGTGGATGCAGATAATAATAATTATTATATTCTTCTTCTTCTTATTATTACTATTATTATTATTATTATCTTACAGAACAAAGAAATATATTTATAAGACCATTGAAGAAATTAGTATGTTATATGGATCAGAGACTTGGAAAATTAATAGGTGCCAAGCTAACAAGTGATTAGCAACAGAGGTAGATTAGTGGATAAGATCATCGCGGAAGTCCAGATTAAAAAAAAAAACTACAAATCTTGAAATTACGAAAATTATAAAAGTTGAAAGAAATGTTTTACAGGCATTTGAATAGAGACGATTAAGGTGGTATGGACATCTCATGACGAGACATGTGATAGTGTCTAAGAAGATCTTGGAGTGGAAAATAGATAGGAGCAGAAGAAATGGAAGACCTGAAGAAGGTTGGAGTGGACGGTGTGAGAAGTATGAGTGAACTGGGATGTTCAGGAATGCCACTACTTGGACAAGGCGAATTTCTCCACTGTATTGTGGATGAATTCCGAAAAAAAGTTATTAAAGTGGATATTATATAACAAGTTTATCAGCTATACGTGCTTATTGTTAAAAAAAGCAAATTAGCAACGATATATGAAACAAATAATGTGGATTGATATACGTAGAAATGGAACAAGGTTGGGTTTTCTCTTATCACACGTCCTTCATGCAGTAATAGGGGTAAAACATAGCGGAGTCTCATATATCTGACACATGGTACGTGAGAAAGCTGTGCATATCGTTAGCATCTCTATCCATGATATTCTATATGGTGTTTCAGGAACTTTTTCCTCCCCCCATGCCACATATCTAGGATAAATCACCAAAGCATTTTATATTTAGTACAAATAATATATCATACTAAGAATTGTTTTATACATTATCTACTATTATTTATACAGTAAAATATCCTTATTCGCTTTTCCCTTATTCGCGGGGTAAAAATTGCGACACAGTTCCTGTATTCGCGGCGAAAAATTTCTTTATTCACGGATCCAGTCAGTATATTAAAAGGATTAATATCCTTTAATAACGCATCGGCCACTTTTACTGCAGGCACGTGCCAAGGCGACTTTCACAAAGAGCGATTCAAACCAAATGGACAAATAAATATCAAAGTAAAACAAGCCTTATTGTCACTAAGCCTAAAGTTCGTTGTTAAAAGCCACCGTCGTCGTATTTCACGCGCCGCTATGTCCGTTATAAATACCGCCCCGTCACGATCGGTGTTTTATTGTTTCAACTTGTCATTCGTTGCAATAGTTTTGATTGAATAACACATCTCCCTTCTGCTTTGTTGCCAATTTATAATGGCGAGTAAAAGGAAAGAAAAGTAGTCCCGAAGCGGAAAAAAGTAGCGTTGTCGCTTAAAGTAAAAGCAAATGTTTGACCGTTTACACGTTGGCGAGTCGTTTGCGTCTGTATCACGCTGGTTCAATGTTAATGAATCAACTGTACGTTTCATCAAGAAATCCGAAGACAAAATAAGGAATTCCATCGTTGAATTCACAGCCGAATATCAATTTGAATTAAAGTGCCTTATAAAAGCGGCAAAACAGGAAAAATGTACCAATATATTTAAGCCCTTGTCGAAGCTTGACAATAATAATTAATAGAAACTGTTCAAAATGTCTAATTAATCGATTTTACCTTGAATTGTTTTATTTTATTCTGAAACTTTGGAACATATCTCTATATACCCATACAAATTATCATTCCATATTCGCCACATTTTTTTCGGAACATATCCCACGCGAATAAGGAGATTTTTCTGAAGTCTGTTCCATATAACTAGAATGTTCTTGTTGCTATATTTTTTAAAGTTATGTCTTGTATTCTGTTGGTATATTCGTACTTTTGTCTCAACACGTTCCGAACAACGTGATCTCTCACAAGGGAACTGTCAATCATTGCATGTCGAAACCTACCTTGAAATTTCTCCCAGAGAAGTGGTGTGATATACCAACGCCGTGGCCAAAATAGAAATATATTTTATGCCGCTTTAAGTGGAATGCACTCAAGTCGATGCCAATGACAACCCATTGTACGGAGCAACTGGACATCCCTGACTCGTAGAACGGAATGAAGTAGGGCGAAGTAGGGCGGAGCACGGCGCGGGGATTAAATGTGCTGCAAACATGAAAATCACTCCCGGCATAAGTATGCAAGCGACCATCAACAGTTCGTCACGCTCGCTTCTCCCGTCTCCATGTACGAGCGAACGACATGCAGATAGTGAGGGTTAAACGATCTACCGAGTCTTCAGTTATGTTACTTGCGTGTACTTTAAATGAGAGATTTGGCGATGGATTTTAGTGTCTTGCAGTTAAAAACGGCAGATTATTTTTTGGACACAGCCTTGGCACATCACAACGCTTATCTGGGAGAAATTTGAAGATTAGGTTGCGACATGCAATGGTAGATAGTTCATTTGTCAGTGATACAGTATGACATCCGGACTGATGGACGTCAGTCCGCGATGGTGGTACACAATATTCATTACCTACAATTAGATCTGCAAAAAAAAATCCAGGAATCGTGATAAAATATGTGTTATCGTTCAGACGTTATTTTTGCATTTAATATACGTGGACTTGTGATAATAGTTGTTAGGGTATGTATGTATCTATACCCGCGCCGTCATATCTCCGGCTCTGAAGTTTAGGTCATACGAGGGGTAAAGGGAGAATTTTACCTATACTGCCAATAAGGATATGATTGTAGTGGGAGTAGATGTCTGCAATTCCTCTTGATGCAGCTAGTAAGGTTTGAAATTGCTGAGATGTTGTCAGCTGTATGTCTGCTAACCACATACAAAAAGCGGCCACTCCCACTGAATATCCATATCTGCAACACTGTCGTGAAAACGTCAAGGCCGGAGAATCAGTGGCTGCAGTATATATAATCTATACATCCCTCATGGAGAGATGGGTGCTCTCTAAGCGGAAGTTTCTTAACCAAACTAATGTAGTCATAGTTATTTCTCTATAGATATTATTGAGTGACATGTGGTCAGCATATCATCTCGATGAGACATGTAGCAGGCAACTAAGGTATTACATGGATGAGGGAGGCCGATAAATTTTGCACACAGGCACAAATTTAGGCTTTAGGTTCTTTTACGAACCCGAACGTTTTCCGATCCGAGACCCACGGCTTTTAGTCGCTCCCGGAGAATTTGTTTCTTGTATTTTACCGTCTTAAAAATCCATCGAATCCGGCCGTGATTGAAACCGTGATTCTCAAGACTAGCAGCAAGGGGAATAACTACTAGACCACCACGAACGACATACTTGTTAGCGAAACTATAAAAAATTATAAAACCGTGTCGAGGTTTATATGTTCTTCGTTTCTGCAATTAACTCTTTAACTGGAGTGAGATATGCTGTTTTGGAAAACATATTTACATCTCTACAATTCTAATAATTTTATTGTATTAACTTTATTTGATTGACAAGGGAACTGTCAACCATTGCATGCCGAAACCTACCTTGAAATTTCTTCCAGACAACCGTTGTGATGTACAATGGCCGTGTCCAAAAAAAAAAAGTCCCATATTTTTATCTACAAGACACTAAAATCCAGCGCCAAATCTCTCATTTAAACTACAGGGAAATAATACAACTACTGTAATGGTAGACTGGAAAACCCTCACTATTCGCCGTCCGTACCACGTCCTGCTTCACTCCACTCCCTGCTTAACTCATCCAGCAATGAAGAGTGGGCTGCCATTGCTGCATTCTGGCTTCAATTTTTTTGCCTTGCACATTAAAACGGCAGATATATTTTTGGACACGACCTTCATACATCACAACGTTTCTCTGGGAGTAATTTCAAACTAGGTTTCAGCACGCAATGGTTGGCAGTTTCCTTGTAGGTAGCATAGATTCATATAGTACTTATATTTATATTTTTTATTTACAATAAAATTACTGTAGATATTATAATGCAGAATAATATATCGCTAATTGGGTAGAATTGAATTCCTCCAAAATTAGAGTTAAAGGAAGGTAAGATGAATAAAATTGTAATAACTCGCACTAATTGTTGTTGACTCTTAGTATTTCGTGAAACTCTGATGATCTGGTTCTAAAGTAGATGACTAGGATTAATATTTTATATGAATATGTTTGATGATAATTATGTGGCCGGTGATTTTTTGTTGATAGTATGGCCAAAATTTCCTGGCATTAAATTACAGTTATAAAACCTGAAATACCTAAATGAGGAAAATAAATGCGGCCGAGAATTCAACATCAACCAAGTTCGTGATAGGTAAAGATATTACCCCGGACTATGGAATTAAAAAAACTTTACCATATGCATATATTTGAAAGTTAGTGTTTTACCCCACTTCATATTTAGATTAAGGCAGAGACGTTTCAAGCATTGCTGGGAGTCTGTCGCCAAAGTCTTGTCCAACATTGAACACCTAAAAGAGTTCAAGCTTCTCTGTGACCATGATCTGTTGAAGAAACTCAATGAAAGGACTGGAATTATGGTACAAATAGTTAAGTGTGATGACAAATACTCGGTAACTTATCAACAGCGAAATAAATGGGAATCACAGGAAATTCGCGGGAATTATATGGATCAATTAGTACACTGATGGCTCTAAACCCAGCTCAGTATTTAGTGCTGAACTCTCATTTAGTTTGGGACAATATACTTCAGTTTTCAGGTCGATATATTTGCTTTTATAGGCAGTGCCACAGCAAGCGGGACTATAAAAAAGACACATTGGTATACATTATGATAGTCAAGTTGACCATCAGGCACTTGGATCGTCCCTGTTTAAGTCCAAGTTGTGTTAGAATGCCATGAGTCTCTCATGAGTCTGGCTGACCATAATTCAGTTTCAGGGAAATGGGTGCCGGGCATATGGGGATTCCAGGGAATGAGAAGACAGATGAGGCTGTCAAAAAAAGGAATTGTAATTCCATTTATATGACCCGAAGTAGTACTGGGACTATCACTGGGACCAACAGAGCAAGCTGTCAAATACTGGATCCTTAAGGAATACGTCGGTTATTGGAATTCAGTTGAAGGCTGCAAACATTCAAAGATTCTTACTGGAATCTTTGACAAAACTAGATGAAATGATCTATTAAAAAAACTAAGCACGAAAAATATATTTTGGGCTATAGGTCGTTACCCACTTAAAAATACTTATTCAATATGGGATATTATGTTGTTCCACCATGCATCAGTTGTCTACAGGAAGATGCATCTGTAATTCGTCTATTACGCGAGTGCAAGACGTTAGCACATCAAACGGGTCCTGGTTTTGGTAGAGAATATTTTTCAAAACTAGAGGAACTTCTAACTGTTCCTATCATCGCCTTTGTCCAGTTCATTACTAACATTGATTGGTCTGGTTGACTGGTGGTATTTAGTGGTGGGAAGCGCAGTAGATCTTTTATGTAGCAATGGTAGGGTATTTTTCTTCCCCTTCTACTTTATGATCATTTATTTAAGTGATTCCTAAAGTGTACTTCGCGATCTCTCAGTTATCCGCCAACAGTTACCAGAGGATTCTGTAAATAAATAATATATTAACGCTATAGTTTTTTTCGAGGTCAAATGTTGATCGCTGTGGACTGGTGGTTATGTTCGCAAGGGTCGTAAGTTCAAGCCCGGCCGGGATCAATTGATTTTTCTAGGATGGAAAAAATCCAAGGGACAAAGTCCTCCGGGAGAGAATTTAAGCTGTGGGCCCCTAGTCTGAAGATTTTGAGGCTCGTGAAATAGCCTTAAGCGTGAATAAATAAGTCTCCAAGCATAATTTATTGACCTGCTGCATCTTAATAATATCTTACTAGACGTCTCATTGAGTCTGTATATTGGCAGTATGCCATTCATGACATCTTTAGAGAAATAAGCGTAACTAAAGTAACTTGGTCTAGTAGCTCCTATCAGAAGAGAGACTAAGGCCTAATATTGCGCCGTTACGCCATTGTAGATAAACATGTGACTGTATTACAGAAATATAATATATCGATTCAAGTTGAAACAAAATCATTTATAATGGCTGGATACTCGACATGTGCCCCTGTACTGGTTGGATAATCGTATATCTCTGTGATTAACAAATAGGCCTATGTATGCGAGGCCAGCAGTCGGGTGATAGGCCAAGTACATCGGTAACTGTAGATGCCCATTGCCCTTGTTACTTAATACAAACAGAGATGTTTATTGTAATATGCTTCTTGTGAGGATCTGTGAATTTGCTTTTAAGTCAAGAGAACCGTGATTGATAAAGTTTGGAAACCACAGATTTAATTAAATGAGCAGTTAAGCCTTCACATGGATCCATGGAGAGACGTAATCATTTCTGACTCTTGTGTATATTACGTAAATTGTTACAAAGTGTTCTTAGCGTTAACTCATGTAGTAGTTGTATGGTAGGTTATGCCTGCTTCTGATCATCTATTATTTGCATCAGATGCTTTGATTAAATTCCAAACCGCTCCACAGTACATATGTTGGCATGTAGTACTCTTATAGCTGCTGTGTGTGATGTGTGTGTGATTAATGACGTAACCCATTGTTGAGCCACAGTCACTCCTTTGTCAGAGTTTATAGACCAAGTTCAATTTTAGTTACCTTATTTGCCCAAAGATGTCACGTGTCGCATGCGGTCAACACACCGACTCAATGAAACATCTAGCAGGCAACTAAGGTACTACTAGGATGTTTGATATCGGTAAATATTGCTTAGAGGCCTCTTTGTTCAGGCTTATAGATAGTTTACGAGCCTGAAAATCTTCAGACTTGGGACCTACGGCTTAAAATCCCTCCCGGAGGACTTGCTCCTTGTATTTTTCCATCCTAAAAACAATCCATCGATCGCGGCCGGCTTTCAACCCGCGACCCTTGGGGCCAGAGGCAAGGAGCATAACCACTAGTCCACCGTGGTGGATTATTATTATTATTATTATTATTATTATTATTATTATTATTATTATTATTATTATTATTAATATATGTTGATTTTCTACATTTCATGTTATGTCATTATAACATATTTCACAAATTCTCGTTCCATTACTGATAGTCTAATATTAACTTATAGGTCTACCCTTACTTACTTACTTACTTACTTACTCACTGGCACTATCGAACCCGTAGGTTCATGGCCGCGCGGACATAAGCTCTCCATACAACCCTATCCTGAGCTAATGCTTTCCAATCATTCCCTGTATAATCTACTTCCCTCAAATCATAGTTAATGTTGTTCTCCCACCTCATTCTTGGTCTACCAACTGGGCGTTTTCCTTCTGGCTTTCCTACAAGAAGTTTCCATGCACGTCTTTCATTCCCCATACGCGCAACATGTCCAGCCCATCGCAGTCTACGAGACTTAACTGTTCTTATTATATCTGGCTTCCTATAAAGACCATGTAGTTCATTGTTATGGAGTCTTCTCCATTCACTTGTCTGTTCATCTTTCTTTGGTCCAAAAATTTTCCTAAGAACTTTATTCTCAAATACTCGTAATCTCATTTCCTCCTTTAAAGTAAGAGTCCATGTTTCGCACCCATATAATATAACTGGTAGAATCATAGTTTTATATATTTTCAGCTTAACGTTTTTTGAAAGGAGCTGGGACATCAAAAGTCTCTGCAATGCATAATAGCATGCATTTCCAGAATTGAGCCTATGTTTAATTTCTTTATGCATCTCATTCCTGTTTGTGATTATTGTTCCTAGGTATTTGAATTCAGCCACTTCCTCAAAATTCCCCTCATTTGTCATTAGCTGTCCATTTCCATTATATACTGAATTTCTACGTGTGACCATATATTTAGTTTTATTGATATTTACTTCCAGTCCTAATTTCTTAGTGTTACTCAATAGTGTGTGCGTGTTGGCCTTCAGTATCTCCTCGCTATCGGCCAGTAGTACTACATCATCAGCATAAACTAACAGCTTATTAATACCATTCAGCTGTAAGCCTTCCTCATTCTCTAAAGATTTAATGGCATGCTCTAGTAGAAAATTAAATAGTAGAGGAGATAGTGCATCTCCTATCTCCAACCCATTCTGGATTTCAAAAGTGTCTGACAACTGTTTGCCTACACGCACCCTACTCTTTGAGCCATTTAGACACATTCGTATAAGTCTAACTAACTTTTTAGGAATTCCGAACTCCAGCAGGATACTATATAACTTCTCCCTCTTAATTGAATCATATGCTTTTTTGAAGTCCACATATAGTTGATGTACAGTAAAGTAAAGTAAAGTAAAGTAATCCCACAACAAACCCGGAGGCCCTTGGGGTAGTAGGAGGTTAGGGCTCCCACATTTTCTAGACAATCGGCACTTTATGTCAGCCGGGTTGTCAACCCTGCGTGACTGCCGCCTTTACCCCCAGAACAAGCGTCTGGTACTCATTTCCGTTAGAGGCTGAGTCGACCCCAGGGCCATAGTGCCGCCAGAGGGTTTGGGTCAGTTTAAAAATCCTGACCCCAACGGGACTTGAACCCTCGACCCTCCGGCTTGTAGCTCAGTGCCTTAACCACTACGCTATGGCGTGCCCTCCAGTTGATGTACAGATGTACAGTACCATTATATTCCCATTTCTTTTCTAAAATCTGTCTTATACTAAAAATATGATCTGTTGTAGACCTGTTTCTTCTAAATGCACATTGATGATCTCCTAGAATATCATCAATATAGGGAGTAAGTCTGCTTACTAATATATTTGTTAGAATTTTGTACGAAGTTGAAAGTAATGAGATGCCCCTGTAGTTGTTGCAATCAGTTTTATCTCCTTTCTTATTAATTGGTACGATAATTGATTCCTTCCATTCATCTGGAAGAACTTCTTTTTCCCAAATCATACTAAGCAACCAGCGTATCTTGTCCATCAATTTTTCTTCCCCTGATTTTATCAGTTCTGCTGGGATCTCATCTGAACCTGATGCTTTATACATCTTCAATTTTTCAATTGCCATTTCAACCTCTAATGCACTTGGCTCTGTGACTAGCATTTCTGCTGTCTGTAACTTATCCTCCTCAATGTCCTGTTCTGTATGTACATTTAATAGCTGATTAAAGTAACTTTTCCATCTATTTAATATACTCCTAGAATCTGCAATCATATCCCCATTTTCATTCCGAATTATGTTTGTTCTAGCCTGAAACCCTTTCTTCTCTATACTAATTCCCTGATATAATTCTCTAATGTTCCTATGTTTTGCATTCATTTCAAGATCATTAATCTTCTCTCTCAAATATTCCCTCTTTTTACTCTTTAGTAACTTGGTGGTTTCCCGTCTAACACTACCCAATTGCTCTAAATTTACCTCATTTGGCTCGTGTAACCATTTCATTTTGCTAGCTTTCTTTTCTTTACAATGTCGGCACATTCCTCATCAAACCATTTCTTGTTTTGCCTCTTTTTTAAACAACCAATGCTTTCTGATGCTGACAATTTAATAGTATCTCTTATAGCCTCCCATTCTTTATTTATATCAGTTTCTTTCTTCGTTTGCCACATTGTCATCGGAAGATTCCAGTACTTCAAATCTATTAGCAATTTTGCTTTGGTATTCTTGCCGCATTTCATCATGTTTCAAGTTTTTTAATTCATATTTTACAGAATCATCTTTAGCGTTTGTTCCTCTCATAAGCGATAGCCGTTGTCTGATTTTCACTCTGACCAGATGATGATCCGAATTGCAGTCTGTCCCTCTAACTGATCTAACATCAATGATGCTACTGTGCCAGCGTTTATCTACTAATACATGATCTATCTGGTTCCGAGTTTCTCCATCTGGGGACGTGCAGGTGTATTTATGAATATCCTTATGCTGAAATGTTGTGCTCTTAACAATGAGATTCTTTGATGTGGCAAATGTGACCAATCTAACCCCGTTGTCGTTACTATCTTCATGAAGACTGAATTTGCCTATTGTTGGTTTGAATATATCTTCCCGCCCCACTTTTGCATTAAAATCTCCTAAGACAATTTTCATATGATATCGTGAAAGGCTATCAAATAAGCATTCTAATTCTTCATAGAACTCATCCTTGATCTTGTCATCTTTATCTTCTGTGGGGGCATGTACATTTACAATTATAAAATCATGTCGTTTACCCTTTAGAATTATGTATGATATCCTATCACTAACAAACTTAATATCTCGGATAGCGGATAGGATCCTCCTTCTGACTAAAAAACCCGTTCCAAATGCAGGTCTTTCTTTACAGCATATTTTAATTTATTAGAATACTACACACCTACAGGGCCGATGGAAAGCCGTATCCGGTCGTGGGAAGTAGTATGTGTGTCCAAGCTCTACACAAGCACCTAAACGTACACTCCTCTCTGCACACAATACAAGTAAACATAATTACATAGAGTGTTTTGCCGAATGGTATTTTGAACATATACCCCATTAACGCATCTATCCGCTTAGCGCGGAACCCGAAACACGAAAAGTGCGGTGAGTGGCATTGCAACACTTACTTATTGTTTGTCACGAAGTAATTTCTTCAAAATCAGTCATATTTTATCCTTCTGCTGTTATTCGGCCGCCTTCATGTGATCTCTTAGTTAGCTCTACATTCAGACTGGGAGTACAGATTGTCCTTTGCAGCGCGACCTGAAATATCTATTGAACTATCTCAGTATTATGGAGACGAATGGAATGAAGGTCTACTCTACGGTGTTATATGTAAGCTGTTGGTAGTCTTCTAGGCCTTGCACACCATTTTCGACTTCCATGACCCATATCGCAATTTTTAGGTTAGGTCAGTGGCCGCGAGGGGGACTACATCCCTCCCGTCGTAATTTCCCTCTTTTTTATTGATCAGGTTTTGAGTTCATTCCACAGCTCCCTGGTGGGCATCCTGTTAGGTCCCCGCAACCATATATTTTCAACACCTGTGGATTTCCAACCAAACTATATTTCTTAACATGAGGTGAGGTAAAGGATGATATGAAATGTTTCAATGAGAAATTAATTGACATGAAGGGGAGGGAAGGGGGGATGGAGAGTGTTGGTGGGATGAAATTCGGGGAACGGGAGAAATCCGAAGGAAAAAAGACACGAAAAATAATGATATTGCCCATCTCGAACCGCCTGGATTCGAACCTGGGATCCCAGTTAGAACAATCGCGCGTCTACCGAGGCAGCCATGTAATTCCTTACACTTTGCATTTCTCCGCGATTGAACAAAGTTCAATTTTACTTGTTTTACCTGCATGATTATTGTGAATAAATTTGTTACTAAGTCTCCAACACAAAGTTTCTTGTAACGTTTAGAGAGAAGCTCGTAAAAAGGTCTCCCATATAAGTTGTTTCCACACCTGCCTCCTATCATTGTATCTTTTTCTCGCGGGAAAACTAACCAGGCCCTATAGGTCTGCATATTATCTTTCCCTCATCTACATGCATCCTCAAACGATAGTCGTTATTTTCGTGTTAAAACTATTAGGCCGAGTATTTCGACTAAAAATCTGTTAAAATCTTACCTAGTATATGATTAGGTAATATAGGCTGTATCACATAATTAAGTTTTAGACTTATTTTATTAATTTTTTTAGGACTAATTAGTAATTCGTATTTTCTTTATCAAGTATAGTGTATAATTAATATCTAGTGTATAATTAAATTCTAGGTGTAATTATTTTTTATATTTTTACTTTTATTTTCAGCTCTATATTTTATTATGGTTTATACATAATTATAGGTAGTAAAATGCCTGCTTCTTGACTAATGGACCCGGCTTTGATACCTGGTGGGGGTTGAAATTTTTAACGTAAAATTAATGAAATAAAATAAATTTAATTGTAAAATTTCCAATCTCGATGCCAGGAGGGTTGGTGGTGTACAATTTTTAATCGCTAGATTGTGCACCAGATTCCTACATTAAATTTCAAATTCCTCCGCAGTGCATTTGTTGAGAAGGAATGTGCTACTGTTGATTGCCATTCATCCGTTGGAAGGGCACGTTAAGTCTGGTGGTCTCCTTAGTGCATCTGGAGAGGAGGTTATATGCTGGCAACGGTTTTTACCTTTTCTCTTCTCTTTCGTCATCATTATTCGAACACATTTACACTGCACAAACATGTTAACATACACTCTCTGTACATAATACAAGAATACATAATCTACGTAGAGTGGTGTGTCGAAGTGGTGTACAAAAATGAAAATTTACCCCATTAACGTCATCTATTCGCCCAGAGCGGAACGTGAAGCACGAAAAGTGCAATGGGTGGCATTAAAGCACACACACACACACACACACACACACACTTAATTATTTATATCAGTGAATTTTAAACATAGGAAAGTGGAAGAGAAGACCGACGGTATTAACTTTATTATTATTGTTATTATTATTATTTTTATTTTTATCATTATCATTATTATTAGTATTAAATATTCAATAGTAGATTATATAAGATATAACTTTATTATTATTGTTATTATTATTATTTTTATCATTATCATTATTATTAGTATTAAATATTCAATAGTAGATTATATAAGATATAAACAACTAAACTAATATGGGCTTGTATGACGAATGCAAGAAGAATGATGATGATTACTCAGAAAAACGTTGAAATTGTGTCCACCTGGAAGAAGAAAGAGAGGAAGATTTCGAAACTCATGAATGCAAGAAATAAGAACTTAAATGAGAACAAGAGGACTGGAGGACATGGAATGGATGGATAGGGACAAGTGGAGAAGTAAAATAAAACTTTAGGCATAGAAATATGTGTAAACAATGAAAATCTGTATATAAATAAATTATCATAATAATAATTATTATTATAAGTATAATGGTTGAGATTGAATACAGAAGACTAATATGATGTGGACACGTAAGAAGAATGCAGGATGGAAGACTACCAAAGGCCGTCCATACGTGGAAAATTGAAAGAAGGAACAGAAAAGGAAGACTAAGAACAACCTGGAAGAATAACATTCCAGATTCAATGAGGACATTTTTTGTAACGGATCGAGACGTAGAGGACAGAGAACGATGGAGAACTTTAATTAAGGGAAATCTGTGCATGTGTATTACAAACTGATGATCTATAAGTCCGTAGTCAGTTATGTACTGTATGTAACTCATGTTAATTTTTAAGATTGGTTGGAGAAAAACCTCAGTGATAAGAAAAATTCTCAATGAATAAAATTATTATTATTATTATTATTATTATTATTATTATTATTATTATTATTATTATTATTATTAATATCTAAAGTTCATAGAATATAAATTAAGTTTCAGAAAAATTGTTACACTACACTGAAGGGGAGTTATAGTTTAAGCACACCATTGTAAATTTAAAACTGTATGTTATTGTAAAATGTCCATGTGGTGATCAGGTTATATTGCTTCTACATTTCTGCCTCTAGTTGATGACTATCATAAAACTGAGGTCGAATGAACAGCTAACGCACGAGTTTTAACTGTGTTCGCTGCGTTTTATCAACATATACATCAAAAGGAAACCTTGTAAATATTCTAAATACTTCAACTAAAAAGATAAGCTCGCAAGGTTTCCTCATCGTATAAACATATACAAACAACTAGAGCTTAAATACTGCTTGGTTGTATTTAGACAAAGATATTCCTGTTCTCTTCTTATATTTAATTAATGTATTGGTAGTTACATATGCTAGTGAAACTTGGGTCCTAAAAGAAATAATAAAACAAAATTATTAATTTTTGAAATAAATATTTTAAGAATAATATTTGGACCAAATAGAGGAACTGGTAAATATTGGAGATTCAAAACAAATAACGAACTAAACAAATTAATAAAACATCAGAATATAGGAAACCATATAAGATCTCACAGAATTGGTTGGCTTGGAAATTTGATAAGAATGGATGATCAGAGATTGGTCAAGAAACTGTACAAATGTAGTAGTAGTAGTAGTAGTAGGACTTTATTAGACAAAAAGTAAGATATTTACAATATTATTTACAAATATGGATCGCACGGGCAGTAAGCCGTACGTGCTGTTGACAGTCCGTTACAATAAAGTAATAATTGCTACTAGTGTGAAGAAAAATAAACAAACAAAAAAAAGCAATAACATTACAATTACATAAAGAAAACGCAATAATATTACGATTAAATAATAACACAATAGCATTAGGGGACGCTACAACAGCAGGTGGTCTCCTTGCAGCAGAGGAGGGAGAAAATTCTTCACGAGAGAAAGAGAGAGGGAGTACTACGATACTAACTCGGAGGGATCCAGCAAACTTTCAGTACAAATGTAAACCTATGGGAGGCAGAGCTGTTGGAAGACCGAAGATCAGATGGGAGGATGACACAATGAACGATCTAAAGAAAATGAAAGTGACTAATTTCAATATGCAAGAGACAGATTGGCATGGAGGAGGATTGTTGAGAAGGCCAAAACTTTCACTTTTGAATTTGTCGCGCCTTAGGATGATGATGATGATGATGATGATGATGATTGTCGGCCGTGGTGTCTAGTGATTATGTCCTTGCCTCTAGAACCGAGGCTCGCGGGTTCAAACTCGGCCGGAATCGATGGATTTTTAGGGTGGAAAAATCCCAGAAAAAAATTCTCTGGGAGGAACATTAAGCCGTGAGTCACGATTCTAAAGATTTTCAGTCTCCTAAAAGAACCGCAAGCCTGAATAAAGATACCTCTGTGTAAAATTTAACCTACCTATCTTCCATCCTAGTAACACCTTAGTAGCCTACCTACATGTCTCATTGAAGCGATGTGCTAACCACATGTCAAACCATTACATCTGTGGGTAAGTAATCGTAACTAAATTAATTTGTGTATTCTTCTAAATTGTTCCTTTCTATTGTTCTAAGTTGTTGATATAGTTAAATTGAAAATTTATCACTGTCAAAGTTTTGTTTATTCAGGATTCGATGACGTTATGTTAAATTGTGTTTATTATGAAAATATGTATAGTGCCATTTCAAATTTGTTAGCAGCCTTGAAAATGTCAGATGAGGAAATCGAAACATCCATGAATTCCTGAATAAACAAAACTTTGACTGGGATAACAAATTTAATATTATCATAAGTAATGCCACGAGTGATTTCCAAATTATCGATAAATTCACGACTCACGAAGTGAGGAGTGAATTTATCTAGAGAATTTGGAAATCAAGAGTGGCATTTGTTAGGACTATTTAACGAATAAAATTAAGCTGTTTACTCACAAATCATTATTTAACTATAGTTATTTTAAAATATTTATATATTTAATGTAAACGGCGATGTTTGAAAACAAATGAGAAACGATAGGTACGCTTCTACTGCTTCTTTTGTTTATCACTGCAACCAGATCATACTATTTATTGCCAAAGGAACGCAATATTGTAAGGAGGAGCTTTCTTTAATATGGTAATTATAACACTGATAAATATTTGGTGAAACACGACTCTGATTGGTTGTAAAACAGAAATCATTGAAACGTGATTGGTCATTGACTCCCATTTGGGGCATGAGTTAAATAGTCATAAGGTAATGCCACAAGTGATTTCCAAATTATCGATAAATTCACGACTCACGAAGTGACGAGTGAATTTATTTAGAGAATTCGGAAATCCAGAGTGGCATTTGTTAGGACTATTTAACGAATAAAATTAAGCTGTTTACTCACTAATCATTATTTAAATATATTTATTTTAAAATATTTATATATTTAATGTAAACGGCGATGTTTGAAAACAAATGAGACTTGTTTGGTTGTTTCATTTGTTCCAATCAGATCATATTATTTATTGCCAATGGAACGCAATAGGCCTATTGTAAGAACGCACCCTAGTGGAGAAAAAATGAAACACCTCAAACTGTTTACAAGCAACATTATAGGTTTTTAATTAATTTCTGATATCCTATGATGCAAATATGTCAATTATATTTTTCGGGAACGTAAATACCTGGGAAATAATACGTTTATCAAAGTGCAAACAGTGGTTTATTTTTATTGTGGTACTAGCGCTGCTACACCTAAATAATTGAAAATTAATGCGCTTTTATGTTTAGTTGAATAAGTAAAAGGAAAAAAATTATAAATTTATATTTTTAGACACCCCGTGCTGATTACCCGGCGTTGCCCGGGAATCTACTTATCCCGATCTTCTTGACATAAATGAGCTGAAATACAAAAATTAATGCGTTTTATGTTTAGTTGAAAAAGTGAAAAGGAAAATTTATATCGTAATTATTTTTAGATACCACGTGCTGTTAACCTGGTGTTGTCCGGGAATATATTTATTTCGATCTTCTTGGCATAAATGAGCTAAAAGACAAAATTCGTTATTGCGAGTTATCCGTAAAAGAATATCCCCCATGTGCTGCTATGCTTGCACAGGAATCTACGTACTTGTCTCGATCATCTTGGCATCAATGAAAGACAAAAATGGTATTGTGAGTTATCCGTAAGATAATATGCAGTCGCAGACTTTTTTGTAGAGCTTTTTGAGATATTCAATTCTGTGTACATTAATGTTGTGTAGCTTATTTGTTATGGTTTAGGCAGTGTAAGCCATTTAAGCGTCCAAAAAGCTACTTTTTTTACGTTTTGCACTACAAAGGGCGATTTTAAGGGTGTAGGAGTTGATTATCACAACTCTCTTATAGCCTATCTTCATCCCGGGAATCTCCTGAACTTTTTGCAAAAAGCCCCATCGCAATCGGATCAACGGTATGGCCGCGCATAAAGTACCAACAAATAAACAAACATTCATTTTTATATGTTAGATAACCAATTGCTACAAATGTTTTTCTATTATATCTCGCAAGCAGTATCTGGTTACATTCGTTCACTATGTATACAATCTGGGAGCCATTTGCATTCTAGAATTCTTACATCATAATATATAAATTGCTATGTTCAACGTATTTCTTAGAGAGTCA
The DNA here is from genome assembly GCA_030220185.1 of Diploptera punctata. Lineage (NCBI taxonomy): Eukaryota > Metazoa > Arthropoda > Insecta > Blattodea > Blaberidae > Diploptera > Diploptera punctata. The sequence goes on from JASPKZ010007266.1 coordinate 1,154,953, forward strand.
GTCACTGCAAAATAATGCTCTGACCTATTCAGAATGTTAAAAGGGATGAGCTTTCTTTAATATGATAAACTTAAGTTGATAAATTCGAAACACGACTGTGATTGGTTGTAAATTAAAATTCATTGATACGTGATTGGTCATTGACTCCCATTTAGGGCATGAGTTAAATAGTAAGTTTAACTAAATTAACTTGGCTAAGAAACTTCCGCTAAGGAGGACCCGTGGCCCACGCTGGACGTATGTGGTATATACTTATACATGGTGTATTAGTTTTGTTGTTATTTTTCAAAGGTTGAGATTAAAACTAATTTAATTCAGTTGACAGAGGAAAATTTTGTATATATTTTACTTCAGTTATATAATTATACTGGAAGCTATCATTATTCAACCAGAAAAAAATAAATAAACACTGTTTAATAACGCCCTGTGAGTGACATGGCGTGGGCTTTCCTTTACACAAGAATTTGACGTCACACTTGTGATACTGGTTCTGTTGCACTAGGTGAATAAAACGATAATTCAGTTTTACCAAGGTGGTAATAACATCAGAAGTTGTAGATGGTTTTGATATTCAAGTGTGTTACCTCCTGCGCTAGCTACATGCTGCGCTGACATGAAAGTCAGCGGGATGTCCGTCAACTGTCAGCGCTTCCTCTTCCTTATTCAGTTTTTCCTGTTGATTAAGTTATGCCACCAGGAAGCTCTCGTACAGAAAGCTTTGTTAGCTTGTAACCACAATTAATCTAATGATCTCCCATGGAATTTGCTCATGGCAGTGTAGCATTCTTAAGATGAGATTAAAAGCAAGGAAGCAGATGGACTTCCTCTGACATTTCTTGACAAATGGTCGTGTGAATAGTGTTTAGAAAAATGTGTTCTATTAAGAACATTCAGGAGAGCGAAATCACTATTCAAATTCGACTCTGTGTTATTTACCTTGAAATTTGCGTGTTGCTTCTAATGTATGCTTGATTACTTCAATCCACAATCGTCACATAGTAACTTTACAATCGATAACCGGGCAGAATCAAATGTGCAGTGACAATGTTCACTGTGTCATACAAGTATGTATATATATATATATATATATATATGTGTGTGTGTGTGTGTGTGTGCGTGTGTATCCAAAATATAACAATTAATAGTTGTTAGTTTATTCGAATTTTATGCGTGGCCAAACTGTTGATCCGATTGTGATGGGGCTTCTTGCAAAATGTTCAGGAGATTCCCGGGATGAACATAGGCTATACGAGATTTATGATACTCAACTCTTACACCCATAATAATCGAACTTTGTAGTGGAAAAGGTGAAAAAAAGTAGCTCTTTGGACGCTTAAATGGCTTACGGTGCCTAAACCATAATAAGCACACAAAATTAATGTACACAGAATTGATTATCTCAAAAATCTCTACAAAAAAGTCTGGGACAGCATATGTTTATCTCTTACGTATAACTCACAATAACCATTTTTGTCATTCATTGATGCCAAGAAGATCGAGACAAGTACGTAGATTCCTGTGCAAGCATAGCAGCAAATGGCGGGTATTCTTTTACGGATAACTCACAATAACGAATTTTGTCTTACCTCATTTATGCCAAGAAGAGCGATATAAGTAGATTCCCGGGCAACACCGGGTAATCAGCACGAGGAATCTTAAAATAATTAAGATATACATTTATAATTATTTTTCATTTTACTTACTCAACTAATCATAAGAAGTACATTAATTCTTGTGTCTCAGCTCATTTATGCCAAGAAGATCGAGATGAGTAGATTTCCGGACAATGCCGGGTAAACAGCACGGGATATCTAAAAATAATTGCGATATAAATTTTTCGTTACACTTTTTTAACTAAACATAAAACATATTAATTTTCGTATTTCAGCTTATTTATGTCAAGAAGTTCGGTATAAGTAGATTCCCAGGCAACGCCGAGAAATCAGCACGGGGTATCTAAAAAATATAAATTTATATTTTCCCTTCACTTATTCAACTGAACATAAAAGCACATTAATGTTAATTTATTTAGGCGTAGCAGCGCACGCCCGGTATAACATAGTATATATATATATATAGGCCTATATATTATAACATCGAAAATGCGTCACAGCTATAAAGTAAAAATAATCTCTTTAATTTGCTTACTTGTTATAGAAGCTAATAGGTGGCAGTGGAGACCGAGTTCCCGCTACATCTGGTAATAATAGAGAATATGCATAAGAAAAATAAATGTTTGTTTTGGTAGCGCACTGAGATATCAACTCAGAGGTCCGGGTTCAAATCCCTTCCAGGCATTTATTTTTCTTATCTTGTCATATATATATATATATATATATATAAGCGTAGTGGTATATCTCATATTTTCAATGCTGCAGGATACTAGGGATTTAGCCTTCTTTGTCCTCTGTAAAGTATTTAGAATAGGCCTATATCAATACAATTGAATATTTCCTGTATTCTTCCTTAAAATATATGAATGTTGAATTTTATATAGCCAAAATTGACTAAATTACGCATATAAACCTTAGAAGGACCACATGAAGCATAGAAACTAAGACTAAATAAAGGGGAATATATATATATATATATATATATATATATATATATATATATATACATACACACACGCGGACACAAGTACGCAATATCCGAAATAATTTTCCTCATGTGAATGCACAGGTTTCTTCTGTGAAAAAAAAATGTCAAGTCGCATATAACAAATTTAAAACATTCTTCAAAGGAGAGCTCTTCTCCACAATCTGTAACTAATCGCAAGGGGACTTGGCATTGGCCTGTCTTATTATACCAATCAGTTTGAGAAGATTAAAGAAGTGGCATGACCTCTAAATGACACGCGTGCTCAAAGTGGGAAAGTAAGATGGTTGCATCCCTTGTTGTAATGAAGTCAAAATTCGGTGTGTTACCTGAAGGCATACATCTACTGGAAAATGCATATACATCGCTGAAACATTCTGTAAACGTTATTTCATCAGTATCTGCCTCCTGGAAATGCTAAGACCTGTGGATGCAGGTTGCTCCAGCAATGAAATGTTCTCCCATGACAGCTTAAGTCGTTTAAATGTAATTTTCATTATACGAAATTTTGTTGACAACACAAGAAAGATTTGCGCTATAAAATTTGTAAATGTGACTTTTTTATATATTGTAGCAAATAATCTATCTATCTTCGGGTTTTTAAAGCTGCTGCCGTCTTCCCGTGCCAAACCTCCAAAGCCTACGGTCTTGGGCATCTTCGATGCTTAACCCTCTAGCTTGCATTATTGTCTTCATGTTTTCCTTCCATGTTAACTTTGGTCTCCCTCTTTTCTTCTTTCTGTTCCGATGCCATTCATATAGTTGCTTCGGCCATCGCTTATCTTCCATTCTTAAAACATGTCCTAACCACTTGAATTCCTTCTCCTCAATTATTTCAATTATGCTTTCTTCTGCTTCTATTATGTTTTTAATTTACTTATTTGTCACATGTTCTAATTTAGACTTTCTGGCACTTCTGCGTAAATAATCCATTTCTAGAGCTATTAGTCTATTCTTGTAGTACTTATTGATTGTCCATACCTCACTTCCATACATTGCAACAGATTCCACCAATGTTTTACCAATATATTTTTTTTGTGTCTTTCCAAATATGCTTATCCCACCATATGGAATTTAACGATTATATTATTTTGCTACTCAATTCAATTCTATGTTTTGTGTTCTCTTTGCCTATACCTTTAATATTATCCATAATTATTCCCAAATATTTAGTTTGTTTCACTTGCTTTATTTGGATTCCTTCTTCCAATATTAAATTTTCTCTTTCATTGCTATTTATTGCCAGATATTCTGTTTTTTGTAAATTTACTGTGAGACTCCATGATTCATATGTGTTTTTCAACTTTTTTATCATGAATTCCATATCAAATTTGTCTTGCGCCAAAACCAGTTGATCATCGGCAAATTGTAATGTCAGCAAAAATCTGTTGCCTATTGGGATCCCCATACCTTTGCAGCTTTGTTTCCATTTCATTAATATGAATTCTACATAAATATTAAATAAAATTGGTGATAGACTGCACTGTGGTTTTTATAGGATTAGACATTATATTTCCAATTTTAACATAAGCGGAGTTTACTTTATAGATTTGTTTAATAGTTTCTATTAGGTTTCTATCAATATTGTATTTGTCCAATACTTCTCATAATTTGTTCCTCGGAATTTAGTCATAAGCTTTCTCTAAATATATCATTGTCAAATGGGTTTCTTCTCCAACTGTAGTTCGTTTTTCAATTAACTGTTGTATTGCAAATATATTGTCAACACATGACCTTCCTGGCCTGAATCCATTTTGATCTTCTCCTAATTTGTCTTTAACATCTTTTTGTAACTTTGTTTTTAATAACTTAGTAAATATTCTATATAATGTGTTATTTATACTTAGTCCTCTAGTTTTTTGTCTCTCTCCTATCACCCTTCTTGTATATTGGTACAATGTAGCTTATTTTCCATTCATCAGGAATATTCTGTTTTGCAATGCACTTATTAAACAAGTCCCTCAATCTACCTATTAAATTTTTTGAGCCATATTTTATTAACTCATTAGGTATGTTTCCCGGCCCTGGTGCCTTTTTATTGTTTAGGGGTTGAATTTCTAATTCTATATCTATTGTATCAAATTCCAGGGCGTTCATTTCTATAGTTGGATTTTCTATCTTTTCCATAAACTCATTTCTACTTTCTGACAGTAAAGCTTTGTAATGTATGTTTTTCTGCGTCAGATTTTACTAACAAATTTATCTTGCTGGATCCTTGGTTGGTTTTCAGTGTTTTTAGAAATCTCCATACTTCTGATGATTGTGATCCTCCTACATAGCTTTCTATTTCTTGGCATTTCCTTTTCCATAATTTGTTTTTTTCATCTATCACTTTCCTTTTAACTTTTGCGTTTGTTCTCTTGTATATTATCCAATTTGTAGCAAATAATCTTAAATTTATATAACAAGCTGTAAATTAGTATAGGAAACTGCCATGTTCCTCATGTTAATTAATCAGTTGAAACGAGAAAAATAAACGTTGCCAAGTTAATGATATTTTTGGTAAAATTTAAAAATTAATTAAGAATAGGCATTTTATGGTTAAGACACTATAGTGATTATTTCCTTATGAGAACGGCAAAATAGTTGTTTAAAAATCCTATTAATTCGAAGACTGTATTGAATATCATAGCGTATCACCACTATTCTGGTATTTTTGATATGCTAAAAAAATGCTTGGATGAATATATCTCTATTTAATTATCCATCCGAGAATTGCTATTTAAATTTTATTGGAAAAGGAATATGTTCTCGAGTTTTTATACAGTTCTTGCATTAACTTAGTCTACAATTACATGAGTATGCTAGCTCTACAACACTATTAACGAATATCCAAATAGGGAAAATTAGTAAAAACTGTTTATTATCATCCCGTGAAGGGCATATACTTTAATGTAAGGTTAACGTCACACTGTGTATTTACAATAATTAAGTACGTGATAAAAAACTGTGTGACTGACACGTATGGATATCCGCTTACTTGAACAATGAGTGGTGATAAGCGCGCGGGCGTGTGTGAGTGGGTGTATGTGCTTTTTTAAATCTGTTCTGTAGATAGTTTTTTTATTATTGTACAAAGTGAGAGATTTTAAAAATAATTTTTATATCTACATATATGGGCTTTTTAAGTACGAGTGTAGATGTGTATTATCATAAATCTACTGTAAACTTAGATACCGGCATAAAATTGTACACGTAGGTGTGTACGCATATATGTATTTGTTTATATATTCGTATGTTTTTTTTATTTTATTAGTGGAACAAAATATACACACGTAGCCAAGGAGGCCCGTGAGCAATGTAAATGAAAATACATATCCTTTCTTTATAAAGAAAAAAGGCAATAAATTCCATTACTACTTAAATCAACTTTTATCTAATTCGAGCGTCTTGCCAGTTCTTGAGTCGTTAATAAATAATTTTGAACTTAAAATCACCGAAAACCTAGCAAGATGCAGAAAATAAATCACGTACTTAATTCTCACAAACTGTAAGTTGCAAGTTATTACTCCTGAATACAGGACATCGAAGGTGTCTTATGGTGTCATTCATTACAATAGAAGAGTATTTGGAAATTTATTGAAGAATGGACAAAGAAGAAAGTAACTTGAAAATTAATGTTGATATATTTTAATAATGGTCAACAAGAAATTAGCAAGGTTATAATATGTTGTTTTGAAGTTTCAAAATAGAGTGTTAGTATATAATTTGACTTAGCATCACAATTTGTAACAGAGGCGCGGATTTTTGTTTAGAGGCCTCTTATATCTCGCTTATATTTCGTAAATCTCTAAAAATGAATGCAGGCTTTCACGGCCGGTAATCATGGTAGTAAAAGATTCCGGGCTAGTGGTCTATAACTGGCGTTTCTTCCAGACGTTTCTCCCTCAACTGCGGAGGGCATCTTCAGTGGCGAGCGCTAGAAGCTGTTGTTTCCCTGTCGTTTCCCTGCGAATTCGCAGTCGAGTCTACGACAGGGAAACAACAGCTTCTAGCGCTCGCCACTGAAGATGCCCTCCGCAGTTGAGGGAGAAACGTCTGGAAGAAACGCCAGTTATAGACCACGGCCACATAGCCCGGAATCTTTTACTACCATCTCTAAAAATGAACTTAAGGGTATAATTCCTTTAAGAAGGAAGCTATACTTTGAAAATTTTTAAGCCCTGAAAAATTCAGCGACCAAGACAAGATTTGACCCGCGAACGTCGGAAACAAAAGCGAATTTCAATGTAGAATTAGTCTACGTAAAACTGAGACGCTAATGGCCTTAACTGTTGAGAAGCGTCGTCAAATAAAATGTACAGAAAGATGTAATTTATGGCTATTTAACTAAACAATTATTTTCCTTTGTGAATGGACGTAGAAAATAATGGTTGTAATTACTTTGCGACATTTGATTCTGTTTTAAATAGCTCCCTATTAATTACAAAAGTTGATTTGATTTGGTAGTTTGCTTTTTCATGCAGTGAACTAATTGAATGCATTTATTTATTTTTAACTCTTTTACGTTCAGGTTAATTAAAAGTTTGAAATTGAATTATAGTTCGGTTCTACTTTCGTAACAAAACAGTATAACCTTTAATTGGCTATGGAATAGTACTTTAGCAAAATAACTTACAAAGAAAAATGCAGTTGCAGTAACGTTTGTAAATTAAGTTAATTTGTTCAATGTTCAAATCAGTAACAAATATGTTTTTAAAAATATTTAATTTCTCTGTTTAGAACATTTTTAATTCTCTCTTCTTATGGACCTTTCTTTGTTTTTATTTTCTATACTATTTTACCCTCCCTCTTTTTCCAGCTTCGTAGCCGAGTGATTAAAGCAAGAAAGAAGCCTTGGCGCAGAGCTACGGGACTTGCCCTGGTTCGAGTCCCCATGGGGAAGAAATTTTGTAATGGAATTTCGGCCAGTAAGGGACCGGTTCACACCCAGAATCGTGAGGAATTTGGGTAGCTACAAAAAGTAGCGGCTGCAGGTTGAGAAAACCAGCTATAACGGCTGGGAGACCCGACAGTCTGACCACATGTCACCCCTACACTAGCTGGATGACCGTCTATCTCTGTAATTAACACTTGTGGATGTGAGTCAGCAGCCTGCTGGTAGGCTTTCTAGGCCTGTCGTGTCATGGAGTTCTTTTTGCAGGATTCACATAAGTTATTATCCTGGGGTTATAAGTTAATTCACCAGTATTTTTTTTCTGTAGAAGGGAGAAACGCACTTTTACATAGTAACTACATAGCGATGGACGTTCTATGATATTTGGCTATTGCGATACCTGTAAATGTCGAAGAGAGCACACAGTACCTTACAGGACAAGGGGGTCACACAGATCAAAGCACGTACCCGGCCGAGAATCGAACCCAAGCAACCGGAACGAATGGCAGAGACACAAGAAACCAATTCATGATGAAGGGCAATAAAAGCTGTAAACAGTTGGACGCAACTTGGCTCACTCAATACTGCAAGATATTATTATTTTTAACATTTCGACTTAATATCCCTGGGTCGGTCAGTTACCACAAGATAATAATCTTTTATTTATCCAACTTAAAAATTAACATCATAATTATCATGCCAAGAGTGATTTCCAAATTATCGATAAATTCGCGATGTTACTAAGTGACGAGTGAATTTATCTAGAGAATTTGGAAATCAAGAGTGACATTCATTAGGACTGTTTAACGAATAAAATTAAGCTGTTTACTCACAAATCATTATTTAAATATAGTTATTTTAAAATATTTATATATTTAATGTAAACGGTGATGTTTCAAAACAAACGAGAAACGTTTATTATGCTTCATTTTTACATCATTACAACCAGAACATGTTATTTATTACCAAAGGATAGCAATATTGTAAGAATGCTCCCTAGTGGAGAAAAAATGAAACACATCAAACTGTTTTTAAACAATATTATTGGTTATTAATTAATTTCTAAATATCCTATGATGTAAATGTGTTAATTATATTTTTCTGGAACGTAAATACCTGGGAAATATTACGTTTAAGAAAGTGCAAACAGTGGTTTATTTTTTTATGGTATAATAAATTGCTACAAATGTTTATTATATCTCGCAAGCAGTATCTGGTTACATTCGTGCACTATATGTATACAATCTGGAAGCCACTTGCATTCTACGATTCTTACATCTTACTATATAAATTGTTATATTCAACGTATTTCTTAGAGAGTCTGTAACTGCAAAATAATGCTCTGACCTATTCAGAATGTTAAAAAGGAGGAGCTTTATTTTAATATGATAACATTAAATTGAAGAAAAGAAATGAAGTTATAAGAAAGGAACTAGATATTTTCAAACTTACAGACCGAATAATTCATTATAGGAACGTCTGGAAAGAACGTTTTGATAGAATGCCAGAAGAAAGATTCCAGTTTTATTGCTAAATTATAAACCACACGGAAGGATAAATGTTGGACGCCCACACAGAAGATGGTCTGAATAATTTTAACAATGTAGCTTTCATGAATCAGGAACGAGCCAACAGGCTTAATCCCTGGATGATGATGATGATGATGATGAAAATTAAATTGATAAAATCGAGGTGAAAAACGACTGTGATTGGTTGTAAATCCAAATTCATTGAAATGTGTTTGGTCATTGACTCCCATTTGAGGCATGAGTTAAATTGTCATAGAAATATATTTTTTTCTAGAGAAATCTCGTGCATTTCACCAAGTTTTTCTTTCATCATAAGTAATGCCACGAGTGATTTCAAAATTATCGTTAAATTCACAACTCACGAAGTGAGGAGTGAATTTATCTAGAGAATTTGGAAATCAAGAGTGGCATTTGTTAGGACTATTTAACGAATAAAATTAAGCTGTTTACTCACAAATCATTGTTTAACTATAGTTATTTTAAAATATTTATGTATTTAATGTAAACGGCGATGTTTGAAAACAAATAAGAAATGTGAGATTATGTCCATTCACTGCAACTAGATCATATTATTTATTGCCAAATAAGATCGCAATATTGTAAGAGTGCACCCAAGTGGAGAAATAATGAAACACGTCAAACTATATATCATAATCAACATTACGGGTTATTCATTTATTTTTGTAGTAAACAACTCAGTAAAATCAAGGAATCTGTTCATTATTTGCTATATTCAATGTATTTGTTGGAGAAAAATAATGTTCTGTCCTGTTCAAATCATTAAAAAGGAGGAGATTTCTTTGTCACAAAAGCAGGAGCTGATAAAGAGAAATCGATAAAGAGCGAGGTGAAACACGACTGTCATTTGTTGTAAAACAAAATTCATTGAAACGTGATTGGTCATTGACTAGCACTTGTGGCACCTATAATCTAATTCTACGCTTATTTTTGTATATTTGTCATTTAATATAAAATTATAGAATATTCACCTGAAAGGTCCGTCTCCTCAACTTAATTAATCATTTAACTGTAGCGCTTTCGGGACTTGTCCCATCATCGGCAGGATTCAAAACTGGTGTTTCAGGTGAATATTCTATAATTTTATATTAATTTTGAATAAACCTCAACGGAACACATCATGAATCTTATAAAAGTTGATATTTGTCATTTAATCTTGCAACATATATGTTTTATTCATTAAGTCTATATTGTGTAGGCTACTTTAGTGATTGGTTACTCGATGAGAATGGAGGAATGTGATGGAAGTCTTTCTTGGTGAGATGGAATGGGGAAGTGATAGAGGACGGCATACGATTGATGTACAGGAAAAGTGTCTAGGGGATTTTGGAAGAAAAGAATCAAATATTGAGTTGAATGCATTATCATTCTGAAGGAGATCCTACTTCAAATAAAAGACAACAAGAAGTAGAAATCTGTATTAGCTAAGTGTTGTTAATTTAGTTACATATATCCTCAACTCGTGTCCAACCCAGGGTCGGATCGAGTGATGAGATGAGATGAGCCCCTATATATAGAGGTGTGTGAACTACAAGGGTGCCGGCCGACTGCGTCTGATGAACTATCAGAGGGGCAGATGAATGAAATGAAACGGAGTGGATGAGATGAGTATGGAGAAACGGTGGAATGGAATTGTAGCAGGGGAAAATGGGAGGAACCCCGAGAAAAACCTGACCAAACTCCGTTTCGTCCAACACGAAACTCACAAAGAGTGACCGACACTCGATCTCGCAACCCCAGCGGTGACAGACGAGCGTCTAACCGCTTGCACCAAGGAACCGCCTATATATTATTATTATTATTATTATTATTATTATTATTATTATTATTACTGTTATTATTATGATTATTATTATTAATTTAAATGGTTATGCAATCTAACACTGGTTAAACGGAATAGAATATATTAGCTCAGATATATATGTATGGAGAGCTTATGTCCACTCGAAAATGTACTTCTGGCTTCATTAGTGCAAGTGTGATAGAGTCAATAACAACAATAATAATGACAATAATAACAATAATAATAATACTAATAATTTAAAAATAATATTATAATAATACTTATTATTATTAACTCTAAGTCACTGGCATTATTGAACCCGGAAGTTCATGGTCGAGTGGATATAAGCTCTCCATATAACCCTATTCTGGGATAATAATTTACAGTCATTCCCGATGTATTTTCATCTCGTCAAATCATGGATAATATTAATCCTCCATCTCACTCTTGGTCTACCTTCTGGGCTATTTCCCTCTGGTGTTACTACATGAAGTTTCCATGCTCTTCTTTGATTCCAATTCTTGTCGCATAGCCTGCACATCGCTGTCTACGTACTTACGGTAACTGTTATTATTACAATTGGTTTCTCATGAAGATCACTATTAAGTTTGTCTGTTAGTCTCTCGTTGGTCCAAATATAGACCAATTCATAGGGAATTTAATCTCAAATACTTGTAACCTTTCCTCTTCCCTTAAAATAAGATAGCAGGTTTCAGAATAACCGTTTTATACATTTTTCCTTTTACATTTTTTGTGAGAAACTGGGATGACAAGGATTTCTGTAATGTATAATAGCATGCATTTCAAGAGTTCAGCTTATGTTTAATTTCTTTCTGCTTCACATTCCTGTTTGTAATTATTTTTCCCAAGTATTTGAATTCTGCCACATCTTCAAATTTTCTTCATCTATTGGTAACCCTCCTTTTCCATTATATAATGTATTTCCACGTGTGACGGTATAGTTAGTTTTATTACTGTTTACTTCCATCTTCAGTTTTTAATATTATTTAATAGAATGTGTAGGTTGGCTTCTACTATTTCCGTATTATCTCCGAATAATACTTTATTATTAACAGCTGATTACACATATAAATAATTATGCCTTAAATAAAGTGTGGGTTAATAAATGAAAAACAATGTCTGCCCAGCAAATCCTAATTAATAAATGTATTTGTTGAAATTCTCGCAATAACAATTTATATAAATCTGTGGTTGGCTCCACAGGTTTCGGAACATTGACCATAAAGTATACTTGGCCGATTAATTAAGAATCTAGTTTGATATAATCAACTGGGCGTAGCATCAGCTGATTAATACCATTGAGTTTAACGCCTTCTTTATTATCCAAAGATTTGATGAATGCTCTAATATAAATTGATTAGCAGAGGAGACAGTGCATCTCCTTACTTTAATCCATTATGAAATTCAAAAGTATCTGAAAAGTATTTACCTAACCCCACTTTATTTCTTGTGCCATCTATACATATTCGATTAATTCCAACATTTTAGAAATTTCCATCAGGAGACTATATAACTTAAGTAGAGCCTATGTTCGCATTTATTGACGGTTGTATTTTTACAGTGCTAGATCGTCACTCTTTCGACCGAAGTATATCTTTTAATCTGGCATATCAACTTTAACCTGCCCGGATTGGGTAACCCTTCCCATAGTCCTCAATATTTATGGGAGACCACACATAAAATGAACAGTTAACCCACATAGATTGCGAAACAGGGCATGGGGTACGAATGGAGAATGAAAGATGGGCATCGGAACTACAATAAGCTAGCCACAGAAATTCCCGTAGTAAGCCAGAGGAAAACCGTCTGGTAGATAGGCCAAGAATGAGGTAGGAGAATAAAAATAAGGTATTAAAATTTATTTGAAGGTGGTAAATTATACAGGGAATACTTGGAAAACATTATTTCAGGAACATAAGGAGAGCTTATATTTCGGCGTCGCCATGGACCTCCATTTCCGATAGTGTCAGTGAATTTACTATACAGCTTCTAGCTTTTAATTGAATCGTATGCCTTATTGGAGTCTATGTATACCCGTAGTTGGTGCACAAATCTATCATATTCCTAATTCTTTTCTAGAATCTGCCTTATATTACGTAATATCTTACTTATTTTTTACTTATTTCCTTTAATTAAATGCACATTGATAGTCACCTATTATGTCAATGTAAGGAGTAGGCCTAAGCCGGGATGCTGAGACATTTCTTAGAACTTTGTACGAAATTGAATGTAATGAAATTTCCCTGAAGATGTAGCAGTCAGTTTTATCTTCTATCTTATATTGACACGATAATAGATTATTTTCATTCATTCAAAATAGCTTTTTTTTTTCTTTTTTTTCAAATTCATACTTGGAAACTGTTGTATATTGTCCATCACTTTTTCTTCACCTTAATATATCGTCGTTGTCGTAAGCCCATGTTTTCCCTTTACAGAGATTTAGGCGCTCTCACACTACAGGGAAGAATTTGAACCATATTAATTTAGTTACACTTGTTTTCGTATAGATGTCATTTTGAATGGTTCGTGGTCAGCGTTCCGCCTCATACTGACATCTAGGAAAACAAGGTAGTACTAGGACGGGAAAATTTGGTAAATTTTGCTTAGAGGCCTTTTCATTCAGGCTTAAGGATTTTTTACGAGCCTGAAAATCTTCAGACTCGGGACCCACGGCTTAAAGTCCCTCCCGGAGGACTTGCTCCTTGGATTTTTCCGTCCTAAAAAATCCATCGACCCCGGCCGGGTTTGAACCCGCGACTCTCGGAACCAGAGGCAAGGAGCATAACCACTAGTCCACCGCGGCCGACTACCTTAATTTATGAGTTCTGCTATATCCAATATGATCCTGATGCTTTACACATCTTTAATTTATCGTCATTAACTAACTAACTCACTGGCACTATCGAACCCATAGGTTCATGGCCGCGCGGACGTAAGCTCTCCATACATCCCTATCCTGAGCTAATGTTTTCCAATCATTCTCTGTATAATCTACTTCCCTCAAATCATAATGTTATTCTCCCACCTCATTCTTGGTCTACCAACTGGGCGTTTTCCCTCTGGTTTTCCTACAAGAAGCTTCCATGCACGTCTTTCATTCCCCATTCGTGCTACATGTCCTGCCTTTGGCATGGGTTCCCTGAAGTAGTCCCCGCCCGGGGAACCGAATGGGGGACTATTTGACCTCCGGAAAATTTTACCCCAGTAGAACCCATGTCCGCATTTCATGACTGTTGTAATTTTACGGTGAAAGATCGTCACTCTTTCGACCAAGGTACTTTTTTCGTCTGGCTTATCACCTTCGACCAGTCCGGCATGGGTAACTCTATCGGCAGCAATGCTACCGCCGGCATAGCTCTTTGGTGGATCATTTAAGCACGCAAGCCACTCCACCACGACAAGGTAAAGATGCCATTTCAAACTATAATGGGCTCTGTGAATAAAATTCAGGAGCAGGACATGTGGCACAAATGGGGAATGGAACACGTGCATAGAAGCTTCTTGTAGGAAAATCTGAGGGAAAACGCCCAGTTGGTAGACTAAAAATGAGATGGGAGAATAGCATTATCCATTATTTGAGGAAGTAGATTATGCAGGGGATGATACAAAACATTAGCTCAAGATAGGGGTGTATGGAGAGCTTATGTACGCGCGTCTCTGAACCTACGGGTTCGATAGAGCCAGTGAGTTAGTTGGTGATTAAAATTCTGCTGTCTGTAAATCAGCCTCTTCAATATTCTGTTCTACGTGTACATTCAATAGCTGTTTGAAGTAATTTTCTATATATTTAATAATATACTCCTGGATCTGTAATCGTATCTCAATTTTCATTCCTAATTATATTTTTTCTAGCCTGAAAACCTTTCCCTTGCATTCATATTTCTTGATATAATTATGTTTTTCCTATTTGTTATATTCTTCTGTCTCAAGTATTCCCTCTTTCTATTATTTAGAACTAATGGTTTCCCGTCTGATGTATCCAATTGTCATACATTTACTTCAGTTGGCTCGTGTAACCAATTTATGTTTTCTAGCTTTCTTTTCTTTACTACGTCAACATATTCCGCATCAAAACATTTCATATCTTGTCTCTTTTAAAATAATAACCTACGTTCTCTGATGCTGTCAATTCATTATTGTCTCTTGTAGTCTCCCATTCTCCACTTAAATCAGCGTCTTCTTCGGTTGCCACATTTTCATCTGTTTATTTCAGTATTTCAAATATATTACCAATTTTGTCCTGGTGTTCTTTCCGCAATTCGTCATTTGCGGTCATCTTTAGCTTTTGTATCTCTCATAAGCGATAACCATTCTCTGATTTTCAACCTGACCAGATGATGATCTGAATCCCAGTCTTTCCCTCTAACTGACCTAACGTCGGCGTTGAAACGAATGTCAAGTTGTGTAGCCGCATATCTCTTAAACGAGTCTTGGTAAACAGCCAATTCCTGCTCGGGGACGGCGTAATGAAATTATTGGAAGTGCCTTCTACGCTTCTCACTAATATATATATATATATATATATATATATATAATTATATGAAGTAAACCAAGGAAGATAAACATGAAGGATTAAAGATGAGGCCATTGAGCAAGTGGAGAACTTCAAATACTTGGGGTGTACTATCAGTTGTAACATGAACTGCGGTCAAGAAGTAAAGCAGTTGACAACAATGGCAAAATAAGCTTTTAATAAGAAGATAAGGATTTTCTGCGGACCTATGGCAAAAGAATTAGGAAGAGGCTAATGAAGTTCTTAGTGTGGAGTGTAGCATTGTATGGTGCAGAGACTTGGACAGTACGACGGAATGAGGGAAAGCGTCTGGAAGCTTTTGAGATGTGGATGTGCATAAGGATGGAACGTATAAAATGGACAGACAAAATAAACAATAAAGATGTGCTAGACAGAGTGGTTGAAGGAAGAACAATGCTGGAACTCATAAAGAAGAGGAAAATAAATTGAATTAACCACTGGCTAAGAAGAAACTACCTGTTGACGGATGCCCTAGAACGAATGGTCAACGGAAAGAAAGTTAGAGGCAGAAAAAGACATCAGATGATAGACAGTATTAAAATACGGAAATGGTTTGTATGCGGATACAAAAAGGAAAGCTGATTAAGGAAAGAGGGAGACTGCTGAGTTCGCAGTGAAAAACCTGCTCTTGGGCAGAACACTATGAATGAATATGAAAAGAAAAATAAACGTCTAAACCGGGATTTAAACTCAAGACCTCTAATTTTATACGTTACTGTCATAACTAGCACAAAAAATTATTTTTATTTCCTTATAGATATGAGAGACAGTGAGACATTGCTCGTCCTACCAACTTACGGCTTCTATAACAATAAGCATTTAAACAGAATTTGCACTTTATAGCAGTAATGCTTTACGGCTATAATGTTATTTATAACTAACTAATTCACTGACACTATCGAACCAGTAGGTTAATGATCGCGCGGACATAAGTTCTCCATACATCCCTATCCTGAGCTAATGTTTCCTATCATCCCCTGTACAATCTATTTCCCTCAAATCATGGTTAATATTATTCTTCCACCTCATTCTTGGCCCAGCTACTAGAATCTTCCCCCCTGGTTTTCTGTCAAGGAGTTTCCTTGCTCCTCTTTCATTCCGCATTCGTGCCACATGTCCAGCCCATCGCAATCTACGAGACATAATTCTTCTTATTATATATGGTTTCCTTTAAAGTTTAATGCAGCTCTCCATTCACTTGTCCATCTCTCTTTGGTCCAAAATGTTTCCTAAGAACTTTATGCTCAAATAGTTGTAATCTTTTCTCCTCCCTTAAGTAAGAGTCTATGTTTCGCATCCATATAATATAACTGGGAGAATAACAGTTTTATATATTTTCAGTTTGTTTTATTTTTAAGAAGATGGAACAACAACAATCCTGTACATCATAATATCATGCATTTGCAGAATTAAAATGCCTAGGAACAATTATTATGAACAGATATGACATTCAGAAAGAAATAAGACATAACTTCAATTCTGAATTTGCAAGTTTTTACTCATTACAGAGATCCGTGTTATCCCCACTTCCCTCAATAAACGTTAGATAAAAAATATGCAAATCTTTTGTTCTTCTAGTTATATTATAAGGATGCAAAACAAGGGCTCTTATGTTAAGGGAGGAGAAAAGAATACGAGTGATTGAGAAAACAATTTAAACCAAAGGGAGACGAACTTTCAGGTGAATGGAGTAGACTACATAACAGAGAGCTACGTTATCTTTATGGGAAATCATATGTAATAAGGATAGTTAAGAGCGTATACTGCGATGGTCATGACATGTGTCAAGAATTTGGAATGAAAGAGGGGTGTGGAAACTCTATAGGAAAACCAGAGGGAAAGCTCCCAGTAGATAGGCCAAGGATGATACGGAGAATAACATAAATCATGAGTAAATTATACAGGGGATGATTGGAAAATATGTCAGGATATGGATATATGGAGAGCTTATATCAACCTCCGATTTCGATAATGGCAGAGAGTTACTTAACAGCAAAAACCAGGTTTACAAAATATACTAATTAAGAGGGGTCGGAACTTTTGGTTAGTTTAGATTTCATATACTAGAACATTACCAAACTAACTTTATCTAACTATATCTGTAATATTTAGAGTTACTGAATATGGTTGTTTGTTTCCAGTGCCGAATGATAACATATTAGAAAATTACTAAATATAACAAACAAATCAGATAATGATGGAAGAATGATAAAATTATCTTAGGGGTTAGTGTTAAAGTTATTACCGGTATATATTTACAGAATATATTGTAATGTTCTAGAAAAAAAATAATAACAATAATAAAATCCATCCATAGTAATTCTGCCCGAAGGCACGTCCTTCACTGCAATCATAGCATTTTCATGCTATGTTTGCAGCTTTACTAGGGAATTGTAGGTGTGGTAGCTTCCCGTTGCTTTCCACACCAGTGTAGGATGATGATGATGATGATAATGATAAGGAGGATGGTAATGATGATGATGGCCATATGATTTCGGGGACCGTTTGAGCCTTAAAGTTTTCTTGACATTTGTCTTACAGGTGAGGAAAAACCCCGATAAAAACCTCACCCAGAAAAACTGCCCCGACCGGGGATCGAACCCGAGCCCGCTGCGTAACTAGGCAGCACGCTACCTCGAGACCACAACGGTGGACAATAATAAAATAATAGTATAAAAATAATAGTCTAGTAATAAAGTAAAAGTGATCCCACAACAGGCCCGGAGGCCCTTGGGGTAGTAGGAGGTTAAGGCTCCCACTTTTTCTAGACAATCGGCCCTTTATGTCAGCCGGGTTGTCAGCCCTGCGTGACGGCCGCCTTTACCCCCAGAACAAGCGTCTAGTACTCATTTCAGTTAGAGGCTGAGTCGACCCCAGGACCATAGTGCCGCCAGAGGATTTGGGTCAGTTTAGAAATCCTGACCCCAACGGGACTTGAACCCTCGACCCTCCGGCTTGTAGTAATAATAATAATAATAATAATAATAATAATAATAATAATAATAATTATTATTATTATTATTATTATTATTATTATTATTATTATTATTATTGTTATTATTATTATTAGAATCCCAAGAATGATGCTAGATTGGAATGCTGAAGGCAGGAGAAGGAGGGGGAAACCCAGGGAACAGTGGATGGATGAATGAAGTGAGAAGAAACATGATGAGCAGAGACCTTCAAAGAAGAAGATACTGATGATAGAAATCTGTGGCCGAGCAAAATACTTTTAGGCTGAATGTAATGTAAAAAAAAAAATCTTTAATAAAAATTATTATTATTATTATTATTATTATTGTTATTATTATTATTATTGTTATTATTATCATTATTATTATTATTATTTATTATTAATTCAACTTCTCGATAGATGAGTAAATTCTCAGAACTTTTTAATAGCTTCGCATCATTAGAAACATTTTTATCGCGTATTGATTTTTTTTTCCCCTGAGGCATGTGGGTGCCAGTGAAAGTTGTGGAAAGACAGCTGAAATCCGCTCTTCATGTAGACTAACGAACTGGTGATGTAGTTCAGTAATTCTGTAATTCCTGACTCACGCTTGGTTTGTTGTTACATACAGCATGTCGCTTCCACATAAATGGTTCGCAATCATTTAACGGTTCACTTCCTGTCTTGCAATATGTTACAGTCGATCTTCTTCGTCTTCTTCGCTTTAGGATTTAATCACTTTGTTTGTTCAGTCCTCACCGTGAATGCCCAGAATTGTCTTCCAATACTACCTCTTCCTTTTGATTTATATAGATATACTGACTACGTAACAGTGAGCTGCCCTATCTTTATGGGAAACTAGATATATAGGAACAATCAGATCTCATAGACTATGACGGGCAGGATATGTAGCACGAATGGGTAACGAATGGAGGACATAGAAGCTCCTTGTAGGAAAACATGGAGGGAAGCGCCCAGTAGGCATGTCAATTTTTAGGTCGGAATATAACATTAATCATGATCTGCGGAAATTATTGGAAAACATTAGTTCTGGATAGGGATGTACGATTAGCGGCCATGAACCTAAGGGTTCGATAGTGTCAGTGAGTTAATTAGTCATACTATAGATTTTCCCTCTTTATTTATACTCGCCGTGTATTGAACCTATGTTTCTATATTCTATAGAGTGTAATGAAAATTATTACACATGCATAATGTGCTATAAGATGTTACTATAAAAATAGAAGACAAGGGAAATAAAGAGGTTGGAAATAATGAAAACACATAAAGAGAAAATGTGCTACAGGGCGTCACTAAAACCATAGAGGACAAGGGAACTAAAGAAAGTGCAAAAATTGGGAAGATGGAAGAATGATGATAGTTACCAAGTGAGAAAAAAGTGACTGAAAGGAATAGAAGTGAATCCTTACTTTATGAGACAAAGGAAAGTTTATAACCGGCAAAAACTCCAAAAGAAAGTTGATTTTTCAACGTGGAGATCTGAATGCCAGGAACACTTACTTTTGCGAAGATACTAGAATACATTTTTGTATGTCCTACTGAGCTCTATAATATTTTTTTGCCTCTTACAGTACTGCAGTCTTTCTCTTGTAACATCACTAAATGTGGATTCCAGAAAATGGTTACTACAAAAAGTCGAAAGATGTCAGGAATCTATACTTTTGAAAAAGCTGGTGTTTCTCATAGAGTTAATCCAATATTTTAAAATTCTATACATAAATAATGGGCATGTTAATAAGGCATTTGAGGGGAAAAAATTAATTTGGAATTTTCAACGCCAGTGCTGGAAGGGGAAACAGTATTCAGTAAACAAGCACTCTCCACAAGCTATGCAATATGAGGAAAACCTCATTATTGCAAGAAATCTAGCAATAAATTACGTTTAGATAAAGAAAACCTGCCTTTATTGAATATGTATCATTTTGTATAGAGAAGAATGCAATGAGAAGTAGTTTGAAATGTGTGGGTAAAAACTAACTTATAGAAATTTCTTATGTAAAGAAAAAAAACTCTGCTCTCTACGTTTTTCAAAATTAAAATGCAGAAACGACATCTAACATGAGACAAGATTATGATGATCAAGTAAAGATAAAAACATAATTATTGTAATTTAGCAAAGGCAGAAGATAAGGAAGAGCTGCAACTGAAACTTCCTTCGTTACTGAAACATTCGATTTATGAAAGGTGCTGCTGCAAATTCCCTCCCAAATGTACTATGCAAGAAGATTTGTCTACAATCTAACAATTTATGAATGAGCATGTGGTAAAGGTCATTTCTTTTGTTAGAATGAACTTAATGTATGGAGATGGAGTAATGAAGTGGGATCTCTGTTGCTGCACTGAATACAATCTTTGCCATCGAATACCATGGAACCGAATGTTATTTTTGGCACCTACAGCGCCAAAAACAAATATGTAGCTGCATTGATGTGCCTACCATAAACACGCATGGGAATGTGATTGAGCACAAGTTTTTAGAATCGAGCCACTCTCACATTGAATGTGACAATATGCATTCTGCCATTGAAAGAGAGAAAATAAAATTATTAGTTCCTCGTTCCTAGTTCATGCCTTGGGGGCGCCATAGGTCAAAGTGCGAGGTTAGGTTGATTCGATTATTTGCTGAACGTCAGATAGGGTTTGGGGAGGGGGACAAATAAGTTATACTATTCACACAGGTAGTTCAACAGGTGCGTAGATCAGAGGAACAGCAATGTATACATTAATGATGGATGAAGATAATCAAGTGGAAATATAAAGTTTTATTTTCAGTTTAAAAATATGTGTTTCTTTTAAATTATATCATGCACATGATAAATGAAATTAAAGTTGAATTTGAAGATATTATTTATAAATGGTTACCGCATATAATATCCCCATGTAATAAGTCAGTTTATTATCATAAGTAATGCCAGGAGTGATTTCCAAATTATCGATAAATTCACGACTCCGAAGTGAGGAGTGAATTTATCTAGAGAATTTGGAAATCACTCGTGACATTTTTTAGGACTATTTAACGAATAAAATTAAGCTCTTTACTAAAAAATTATTATTTGAATATAGTTACCGGCGTTTTAAAATATTTATACAGTTGATGTAAACGGCGATGTTTGAAAACAAATTAGAAATGTGAGGTTATGTATATTCACTGCAACTCATTCATATTATTTATTGCCAAATAGGATCGCAATAATGTAAAAATGCACTCTAGTGGAGAAATAATGAAACACATCAAACTATTATAATCAACATTATAGGTTAATCATTTATATTTAGAATAAACAACTCAGTAAATTCACTGAATCTATTAATTATTTGCTATATTCAATGTATTTGTTGGAGAAAAATAATGGTCTAACCTGTTCAGAATATTAAAAAAGGAGGAGCTTTCTTTATCACAAAAGCAGGAGCTGATAAAGAGAATTCGATAAAGAGCGAGCTGAAACACGACTGTCATTGGTGTAAAACATAATTCATTGAAACGTGATTGGTAATTGACTACCATTTGCGATGTGAGTTAAATAGTCGTAAAAAAATATTATTTGTTTGTCGTAAATTTAAAATAGGCGTGAAAGTCGCATTATAAGTGTAGCTTGTGAAATAACCTTGCTCTTCTTCTACTCGTATGAATTGAACGTTTGGTGGGGATAACAGTTTATCAAATAATGAGAGCCAAAATAAAACAAGGAACGAAGAAATATTGTATTTTAGTATGAGTGGTTGAATACACGCATTTAAGGAAGACCAAATGTACTTTACAACGTGAAGGAGAAGATAAAGTATCAATATTTCTACGATTAAAAAAAACTGCCTCAAGCACATAACAAATAAGGTTTCCAAGAAGGGTAAACCAGTGCCTCTGCTGAAAATAAAATGTCTTAAATTTGAAAAAGCACTTCCTCATGACATTTACTTGAAGTATGATCAGAAGGAACCTTAATATTTTGCTGTTAGTAGTGTTGGTCGTCTTAATAGTACAAAGTTAGAAAGTTAGTTCACGAATTTACTGCCCCTTACAGAAGAGAAGAAAAAATATCTTGTTGGTCTTTACAGAACAGATGTTGTGCCTGATGAATTCTAAACTTCCAACTTCAGAAATAACCAATTAAAAAAGTACTAGAACCACATACCGGTATATGTGACGATAGTGGTAAAGCAGACTGAAATTGAACCCGTTTTTGAAATAACGATTTTCATTTCAGTGCTTAAAAAACTAAATTTCCAATATAGTTTTGAATTCGTTTTATTACGTAGGCTCATAAGCCAATTGACTATACTACTGTTCCATGTTCACTCATAGTTTAGCATAGTTTGATTATTTATTGTTTGTTCACTGAATAGAAAATGACGCAATAATTGTTTGTGAAAAAAGTGATTAATAGTAGTATGCCCTTGTGTTCGTCATTGAGACTTAGATGCTCTTCCCCTACAGGGGAGTTAATCAACCATACTAATTTAGTTACACTTATTTTCATATAGATGTCGTTGAGTGGCCCGGGGTCAGCGTTCCGCCTCCTAGTGACATGTAGGAAACCAAGGTATTACTAGGGTGGAAACGTTCGGTAAATTTTGCACAGATGCCTTTTTATTCAGGCTTGTAGTTCTTTTACGAGCCTGAAAATCTTCTGACTCGGGACCTGCGACTTAAAATACCTCCCGGGGACTTGTCCCTTGAAAAAAGTTATAAAGTGATAAATATTTTGAAAATGACTATGTATACTGTATAAACCGAACAGTGGGTGGTAATCATATTATATACTGTTAATAAGATATTTACAAATGTTTACAATACATAAAAACATTTTTATTCAAACACCGAATTTTTTATTATGATTTAAACTTTTAAATTGATTTTTGTCAGAATTATAAAAATGTTGGTATGTGATATTTTCCTCAAGAGGCACGAGCTCATCATATTACATCTCGCCGCCCAACATTATTTCTCAGCTGACACTGGGACATATAGGGAGCCCAGATAGGCCAAATTCTAAGCGCGGTAAGTTAGGGACTTAAATGCGAACAGAACTTCTAATAAAATGGCTTTGTAATATTTCTTAGTGCGAAAAATTAGCACTTGTAAACACCCGTCAATTAGATAGCAAAGTCTTAATAATCTGTTCTATTTAATTAAGAAAAATCCTAATGTTATAATAATAATAATAATGGGATATAATTACGTTCCTCAGTTTATATGAAACGTATTTGACTACTGCTATTAATTGTAATTAATATGAAGAAGAGTTAACAAATATAAATTGTTACGTAAACTATTCTATTTTATTCGGCAAGTTGCTGAAGATTAGTCACCCCTCTTTTTCACAAATTTCAGTCCGCAGAACAGATCAAAGACTTAATTCCCCGAGTTTGCCGAACGCAAAAATATAAAACTGTCGAAATTTCAAATGATATATGCGGAACTATACATAACAAATTAAAGAATGAAACAAGAAGAGATACTAGATTGAAGTTTTAGAAAACATTGGCAGTTCCTGCATTACTTTATGGGAGTGAAATTTGAGTAATGACCAAAAAATTACAAAGAAGAATACAAAGCGTAGAAATAAACTATCTTAGAAGAACAAAACGCTGGACAAGATTGGATGGGATAAAGAATGAAGATATAAGAACAGAGTTAGATATAGCCTATATCCATTGAGTGGTAAAATCAGAGTATATAGAGATAAATAGTTTAGACATGTAGAAAGAATGAATGAAACAAGGTTACCAAAAACGCATTTAACTACAATTCAAGAGCTTCAAGGAATGTAGTAGGAAGGCCAGTGAAAATATTGACAGAACAACTGTGAGGCGGAACAGGTAATTTTCCTAGCCCGTAAAATGAAGAAGAAGAAGGAGAACAACAGACCTGAGACTTAACTCTCTGACTTTGCCGAACGCCGCGTGTTTAAAACAACTGTACTGTCAGAATATCATGTTTATTTCGGAACTAATTATCTCATATTTATCTTTAAAATAAATCATCGAAACGTTTTATAGAGATTAACGTAATAATGAGTTTATCACTTATTCTTTCTGCATATTATGTGTTTGCGATGCTTAAATATTTCAAATCAAGAAATGAAGATAACGCTTTATAAGACATTAATAGAACTTAAACTGATATGTAGGGAGCAGAAATGGACTCTATAATATGGATGTTATGGCTAGACTCCGATTATTATTTGAAAGGAAGATTTTGAGGAATATCGATGATCTATGAAAGAAAACAAAGAATGACATCTAAGATACAAAAGAAAACTCTAACAACTATCTGTAAATGATTCCCCAGACATTACCGCAAATAATAGAGTGGAAGATTAAGGTAGGCTGGACTTGTTCAGAGGAAGGAGAGGGAGGAAGTGATGAAGAGAATAATGGAGAGTAAAATGAATAACAGAAGAAATATAGGGAGACCAAGACATATATGGATGGATGGGGTTAAAGAGGATGTAAAATAATTGGGGATCAGGAATTGGTGGCAGATTGCCAGAAATACAGAGGCCTGAATATCAGTTTGAGGAAGGGCGTGGCCCACTTGGGGTGATCATGATAATGATGACGATGATTAAGTTGAGAGTTACTGTGAAGAAGGCTTATAGCTAGTTACTGGAACATTCATAACTTGCATGTGTTGTGTTGTAGATTGACAGTTTGTGGGCTGAGTTCCGCCGTTGCGACGCCAAACGTCTCAACAACAAAACTATCTCTACAAACCTCAATGTGTCTTCGTGCCTGAATCTATTTTCTCGTCCACTTAATCCTGATACACAAATTTGAAGGTATTATTCGAACAATAATTTCCAAGAAAGCGAACACTTCACAATGTGAACACCCACACATTCATTATCTAATGGACACGTGAAAACACGTAGTCTCTCTCTCTTCATTTTACTACATTTCTCCGGTATACCGTACGTATTTCCGTATATAATCTTGCTCAACAGAAATAACAATGATAGTTTTCCTGGTTGGTCACTGTAAAACTAGCAACTACATGTTGCATTCACACCGAAAAGTTGCATTTAAAAATCGAGCAAGTTCGACAGAATATTTTGGGTGACTATTTAACTCATGCTCCAAATGGGAGACTGACTAATCACGTCTCAATGAATTTTGTTTTACAACCAATCACAGTCGTGTTTCACCTTCTTATTTACTTCTGTTTATCATATTAAAGAAACCTCTCCTTTTTAATATTCTGAACAGGTCAGAGTACTATTTTGCAGTGACTGACTCTGGAACAATACTTGAACATAGAAAATAATGAACAGATTCCTTAGAACTACATACGGTATTTGATAATTGTGTGTTGAATAATTGTGTTTTTAAATAATGATTTTACAGAGTTGTTTCCTAAAAAAATAATACACCTATAAAGTTGGTTATAATATACAGTTTGATGTTTAATTTTTTGCCACTAGGATGGATTCTTACGATACTGTGATCCTATTTGGCAATAAATAATATTAACTAGTTGTCAGTACATGAACAAATGTAACAACTAAACATTTCTCATTTGTTTTCAAACATCGCCGTTTACATTAAATATATAAATATTTTAAAATAACTATATTTAAATAATGGTTTGTGAGTAAACAGCTTTTGTACTAGAGTATGCCATTAAGTCTTTAGAGAATGAGGAAGGCTTACAACTCAATGGTATTAATAAGCTGTTAGTTTATGCTGATGATGTAGTATTGTTGGCTGATAGCGAGGAGAACCTAAAGGACAACACGCACACACTATTGAGTAACACTAAGAAATTAGGACTGGAAGTAAATATCAATAAAACTAAATATATGGTCACACGTAGAAATTCATTATATAATGGAAATGGACAGCTAATGACAAATGAGGGAAATTTTGAGGAAGTGGCTGAATTCAAATACCTAGGAACAATGATCACAAATAGGAATGAGATGCCCAAAGAAATTAAACATAGGCTCAATTCTGGAAATGCATGCTATTATGCATTGCAGAGACTCTTGATGTCCCAACTCCTTTCAAAAACGTTAAACTGAAAAATATATAAACTGTTATTCTACCAGTTATATTATATGGGTGCGAAACATGGACTCTTACTTTAAGAGAGGAAAGGAGATTACAAGTATTTGAGAATAAAGTACTTAGGAAAATATTTGGACCAAAGAGAGATGAACAGACAGGTGAATGGAGAATACTACATAACAATGAACTACATGGTCTTTATAGGAAGCCAGATATAATAAGAACAGTTAAGTCTCGTAGACTGCGATGGGCAGGACACGTTGCACGTATGGGGAATGAAAGACTTGTATGGAAGCTTCTTCTAGGAAAGCCAGAGGGAAAACGCCCAGTTGGTAGACCAAGAATGAGGTGGGAGAATAACATTAACTATGATTTGAGGGAAGTAGATTATACAGGGAATGATTGGAAAGCATTAGCTCAGGATAGGGATGTATGGAGAGCTTATGTCCGTGGGAGAATACATTAACTATGATTTGAGGGAAGTAGATTATACAGGGAATGATTGGAAAGCATTAGCTCAGGATAGGGATGTATGGAGAGCTTATGTCCGTGCGGCCATGAACCTACGGGTTCGATAGTGCCAGTGAGTAAGTAAGTAAGTAAACAGCTTAATTTTATTCGTCAAATAGACCTGGCAAATACCACTCATGATTTACAAATCCTCTAGATAAATTCACTCGTCACTTCGTGATTAGTGAATTTATCGATAATTTGGAAATCACTCGTGACATTACTTATGACTATTTAACTCATGCCCCAAATGGGAGTCAATGACCAATCACATTTCAATGATTTCTGTTTTACAACCAGTCAGAGTCGTGTTTCACGAAATATTTATCAGTGTTAAATTTACCATATTAAAGAAAGCTCCTCCCTTTTTCATATTCTGAACAGGTCTGACCATTATTTTGCAGTGACTGAGCCTGTAAGTAATACGGCTACCAGATTGTATATATAGTGCATATATGTCAACACATAGCGCTTGCAGGAGTTAATATAAAAACATTTGTAGCAATTTATTATACCACCAAAAAAAAAAACCCACTGTTTGCACTTTCTTAAATGTATTTTTCCCCAGGTAATAATCCAGAAAAATATAATTGTCATATTTACATCATACGACATCACAAATGAATTAATATACAGTTTGATGTGTTTAATTTTTTCTCCACTAGAGAGCATTCTTGCAATATTGCGTTCCTTTAGCAATAAATAGTATGATCTGGTTGCAGTGATAAACAAAAGAAGCAGATGAAGCGTACCTATCGTTTCTCATTTGTTTTCAAACATCGCCGTTTACATTGAATATATAAATATTTTAAAATAACTATATTTAAATAATGATTTGTGAGTAAACAGCTTAATTTTATTCGTTAAATAGTCCTAACAAATGCCACTCTTGATTTCCAAATTGCTTAATTTTATTCTTAAATAGTCTTAACAAATGCCACTCTTGATTTCCAAATTATCGATAAATTCACGACTCACTCGTGGCATTACTTATGATAAATATGTGGCATGTTAAAAAACCTAGAATATGGAGTCATTTCCCTAACTGTATTTCCAGATGTACAAACTCGTCCCTTGAAATCACGATTAGCCTATTCATTGTTTACAGAGTAGCCGATGATACATTCTATAACAGAACAATAAAAAGTAATGCAGTTTTTTAATTTTATTTGGAATGTTTCCTAATAAATTAAGCTACTTGCCAAAATAGAGATCTTTCAGATTCTATGATCTTGAGTCATCTTTCAGCGAGGCTTATTATCCCACGATAGTACAAGTCTCTGGTTTTTGATGCGAAGAATTAATTGAGACCCACTTTCACAGATTCAATGTTTTCAAAATTTCACGCAAGAAATGGACCGTGGATCGAAACAGATGATTATCTGAAAGCTCTAGATCGGAGCTATATGCTGCGTGTAGTAGAAGTTCGATTTCTCTCAATTCCTGAATTTTTGTCATGGCTGTTCGTTCAGTATGGGGTCCGATCGAGTTTGAATCCACGACATTCAAAATTTCATTAATAATTTCATTTCCTTAATACTAAATTGGCTGCACATTCGTTTGGAACGAATTCCAATGAATCACATCTTTAAAATTCCACCAGACACATAATATTACATTACAAACCGACATTAGACCCTACTCACAGGATAACATAATACTACTACTACTACTACTACTACTACTACTACTACTACTACTACTACTACTACTACTACTACTACTACTACTACTACTACTACTACTACTACTACTACTACTAATAATAATAATAATAATAATAAAAATAATAAGAATCGGAACGGGCCAACAGGCCCATACCTTTAAGATGATGATAATAATAATAATAATAATAATAATAATAATAATAATAATTATTATTATTATTATTATTATTATTATTATTATTATTTTATTGTCCCGCGCCGTAGCCAAGTGGTTAAGCCATTGAACCCTTGGCGCAGATCTACGGGACTTGCACTGGTTCGAGTCCCCATGGGGAAAGAAATTTTCTCATGGAATTTCGACCAGTATGAGACCGGTACCCACCCAGCATCGTGAGGAATTTGGGTAGCTACAATAAGTAGCGACTCCAGGATGAGAATACCAGCTATAACGAACGGCTGGGGGACCCGACATGCTGACCACGTGTCACCCCTACACTGGCTAGATGAACGTCTACCTCTGTGATTAACGCACGTGGATGTGAGGCCAGCAGCCGGCTGATAGGCCAAGGACCTTCTAGGCCTGTCGCGCTTGGAGAGTATTATTTTATTGTTAGTTCTTTCTACAATGTTGTAGTTTTCCTCAATCAAATAGCAGCCTAAATGATTTCCATTTAAACCTCGTTCTTCAGTACTCCTATCCAGTGCATCTACTTTATATGTGGTAGTTATTTCAGTTTTGTACTCCGCCTCACTCCCTGCATCCAATTTCTGTTAAAACATAATATTACTTTTCTTTCTTATGGTGTTCATCGGGTTATTTCTTTGGCAATATTGCATCATCCTTTCTTATTATAAAGCCATAGCATTGTGATTTTCTTTCATTTATAACTGCTCTTGCTTCATTCTTCAATATTTATTTTATTTCGATAACTTGAAATATTCTCCTCTTCCGAAAGTAATAACATATTAATCCATCCATCCATCCATAGTAATTCTGCCCGTGGGAAGGTCCTTCACTGCAATCATAGCATTTTCATGATATGCTTGCAGCTTTACTAGGGAATTGTAGGTGTGGCAGCTTCCCGTTGCTTTCCACACCGGTGAAGGATGATGATGATAATGATGATGAGGATGATGATGATGGCCATATGATTTCGGGGACCGTTAGGGCCTTAGAGTTTTCCTGACATTTGTCTTACAGGTGAGGAAAAACCCCGATAAAACCTCACCAGAAAAACTACCCCGACTTGGGATCGAACCCGGGCCCACTGCGTGACAAGGCAGCACGCTACCTCGAGACCACAGTGGTGGACAACAACAACAACAACAATAATAATAATAATAATAATAATAATAATAATAATAATAATAGTAATAATAATAATAATAATAATAATAATAATAATAATTTGTATCTTTGGTGCAATGAAATTTATTACGACGCTCCACTGATCCTATCCTCAACAAACTGAATCCAGTTCATATCTCCATTTTCTAGTTTACTGTGGACCATTCGAATATTATCCTCCCATCTATGCTTAGGCTTTCCTAGTGGTCTTTCTCCGAAAAGAAAAATCCTTATAACACATTTAAAAAGGATTTCTACTGTCAAATGATTTGCTCGTCTCGTTCTTCTAGATTTAATAACCTTGACAATAGTAAGAAAATGATATAATAAAATAAGAATGAAATAAAAATACCATTAACAATAAATATTGAATTGATTATTTTTGTTGATAAACCTACATTTACTGTATTCCAACTTCGGCTAAATAAAATAAAAATACTAGCTGGCACCTTTGAGTCTGAGAGCATAACCATTTTTTCTTTTGTTTTCAGGTTCCGGGATGCTTGGACCCACCTACAAACTAAGTAAGTCTGTCAGCAATTTTATTTTGATCGATATAAAACTCGTTAGCAGAGAATATCTGTGTTTTATGATATTCTGACGGCACTAGAAGTGGTTATGACTAAAAAAAAGAACTCTTCTAGGAAACGAATTCAGTTGTTTTTCACAATAAAAATTGATAGAAGCATAATAATGAAATTGCAATAATGTTTAGTCGTGATTTCTTAAAAATACGGAGTAAATTCAGAAATCTTGGCTTGGCTTTATAAGGCGATATAATGATTGCCATTAGCGGTGGAGTAAAAACAATAACAAAATAACATAAAACTTTCAATTTAGAGTTAATGAAACATATTGTATAACTAATCAGTTAAGAAAAGTCTCACTTCTTGTTCATATTCGTATCATGTTTGTTATTTAAATAAATAATTTTAATAATAATATAATTGCGCACAATCGTGCAAAATTAATTATTTGGTATATTGCGCTAAGGGGGCACGCCGTAGCGTAGTGGTTAAGGCACTGAGCTATAAGTCGGAGGGTCGAGGGTTCAAGTCCCGTTGGGGTCAGGATTTTTAAACTGACCCAAACCCTCTGGCGGCACTATGGCCCTGGGGTCGACTCAGCCTCTAACGGAAATGAGTACCAGACGCCTGTTCTGGGGGTAAAGGCGGCCGTCACGCAGGGCTGACAACCCGGCTGACATCAAGTGCCGATTGTCTAGAAAAAGTGGGAGAGTGGGAGCCTTAACCTCCTACTACCCCAAGGGTCTCCCGAGGCCTGTTGTGGGATCACTTTACTTTTTTATATTGCGCTAATAAAATTGTCACTCTGGAACACAATTCCAGATGATATCTTGTACACTTTAGTCCGCACAGTTTACATCTGCAACTGTCTTCGATTTGATGGTAAGTGACATTCACACACACTTTGTGATGGACTGCATAGCGGTTTATCTGGTGCCTTAGTTCCTTGTTTGGTCCACACCAACTCCTATCTGTCATGGTAGGCGTACTGTAGAATTCTTCAGGAATGTCATCCCGCTTCTGTCCTTTCTCTTGCAGTAGTTGTTCGTATGCTTTAGTGGATGGCAGGTAGTAGTTCATTCTGAGGTCTTCCAGGAAGAACTGTTCTCTTGCTAGTACATAGACCAGTCTCGAGGGAGTGAATCTAGAGACTGCTAGAATTTTCTTCAGAAAGGAGGCCTTGCCTCTTTCCCAGATTTTTAAGTCGTTTTTCTTCAGATGCTCCCAAACTATCTATATCCCATATGCGATTATTGACACTATTTTTGCATCGAAGAGTTGTATAGCCGCAAATAAATAATTTTAAAGCAAAATATTACAAATAAAAAGAATGCAGAGTAAAGATTATCAGAAAAAGGATGAACATTCAAAATGCATTACAATATTTTGTAAAAAGTAAACAAAATGGTTTAGATAGCCTACATAAAAGTAATGATTTAGATTCTCAAAAAAGTTGCCTATAGATTCCATCTGGCAGGAGTAGAAGAGAAAAGTCAAAAGAAATCTGAATGGATGGAATTTTTAGTAACATGAGAGGAAAATTGGAAAAGGGGAAATTGGCATAATGTAAAATAACATTGAGAGAATATTTAATTTTAGGAAGTTATATTTTGAGTAACATTGAGAGACTTGCTAAATGCATAAATAAACACCATTTCCTCAATTCGGTTTATTCTTGACTATAGTATTGTTTAATTTATTAAGACTTCGTGGACGCTATTTGCCAAATGGGGAAAAATGTTAATACAATTGTAATCCAAATATCCATAGCTAAATTATGTCTACAATCGAGATATATCTAAGTTTCAATAAAACTTTTTCTTTCTTTGCTATAAATTTCATCTTTTCATTGCTATTCTCTAAATATCTAGTATTATTCTTTTAAAAATTCAACTTTTCCTCATTGCAACACAGCAGACCGGTAATGTGTCTGAGATTCGTATTCAGGAGTTCCGAGTTCAAATCCCGATGGCTTCTAACTATCCTTGGGTGGAACTTCATTACTACGACTCTTTTCATCATAATTATCTTTTCATCTGTATACCTCATACGTCCCACGTGGGGACATGAGAGCTAAATACATGAGTTCCTTAACCAAGGTAATTTAATTACGCTTATTTACAGATGTCAATGAGTGACATATGGTTAGCACATCATCTGAAGGAGACATCTAATAGGCAACTAAGGCATTACTTGGATGGATTTAGATTGGTTAAATTTTGCACAGAAGCCTTTTTTATTCAGACTTGTAGTTCTTTTACGAGCCTGACAATCTTCAGACCTGGGACTCACGGCCTAAATTCCCTCCCAGAAGACTTGTCCCTTGGATTTTTCCATTCAAAAAATCCATCGATCCCGGCCGGGTTTGAATCGGGACTCTCGGGACTAGAGGCAAGGAGCATAATCACTAGACCACCGCCGCCGACCTCTATTCAAAGTATCATTAAAAAAATAACTCAGTGAACTGTCACAATAATATACGGCTGCAAACAATGTGCATAATATTACACAAGCAACTGAATACAACCAAAGCTTTTAAACGCGTTGATAATGAATCTATAAATAATAATGAACTAAAATAACTTAGAAACAATCCTATAAAATCCTTTTTAAAGTTTTGAGTAATAGGGAAAAGTATATTTTGTATTTTTGGCTCGTACAAAATAAATATGAGATAAGAAGTGTCCATATTGTGTTTTATAAAGTTTCATTCATCCACTCGGAACGAATTACAGGTATAGATATCTTTACAATTTTGATACAATAAAACATATAATTAGCTTATTATATCTTCTTGAGTGTCCTTGTTTTTCTTCTTGTCGTAATCGAATTTCTTTCTCATGTTATCTCGCCTCGTAAACTGGGCTATTGCGTGTCTATTGATGCTAAACAAGACACATACGGAAGCGACAACCAGTAGATGTAATTTGATACTCAAACAAAGCCACAAAATTTGAAAAAAATAAAATGAGTCTTCTATGCATAGCTGTTCTGCTATCTAGAGGAACCATAAAGTCAATTACCTTCCGCATGAGTGTTTAGAATTGTGTAAAGAAACTGGATAAATATGTGAGTGCAAACAGTAAGAATTGAATGTTCCTTCCTGTATTCAATTTTCTTCTTTTTTTATTTTCTCTAAAAACATTTGGATATAATCATCTTTCATTAGTAAACTCCGTATTTATAAGTTCTATTCAATTCTTTGCTAATACTATCAAAATATGGGTTTTGTTTAGATTTTATGTACTCTCAGATACATTAAAACTATTTGAAAATATAAACAAAACTAGTGATTGTATATCGACAGCATTACTGTTTATATTTGGACTTTTTGGTAGCTTTGATTTAACTATTACACGACACAAAGGAAAGTTTACCTTCAGTCATAGCTGTACTGTTGGTCCGTAGCATATACGTAGATACTAACCATATATAGTCAGGAACAAATACGTAGCAATGAAGCATTTACATTGTTCATTAATGCTAGAATTCCCGCATACAAACATTAATTGAAACTCTCAGACTGACGTGAAGCGAGTGTACGCAGGATGACAGGGCATTAGTTCGCAAATCATCCACAAATGAAGCAGGGTCAATATTCCGCTGAGTCGGATAATACTCTCCGATCTAGTTGCTGGTCTGTATTTATATTGAATTCTTGGTGGAAGAATGGAACTAATGCTGATCAATGTTGTATAAACTAAATGGAATTCGTATATAACGACATATGCCTTTTTTGTGTTACATTCATTCATAGAATGTGTTAAACTAAATACTACAGACCCGATGAGAAGCAGCCATATAGTTCTATCGTAGTCTTATTTGAGTTCAGTATAGTTTTTGACACACTACGCTATTTTTACTTATAAACTCCATCTGTCTGGCAGTGCTGCATCCTGGTTCGATTCATATCTGCACGGAAGCCAACAATATGTTTCATTGAACGCTTGATTCTCATTGTGGCGTATAGAGCAGGCGGGTGTCCCCCAGGGCAATGTTCCTGGACCACTTCTATTCTCAATCTACATCATTGAAATATTAACTGTACTAAAGCACTACCGATATCATCTCTATTCTGAATATCCCCATATTTTTTTACATTAACCTCCTGATAATCTTAATAACCGCTTGACGAAACTGAAAGACTATATATATATATATATATATATATATATATATATATATACATATATAATCTTTAATTGATCTTACGCGTCACCGAATGGGAAAGGCCGGCGTGCTGGGGGAGCTCTGGATGCTCCGATTGCTCGAGAGCTGAAAAGCGATCTCCCTCACCATGTCGGGCTTTCCCCTCCGGCGGCGCATTAGATTGAAATAGCCCGATTTTTGGAGGAGTTTTCTTTATGTGTTTAATCGCTTTTTACGTAATGTTATTGTGGAGGTTGTAGAGAAATCTATGAAAAAAACTTTGAACAATTTCTGTGGGAATACGATATCGTATTATCGCCCATATTAATGACATGTTACTGATATCTATTTATGCATTTCAGCGAATTGTACAAAACAGTCTTAGATATTTTTGCACACAATTTTCATGATAGGGTCTCATAAAAGGCCACAATGTAAACACCGAGAAAAGTCTTTACAACGGTTACACACCTAGTAATACAATGGTCATGACAACACTTTTTTTTGCAAAAAATTGTGGTCCAAATTTTAGGTCTCCTTTTTTTTTCCTACATGTTATCGAGGGAAGAAAATAACGACGAATGCATGAGGTGTTACAATATTATTATAAATTTGATCATCTCCAATAACGGATCCTTAAAACGTGTTTTTTTTGAAAATTATAATTTCGTAGCTGAAAAGCGAAGGAAAAAAAACTCGTTTTGGCACCTTTATGATTTTTTTGCAAAACACGTGTATTGAATTGCTACAAATTTTCAGCTAAATATCGTGTTGAAAAGGTGGTCAGGAAGATTAAAACAAATTACTCTGGCCTAATGAAGACCTAAACTTCGACTTGTAGAGACTGCAGCGTATTCATTTCATTTTCAGAATTTCCTGTTGTAATCACATTTCCGTACACTTCAATATTTTCCATCTTAATGACAGATGTAAACTGCACTCTCTTTCACTTATTTTCAAACTTATGCACTGTTGGAATCACCTGATGTTTACATTATCCATATTTCAGAAGTTAACTTCTCACTCCTATTTTAACACTAGATCACAAGACAAACATATTATCAATACCCTTAACAATACGTCTTCCTATACTTCTACTGTCATCCGCTGTAGTCTCGAGGTAGCGTGCTGCCTTGTCACGCAGCGGGCCCGGGTTCGATCCCCGGTCGGGGCAGTTTTTCTGGGTGAGGTTTTTATCGGGGTTTTTCCTCACCTTGTAAGACAAATGTCAGGAAAACTTTAAGGCCCAAATGATCCCCGAAATGATATGGCCATCATCATCATCATCCTTATCATTACCATCATCATTACCATTCCCTAGTAAACCTACAATTCCCTAGTAAATCTGCAAGCATAGCATGAAAATGCTATGATTGCAGTGAAGGACCTGCACTCGGGCAGAATTACTATGGATGGATACTTCTACTATCACCATAGACATTGCAGGCTTCTGGAATTCTCTTATTATATCAGTGGTCGACGCACTCTTCGAGCTTAAACAACTATTTCTGATTGGATAATTCATTTTTATCCTTAAAATAATGAAATTTATTTTATATTATTAGTAGTTTAGTTTCATTATATTATTCAATTAGTTACATTTTATCTTAAATTTAGACTAAATAAACACATTTTATATAGTAATTATATTGTAGGCATACTGTGGAATCGTTTATATTTATTGTGATTTACTTATACTCGTAAGACTAATTTAACATTTTCCCAATACTGTTATTTTAACAGTTCCAATAATGGGTCATATTATAAGGTTATAATGATATTGTGAAAAGAAAAATTAATTTCTGAACCAGGAATCGAACCGTGGACCTCTAGTTCACCATATTAGTGTGCAGCCCACTAATCGTTTACTGCATATAAAAGTGGTGGTGTAAAATTCCCAAATATAGATAGCCTACTTCTAAACGAAGCCGGCCGTTGGCGATGGTGGTGACACCTATCTGGCAGCGGACGAAACGAGAATTATAGATTTGTATATGTGGAAAGAATTGTAAATATTTGTGCCAAGTCTAGAATGGCGTAGTGGGCTGCACACTAGTACGGAGAACTAGAGGTCCACGGTTCGATTCCTGGTTCAGACATAATTTTTTTCTTTTCACAATATCATTATAATATTATTATAAGACCAATACAAGTATTATTGTAAATTTGATATAACCTGTTTGATTGGTAGACAAGACCTCGAGCCTTACCTCTGCCAGGTAAATAAACCTATTATTGCCATTTATGTATTTTTTGTTTAAAAATTCATGTTACTTATTAAGATTGGTTGAAGATAACCCTCAATGAGGAGAAAAATTCTCCAACTGAATGAATTATTATTATTATTATTATTATTATTATTATTATTATTACCACCTGTATAAACACACCATCCTTTCGTCCGTGTTTACAAGTCTGCAAGTTTTGCTAGATCCAATAACTTTACTTTTAATGTATCTTAGTGTACCCACTAATAATACATACATTCTATAGAACTTAAAATATCAAATTTGATGTTAAAATTTTAATTTTAAAACCTTTAAAGTCTAGTTATTATAATTTAACTTACGCATATGTTACTAAAATAGAGTATATTAGTAAAAGAACAAAAATTCTTTTTAATGGGAACAGTGTAGAAAAGAGAATAGGTTTTACACGAAAAACATACATAATGTCAAAGTATTTTATTATCCGTTACTTTTAAATTACTTGTTTACAGTCTTGTATGAGTAATAGTATGTAAAACAATGGTGTTTCTAACTAATTTAGTCATGTTAGAAATATTCTGTTAAGTACACAAAAAAATATGCTCCATTTTTATAATTTAGAATAGATTTTTAGAATAGATTTAGAATAGAGTTAAGGCCATGTGGCCTTCTCTTCCACTCACCAGAACAAGCATATGTTACATATGAATATAAAAAAAATACAATAATAGTCATATAAAACAAGACAAACATATGTTACACATGAATACAAAAAAAAATACAATAATAGTCATATTAAACAGGACAAACATATGTTACATATGAATACAAAAAAAAGTTACAATAATAGTCATTGATCAATTAATTATCTGTCATATTGAATAATAATGAAATTAATGTCTAATAATAGAATGAAACTAAATACAATTAAAATTAAATTAATGATACAATGAATAAAAAAAGGAATAACAGCTCGAATCTACTATACATAAAAAGAAAAGAAAAAAAAATACAAAGAAAGTAATAAACTACAATGAATTAATCTACCCTTTTTATACAAGGCATTAGGTAAATATATTAACAAATCCTAAGTCTATTTTTATTAAATAATGCAAAAACGCATTATTAATTCTTAAAAAGTAGTATTAGTGAGTTGTTTCTGTTAGTGATTTTATTTTCAATTTATTTCTGAAAGATGGTAAAGTTTGGCAGTCTCTGACATAGGGTGGAAGTAAATTCCATGGTCTAGCAAGAGAAAATTTATTGTCGCAAAAGAATATAAATTCGTAAATTTGTATTTTAGAGACACATTTACAAAAAGGTAAAAGTGGATTGATTGAATATATTTTTTTTTTAGATCCGACATTGTTCATGTATTAATAAGTAGGCTACGTTCCCACGAAGATTATTTTAGGAGTGTTTCTACGAGTAATATTAAATTCGTATCTGTAGAAGTATTTACCACAGTATGGTTCAGTGATCTGTTCGTTTTCTGTCTTGGCTGATATATTGGTATCTTTCTCGTACGTGATCGGAAACCGGTGCTGTCGATTAGAGCCAGTCATGTTCAGTTGTTTTCTAAGATATTG
The DNA here is from genome assembly GCA_030220185.1 of Diploptera punctata. Classification (NCBI taxonomy): domain Eukaryota; kingdom Metazoa; phylum Arthropoda; class Insecta; order Blattodea; family Blaberidae; genus Diploptera; species Diploptera punctata. The sequence continues at coordinate 1,193,290 of JASPKZ010007266.1, forward strand.
CGTGATTTAAGCTGTAAGATTACCAGATATTGCTTCAGATAGAACATTGGCTAATTTCACAATATTGTAGTTTCCGTCATTATCACAAAATATATATTTTCTCTTTATATTTTTCATGGCACATAACAGGGCGTAATTATAAATATTAACTTATAAATATTGCAATATTCATCTTAAATTAAGTAAAGATTGTAAAGCCATATATTTTAGAACAGCATAATAAGATAATCATAATTTCAGCGGAAACTATGAATGACCGATCGAGTTGGCTCAAACGGTTACAAAATAAAATAAGTTAAAATACCTTCTTAGGTAAGATCCGTCGTCCTCAACTTATAAAATATGTATTCTTTATGCCTGTAGGTCTTTCAGAACATGCGTTCCATCTTCAGCAAGTCCTTCTTCGCTACAATATCTAGTATGATGGTCCTAATGTGGTGTCACGACAACACCACACTAGGACCAGCAGCATCAACCATCATACTAGATATTGTAGCGAAGAGGGACCTGCTGAAGATGGAACGCATGTTCTGAAAGACCTAGAGGCATAAAGAATACATATTTTATAAGTTGAGGACGACGGATCTTACCTAAGGTGTATTTTAACTTATTTTATTTTAAGACTCTCCACGTCAACGGTTTTAACAATTAATTTTATTAGTATTTAAACGGTTACATTTGACATTCGTACCCGGAAAGTTCCGGGTTCAAATCCCGTGCCGTTACACTGGGACTAACCAATTTCCAAACCCTCCAATTAGAATATAATTTGGTTAATAGGGTAAAATTGAATTCCCCGAAAGTTGGAACTTGACTGAACTTTTCTCCCTGGTTTTGCTCAATCGTCAAGGAGGAAAATTGCTAGGTTGGAATATCATTACCAGGGCATCGTATTCACAATCTCATATTATCATTATAATAAATAACGTCTTCAACCTGTGTCCAACTTAGGGCCCGGTCGAGAGATGAGATGAGATGAGATGACGGCCCTATATTTACAAAGGTCTGTGAACGACAAGTGTGCCGGCCGTCTGACGCACTCATATTGTCATTAAATATAAATAAACATATAAACACAATACAAATACAATAAGTAGACGCTATATAAAGGTAAAGTGATCCCACTACAAGCCTCAGGAGGCCCTTCGGGTAGTAGGGGGTTAAGGCTCCCACTTTTTTGGACTAATGGCACTTGATGTCAGCCGGGTTGTCAGCCCTGCGTGACGGCCGCCTATACCCCTAGAACAAGCTTCAGGTACTCATTTCCGTTAGAGGCTGAGTCGAAACCAGAAGGTTTGGGTCAGTTTAAAAATGCTGGCGGGATTCGAACCCTCGACCTTCCGGCATATAGCACAATGCCTTAACCACTACGCTACTACGAGGCGCTATATGACCTTGGATATTAAAAGCGTAATAAAATATCTGCGCTTTAGCATACTTAATGAGAAGTGACGTTAAATGTCCGGTTTCTTGAACATATTATATCGGTTCTATAACGGTATGGAATCGTTAACTCATATTTTATTGTTGCACGAACATGAGATAGCTCTAGCAGATAGTTTGATAAGAGTGATCTACTATTTTACGAGGCCGTGATTTTTATGTTTTGTGTTATGTTAAAATGTTATTACATTTTAATCGTTAATACTGAACGATCATGATTTTATCAATATCTATTTGATATTACGGCGATGCACAGTAACAGTAACTACGCATATGGTTGAGGTTATACAGACATGCTTTTCGTTGAGCTTCTTCGTAACAATACCTGCCCTATGAACAGAAAAAAAAAACAAAAACAAGTTTTCCATTTTCACTTCATCAGTTACTAATACTTCCATAGTTTTTCGCTATGGTTTTTAACGAAGTTTAATATGTGAATATATTCAAGTCCATAAAAGTTGACTTACTACATATGCAAGATCATTTAAAAGAGTATTCACGAAAATATGAGTTTTATAATTTGTATAGAATTATTATCATCATCCTAAGGCGCGACAACTTCAAAAGTGAAAGTTTTGACCTTCTCAACAATCCTCCTCCATGCCAAGCTGTCTATTAACATATACAAGTTAGTCACTTTCATTTTCTTTAGATCGTTCATTGTATCATCCTCCCATCTTATCTTCGGTCTTCCAATTGCTCTGTCTCCTATAGGTTTCCATTTAAGCCTATAGAGTTTCTTAACCAATATCTGATCATCCATTCTTATTAAATGTCCCAGCCAACTAATTCTGAGTGATCTTATATGATTTACTATATTCTGATTGTCCACCGCTGTGGTCTCGAGGTAGCGTGCTGCCTTGTTACGCAGCGGGCCCGGGTTCGATCCCCGGTCGGGGCAGTTTTTCTGGGTGAGGTTTTTATCGGGGGTTTTCCTCACCTGTAAGACAAATGTCAGGAAAACTTTAAGGCCCAAACGGTCCCCGAAATCATATGGCCATCACCATCATCATTATCCTTATCATTTTCATCATCATCATCGTCATCCATCACGGTGTGGAAAGCAACGGGAAGCTACCACACCTACAATTCCCTAGTAAAGCTGCAAGCATAGCATGAAAATGCTATGATTGCAGTGAAGGACCTGCCTTCGGGCAGAATTACTATGGATGGATATTCTGATTTTAATTAATTTGTTTAGTTGGTTATTTGTTTTGATTCTCCAACAGTTATCATTTACTCTAATTGGCCCAAATATGCGTCCTAGAATTTTCCTTTCAAAAATTGATAATTTCTATTTTATTGTTTCTTTTAGGACCCAAGTTTCACTAGCATATGTAACTACTGGTCTAATTATCTGCATATATAAATAACATGGTAAGGAAGAAGGAAAATGTTTAAATAGATACCTCAATGCATTAAATTGTATTGAAGGACGTCACATTCCTGTTACCTCTTTTTTTTACATGGTATTGTGTTAATCTAGGGACAAGTTAATACTATTACTCACGATTGTACGCCATGTAAAATGGTAGGAGAGCTGGATGATTTCAATGTTACATCTCAGACTTTCTGGAGAATATTCTTATCTATGTGAGCAAAAATCTTTCCGTACTACGAATATAATTCCGGAACTTGATCTATAAATGAATAGTTGACAGACCAGTAAATTATCGTCACTATGTTCAACTTGTCTGTACTACAACACAGCAAATATTTATCGTATCGATAACTTATAGTTACAATATACAGGGCTTCCAATATAAAACCGGACACGCCTCACGGGGTTTCACCCGTCAGGCTGCGCTCTCTCCTCGTCCGCATTTCACTCTGCCAGCCGCAGAGTGTCCGGTTTTATACTGGAAACCCTATAGATAACTGCGGAGAAAATGGGCTACATATTCAACCCAGAGATACAATATGACAAATTTAAGAATCCAGGTGCAGTGATATTTTATGTTATAGTGAGAGGGAGCATTTTGATTGTGTTCCAGAGGTGTCTCTAGGGCGAGAGAGAATACTGAACTTCTAAAAGCCCGCACAGAAAAATAAGATTAAAGTCACGATACCTTAATCGTGGTTAAAGCTGCTTTAAATAACAAATAAAATATTTTATATATTTTTGGCATGGGCTCGTGAAATTGTAGTAAAATAGGATATCTCAATTTTTACTTAAGACGAGTATTGAGGTGGCCCAGTATCTCCTGAACATATTCAAGATGTAAACGAATTACATCAGAACGTTTTAAATGCTTGGAGCGCGGCTTTATTCAATAAAATATTAGATTGGGAACGAGTGGAGTCCAAAGTAAAATGACTTTAAAAATATTAAGTAATTAAAATCTGATATTGATAAATCATTATGAAAGTAAAGTAGCAGTGAAATTTACGCTAGGTTAGTTTCAAATCCTGTTAAGAACCTTAGGAAACCTAAACTGTAAATAATTAGTTAATTGTATTTTCGAAGTTTCTGCATCTTTAATTCATTGTGATTAAAGTAACCGCGTTTGGTGTTGAAGCAAGGCGCACTGTTCAAGAGGCTACGGATAATACTTGAGCTCAAATATGTTTAATATCTTTGTTACTAAGCGTCATTATAAATTTTCCTTAACACTAGACTATATTATGAATTCAAGCAGGGAATTATTTTCTGGACACTTTTTATATTATTGCAATGTACTGAAAAAAATAATTTTCTCCTAGTGGACTAGTACCTTGCCTCTAATTACGAGATTAGCGGGTTCAAACCCGGCCGATATCAACTGATTTTTTCAGATGTACAAATCCTGAGCATGGGTGGGCCCAATGTTCTCATTTATGGCACGTAAAAGAACCCCAAGGCCGAATAAAGATACCTCTAAGCAAAATGTGTCACTCATATTTGAATTTCGACGCTAATGACATTTGCTGCTAAAAAAAGTATTAATATAAGAAACATATTTATTTTTTTCAAACAGTTCGTATCACGTTTTTCATAAACATCTGAAGTAGATATATGTATACCATCTTGTGGTAAAACTCCTGCTTATTGTTTAGCAGCAACAATATCGCCGTATATCAAATATTTCCATACATAATGCCCTATATCACAGATTTATATATGATAATGTTTTGGGATTACATTGGTGATGAAAGGTTAAATACTCTGGATATTCATTTTGGAATGTTTAACGCCCACTTGCAACATTTGCGCATGTCTTATGCAAATATAATATATTCTTAACTCACTCTTGGCCTCCTATTGTCTTGAGAATAACCATGAACACAACATTAAACACAAGTTTATGATTTGCAAATGTAGATGACTCTGTAATAACTCAATGTAAGATTCATTATAATATTAATGTAGTCTGGCAAAAACATACCTTTTAACAGAAGGCATTTCATACTGTTTTTACTCTTATCTACCAGAGCATAAGCTATTTTAATGAAAGTGACTTCACCATCATGTAATAATGTATAGACAGAGTGAGTCATCAGAACAGGAGCGTGCGAGGTGATCAAACCAGTCAAGGTGCTGCTTCTGTTACACTCGCATGCATGTTGCTCTCATAATGCCTAAGAGGATAGACCCCGTCTTGGGAAGGGTACATTACTGCCCTTTCCGACGCTAATTATAGTTATTCCGCGATTATTGAGGCTTGCAAAAATGTAATTTTATGGTGTCAAAGTGTGGAATTAGCTCAGTGCTTAATAAAAAGGGAAAGAGTCGCTTGGGATTAATCCCAAAAGGAAAAAAATAGGCGTATCCACGACCTCCTACTACCCGCACCCCAGATGTAATCAGAAAGGTCAAGGTCCTTATCTCTGGTGGTAACCCTGCCACACAAAGGGTGATTGCGAACAGATTGGGAATATCCCTTAAAACTGTAAACACCATAATAAAGAAACATTTAAACATGGAGAAGCGCCACAAAAGCAGGGTTCATAAATTGTTGCCACGTCACATTGCCGAATGCCGCACCAACAGCAGGAAACTATGGAAAGCACATGGCAGGAGAAAAATGGAACTTTTGTCACACTTGATGAAGCATATGTTTATCTAAGAGACTGCAACAAACACAGGGCAATTTACTATAGAGAAAGGGGTGAAAAAACATTTCAAAAGTGGTATGTCGAATGCAGAGAAAGTTTCTCCAAGGGATTTATGGTCATCGCGGGATATTGCTACAATGAAAAACTGACCATTCGTAGAGTAGCTGAAAAGGCCAAAATCAACTCCCAGTACTACCAGGAAGAAGTTCTCACCCCAATTTACCCGACTGATCCCAGCTCTCTATGGTACAGACAAAAACCAAGTCTGGGTGCACCAAGACAAGGCCTCCAGTCACACTTCGGGTTCAACCCTGACATTCCTGGAGAAATGGAGCTGGAAACTGGAATACTTGCTATTCCATTCAGCAACATCCCAGTGAAGTCTCCTAATGCATCACCGATGGACTTTGTGTCTTTGGACTCTTCAAAAGGGCACTGGGAAACAAGCGTCCTCGAACAATAGACGGTCTCTGGAAAGCATATAAAGAGGAGTGGGAACTTCTAGACATGGTTGTGCTGCATAAGAGTCTTCTGCAGCGGAAACTCCGATGCCGAACCATAGCTCGGGTGAAGAGCCATAAATTAGAGCATGCTCGATGGTGGAGACAAGGCTTTTCTTAAGGTAAAACTTAAAAATCATTTGTTATCAGAGATCAGAAACAACCCTCCGTATATATATATATCCATTTCTCCAGGAATGTCAGGGTTGAACCCGAAGTGTGACTGGAGGCCTTGTCTTGATGCACCCAGACTTGGTTTATATATATATATATATATATATATATATATATATATATACACACACACACACACACAGAAACCTTACACTATTATATTATAATATATATATGATAGGGATGATAGGCAATGCAGAGAGAATCATTTTTTGAGAAGGAACATATAGTCGCATACGCGTCGTTTATGAGTTATGCGCAGATGAAGGTGTTCACCCGTAAGGGTCGGAATTGAATACAAACAATTGTACACATATAATTTTATTGAAAAAGACATGTTTTTACAATAAGTGTTCAAACAGTCGACCCAGTGTGATGTTTGATATCGTCGCAGCAACGATCGGCCAGTATGACCGATCATGGCAGGATTCTTTTTGACGTCGTCAAAATCTTATTGTTTGAACACATATTATAAAAACATGTATTTTTCAATAAAATGATACGTGTGCAATTGTTTGTATTAAATTCCGATCCTTATGAGTGAACACCTTCATCTGCACATAACTCATAAACGACGTGTTTGCGACTCTATGTTCCTTCACAAAATATGATCCTCTCTGTATGGCCTATCATCCCTATCATTTTGTCGAGTGAGGTCCTGTTACACCCTGAATGCCCCTGGCGGCATTGTGTCCCTGGGGCTACTCAGCTTCTAACTGAAATGAATACCGGATGCTTGTTCTGGGGGTAAAGGCGGCCGTCACACAGGGCTGACAACCCGGCTGATATCAAATGCTGATTGTCTAGAAAAAGTGAGAGCCTTAATCTCCTACTATCCCAAGGGCTTCTAAGGCCTGTAATTTTGTCCGAGGGTAGGTCTTTCACTGCAATCATAGCATTTTCAGATGATGATAATGATAAATATGATGATGATTATGATGATGATGGCCGAGTGATTTTCGGAGATCGTTGGGCTCTAAGCTCCCTGACATTTGTCTTACAGATGAAGAAAAACCCGAAAAATCCCTCACGCAGGAGCCTGTCCTGACCGGGAATCGAACTCGGGCCCTCTGCATGACAAGGCAGCATGCTACCTTGAGACCACAGCGGTGGACTTTATAAATAAATATATATATAATATTTGTAAATTAATTAATTAATATGATAATAGAGTAAGAAAGATAAAATTGTAATCAGAACTTTTAGAAGACTTAATAGTATACTAAGAATTTATGTAACTATATTAGTGAATTTAATTCGAAAGATTTTTCCCCAACACCATCAGGTTGGTATTCTCTTCTGGCATGACGGAATTGTAACCCATTTCTTAGACTCGGTGTGTGGGAGGCGGAGTTACGTTACAGCTATGATATGGTAGGTGTCGAATGATAATGAACCACCAGAAGATCCTTAAACCTAAAAAAATTCCAGACCATGGGCTACCATATAAATAATTTCCTAGATTAAAAAAAAGTGGTTTGACCGGGAATCGTATTCCATACTCCATGATCTGTAGTCACAAGCTCTGACCACAAGAGCACGAGGCTTCCAATTACATTACAGTCTTATTAGTGCAGCTGAGATCCCAATCGACCATGATATTCTGATAGTAGCGCATTAATTATTATTTTTCTTATATTTTAATTTGTTGTTAAAATTGACATTGATAGTGTTGTCCAATTGTAATGAATCCGGGGGTCAGAAATATGTTTTAATCATGAGTATGGCCGCAGATTGAAAATAAAAGAGATTCTCCTACAAAATTATTGTAATCAACGAGTACACTTTATTTACTATTTATGAAACTCAACTGTTTTAGAAAAAAACATTACCACCGTTGAGGTTGTTGTTAATTTTTTTTCTCAAATTCCCCAGGTTGTCTTTTCGACATTCCTGGTTTCTCTCCTGGCATGGCGTACTAGTAACGCACTTCTGAGGTTGGGGCGCCTGGAAGGCGGGGTACGTTACCCCGATGATATGATGGGTGATGATCATGATAATGGTGCGCCAGTAGAGTCCCCAATCCTAAGCTTAACCCAAGATGAATATGAATGATGATGAATGCGATGGCCATATGCTTTCGGGGACCGTTTGGGCCTTAAAGTTTTCCTGACATTTGTCTTACAGGTGAGGAAAAACCCCGATAAAAACCTCATCCAGAAAAACTGTCCCGACGGGGGATCGAACCCAGGCCCGCTGCGTGACAAGGCAGCACGCTACTCCGAGACCACAGCGGTGGACTTGTTAATTATTTAAAACAACATTTTACCTGTGATGACAGTCGTCCTCAACAAATTCTAATTGTTTAAAATAATCAACTAGTCCTTTCGGAACTAGTTTTAGAACACGTTTGAAAATGGAACTAGTTCCGAAAGGCCTAGTTGATAATCCTAACAATTTTAATTTGTTGAGGATGACTACCACCACAGCTACAATTTTTATTGTTTTAAATATTTGTAAATAATGTTATTTTACAATTAGCATACCTATTCCACGTGGCTTTTCGGCTACAATAACACTGAAGAGGGATATAGGAGGGAGAAGTCATTTTGTTAACCTTGCCCTTGGTCACATAGTTTGGTATACCTGGACCACCAGATCTGTGCCCCTATAGCGCTGGCATCGTTCTGAAAAGTAAACACACTATTTCACCTATTTCACCGCACTCCCCTCCCACTACTTCAAACACCAGCCCCAGAAACTTATCGAGTAGGGATGTTGCCAAACTTCCCCCAGTGTCATGGCTCTTGAATAATGAAAAATGCAAGGTTCGAGTCGAGTACAGCTCGAGTCCAAGCTCTGTGTTTGCGGGGGGAAGTGTGGGAAGTGGGAGGAGGTACACTTCTCTGCTTCTCATAGTACTAACAGCTGAGACAGCAAATTCCTTTCAGATACACGGAGCCGGGTCCCGAGCTATAGACAACACTGGAGTGCTAGTGCAAGAGAGAGAGAGAGAGAGAGAGAGAGAGAGAGAGAGAGAGAGAGAGAGAGAGAGAGAGAGAGAGAGAGAGATAGAAAAGAGAGTGAGATAGGAATGCAAGAAGGGAAATGATTTGCCGAGGCAGAAAAGGAAGTAGGCTTTAGTTCGCATATCTTACGGGAGCACAGATCAGTGGGACAAACAATACCATAACTAAACTTTCTCCCGTTGTTTGGTGGATGAACTTGTTTATTACAGTGCAGAATCGATACTGAAGAATCAATTTAAAATGTACAATGACTAATATTATGCTTAACAGTTTCATACTGTATATTACTCAATGCGACGAAAAAAAAAAGCGCCATAAGAGGAATGATAGCTCTTCAATCTTTTTTTAAAATGTTTTAATGGAAAAATAACTTAAATCACATTACAATAAACGAGAACTTCGCGAACCATTTGAAAAAGCTTGCAGGGTCGCTATTTGGACAACCCGGGACTAAAGGCATAGAAATTATCAATACAAGAGATTGTTCTGTTTCACGTCCCTTATGTTACTTTGGGGAAATGAGGCTACCAATCATAGTCATTTTAACATAGAGCAAGAATAAAATTAAATAAAATGGGGCTGAGGCTACTTGGGATTTCCGAATCTCCTTAAAAACCCTGATGGAACTGATATTTAACCTCTCGGGTGAATTTCGGTGAAGTCCGGAGGGTCTAACTTAGCCAAATCCACTCTCCTCACCTCCAAGTCGGGCCCCCCGGATCCTCTTAAGATATTTTAAGATTTTAAGATGCAAAAGAGAGAATGGGGTGTGGAAAGAAACGGGAAACAACCGCACCTATATATCCTTAGTAAAGCTGCAAACAATTGGATTCGACAGTGGCTAAGAAGAAACTGCCTGCTGACGGATGCCCTAGAAAGAATGTTCAACGGGAAAACAAAGGTTAGACAGAGAGAGACACATCAGATGATAGACAATATTAAAATAAATGGTTTGTATGCGGATACAAAAAAAGAAGGCTGTGTTAAGGAAAGAGTGGACAATGCTGAGTTTGCAGTAAAAGACCTGATTTATATAAAATTATAGAATATTCACCTGAAAGGTCCGTCTCCTCAACTTAATTAATCATTTAACTGTAGCGCTTTCGGGACTTGTCCCATCATCGGCAGGATTCAAAACTGGTGTTTCACTGAAGATCTGGTAGAGGGGGTTGCATGTATTGGGTTCGTTTTCGTTTATCAGGCTGTCGTTGTGAGCTGCTTTCATGATTTCCATCTCTTCGAGTACGTTTATCTTCGCTGGATTATTTTCTCTGTGCATTACTCTTAGGGTGTGTTCAATATTTAACATGCGATATCCTTCATGGATAACGTGTTTTGCATAGCTTGATTTCCCTTCTGCGTGAATGAAGTCTCGAAAATGTTCTTTGAATCTGATGTTAAAACTCCTGTTTTTCCTTCCTATATAAAATTTGTTGCAGTCCTTACATGTCAGTTTATAAACTCCTTTGCTGTTGAAAATGTTATTTTCTTCAATGTTATTGTTTATTGTTGTTTAATTTGTTATTGGTTCTGTATGCTATTTTTACGTTTTTATCGGCTTTCTTTAGTGCATTGGCTTATTTGTCGTTTCTTTTCCTGTGTATGTAAGTGTTATCCATGTTTTCTTGTTGTTGTCAGATTCTTTTTCTAGTTTAGTTATGTTGGTTATGTTGTTCTTCCTTTTTTTGTTTTTTTACGAGTTTATCTATGAATTCTCATTATAGCCATTGGTTTTTGCCATATACTTAATGTAGTTGAGTTCTTGGATATAATTGTCTTTGCTTAATGGGAGTTTCAACATTCTACTGACTAAGCTATTAAATGTACTAATTTTCTGTTGAAAAGGGTGTGTAGAATTTTGTTTATGGCCAGAGCATTGTTTGTGGGTTTCCGGTAGATAACGATTTCTAGTTTATTGTTGTGTAGATTTTTGGTTATAGACAAATCTAAGTAGTTTATGCTGTTATTCACTTCTATTTCTTCGGTGAAAGTGATTTTTTCATGCATGTTGTTTAAGTCTTGTATATTTCTTTTTCTTTTCTGTTTTCATTTTCATATATTACTAGTACATCATCGACATATCGTGTTATTAGTTTTATGTTGAATTTGTGTATTAGTTCCTCAAAATGTTTATTTTCCAGTTCTTGTAGAAGATTTCTGCCATTATTCCAGATGTAGGACTCCCCATCGGGATCCCGTCTTCTTGAATAAATAGTTCATTGTTAAATTGCAAGTAATTTTGCCTTATTGTTGTTGTTATTAGTTTGTTTAACTGATTGATATAGTTATCTTCAAGTTTACTGTCTGTTAGTTTTTGTTTTATTATGTTTGCTGTTTCGTTTATCGGGATATTAGTGTAGAGGTTTTTTATGTCGAATGACGTCATTTTAGTATTCCTATTGATTTCTAAATGCTGTAGTTTGTCTGCTAGTTCAAATGAGTTCTTAATTGTGTAACGATTTTCAAGTTTGAAAAGACCTGATGTTGGCCAGAACACTATATATGTATGTTACTTTGGGGAAATGAGACCAGTAATCACCATAATTTTAACATGGCGCTAGAATAAATTTAAATATAAAACATTACTTATAAATGAATGTAAAATTATAATTATTTATATTTTGATTACATCATTTGAATAAATTAATTGCAATTTAAATCATGCTGTAAGAAAGCGGAAAAAAACATTGTTTAGAAGCTTTTTTTTTTCTTTTTTTTCTGGGCTTGAGGTTACTTTACGTGCCATAAATATCAGGGCTCTACTTCTCTTCTGAAGGAAGTCATAGAATGTTTTATATCCTTTAAAATTATTCGACCCCGCCCGAGTTTGAACTTGTGAACTTCGAAACCAGAGGCGAGCATGGTAACCATTAATTCATAGAAACTGACATATCTCGCCGACGTTTTCGTTCATAACACAGGATGTCATGACACTAGAAAGCGTTGCGATCGACATCGTACTCTATGGACAAGATATCTCAGTGCCAAAAGAAAACACCAAGCTTGAGAGATTGTCATGGCGTAACAACAGCCGGATCTTTAAAAAAATTGCGATATGACCATTGAAGTGACTATAAATAACAAAAAGTATAGAAAAAAATTACACGTGTTGTGAAGAAGTGAATGCTGCGAAAACGATGTAGATGAATATCTCAAGTGATGGACCGATCCTTGTCACTCAACTGTTATTGTTCTTAAAAACTCTTTCAACCTTCTACAGTCACGTTCCTCTTCAAGACATTGTTTCGCACAACTAGACGAGAAATTTCCTTTATGACGGTTCAATGTCAAGGCAATTGTTATGTTTGATCGGGAACTGTTGAACTTAAGCACCCTCTGACATTATCTGGTGTATGCGCAGATGATCCTTCTATTCTCTATTGTTTCTCGATCATATGTTAATGACAAAGTAGCCTGTATTGTACTATAGAGATAATTTCTCATGAATCCTCTCAACCATTGAATAATTCTATTTATATAAATACTGAAGATAATAATAATAATAATAATAATAATAATAATAGTAATAATAGTTGTAATAATAATATTAACCCTCAACTGGTAGGGTGAAATTTCTGTTACATAACTGGTAGGGTGGGGTCATTATGACCCTGATAATATAATAAAGGAAATGCATACATTTGGACTTTATTATTTGACTATATCTGACAGAATATATTAACCTAATAAATTACAACCTCTTCACACCTAATTTTAACTAAGTACATCACGTCTAAATAACAGAAGTTAATTTATTTTTCTTGGAGTGCATTAAACATATATTTTAGACATAGACTGTACATTCAGACATAAATTGGCTATATAATAAACAACATGTACGAATTACACTAATATAGTAAACCAAGATCAATTACACAAGAATAACAATATTAAATCTAATTAATTTACATCATTCAGTAACAAAACAGTACAGCAAAGAACTGGAATTTGAAACTTGGTAAATCTCAATAATCACTCTAGGACTAAAAAAAATAATTGTAATAAATTATCCTATCACTCTAATCAGGAGACTGATTATAATTCCAACTGAGTAGTAACTCCATTCATCATATACCTAAATTAACAATATTATTCAAAAACAGTCAGGACAGAGATTTTTAGCACATCCTGCACATAGCGGTTTCAGACACACTTCACAATTTATTCCAGATTTCCCATTCCGACCACGAGGACAGGAAGAACATATTTTCCTTTTTCCTGGAGTCATGGTAGGCCCTGCTTCCTTTTCTGTACTTGGACCCGATATACCACCAACTTTCCCAATCATCTGCCGGAGTTCACGATGCTACTTCAGCGAACAAGTTCAGGATGCACAAGTGATTTTGCGAGAGCAATAATGAATTGACGCCTGGTGATGGAATTTGCCTCTTTTCTGCTTGTCATAAGTATATGACCATTTACTGTAGCGATATCCATTATGGCAAAAAATATCACCATTGGCCATCGTCTCGTCCTTCAAGCAGTAGAATAGGTTGAAACTTTCCGATCCAAGGAACCTACTCTACCTCTTGCCATGTTATGGAATTGTATTTATTTATTGTGTATCGCTATCGATACATTTGGTGTGATGCTTTATGGAAATGACAGCTTTGTTCTTTTTCGGAACATGCGATACAAGGGTATTCTGTCTATTGAAGCCAAATACAGATGAACCTACAGTTCTCTTCTCCTGTGGAAGAAATTCTGGAGGAATTTGTCTCTTATTTTTCCTAACCGTTCCCACATAGGTCAATCCTCTATTCTTCAGTTCTATAGACGAAAACCAACTGTCCCCCGTAATGTTTCTACCTCTTTTCCGAGGTTGGAATAATTGCTTCTTTTCCTATTTCTTCATTTGTGTGTCTTACAATATTATCTAGAATGTCATCTGTAAGAAGAAAACTCCAAGCAAGTTCTGGTTCTAAAGCGGGGGATTCCTTAGCATTTCCACGAATTCTAGGAAGATGTGTAATGATATTGGGTTGAGCGGTGCGTCCTCGTAAAACGAGATTATGACTCCATTTGTATTTATCTTTACTATACATGAAAGCTGTATCGTCAACATCAAGATTACCTTCCACATCATCGTCATCAGAATTGCCACTTTGTTCAGTATCAGTGTCGTGTTCTCTCTCAATAACAAAATTTTCATCAACTTCATTTTCATATTCATCATCTGATTCATTCAAAATTCGAGTTAACTCTTCATAGTTAGGTTTTTACACATTGTTCACTATAAAAAATAAATTCAGAAATGAATACAAGTGTACTGAAATAATAATGAAAGAAATCATTATTCTGCTAAATGAAAAAATACTTACGTTTAAGGTAGGCTGGGGTCAACGTGACCCGAAAAGCGCAAGACGTTAAACAAATTGAAATAACACAAAAATGCAAAAACACAATGAAACTTCCACTTCGTCCAAGGTTCCAGAATAGACTGAGGATAGAGTACACAAAGTTTCAGGTAGAAAATGTTTTTGGTATATGAGAAAGAGCGTTTTCAAATAATAGCCTGGGTCATTCTGACCCCACCCTACCAGTTGAGGGTTAATAATAATTTTTACTAGGAATATTCCAGTTGTCTTCTTATGGTCAATCTAGTTGCTTTCATGTAAACATTTAGTAATGTATATTGTCCCCTGAAGGTGTTACTAGCACCTCGCATGGTGAGACGATTGAAGGGGCTGCCTTCTTAAGGTTCATCGTCATAACCTCCCATTATATCAGCCCTAGTGGGAGGGTTGCCTCTTCCGCTCTTCTCAGACCGTTGAGGGCTTTCTCCTTGTTACCCCCGGAGATGGGTCCTTATATTTCGCCCTAAGGAGAGGGTTGCCTCTTCCACCAATTACAACATTTGAAAGCTTGTTCCATCTTGTTGTTCTTGCCGTTAAGATATTCGTCCTTATCCCTGAGCAGGGGCTCTCGATATACCCCGAGAGACTGGGTCCCTGACAGGACTTAGTCACTAATATATTAGTGTTCACCCCCGCGACGAGAACGCGCCTGTGATTTCCAGTTCAGAAGATGATCTACAAAGAACTATTTTTAATTTGGAAAAAATAAGTGCCAATTACAATTTAAAAATTTCAAAGACTAAAACTAAAATTTTAGCATTTAAAGGACATGATACCTTAAGAGCAAAAATAGTAATTGATAATACAATTTTAGAACAGGTGAACAGTTTTAAATATCTAGGTTTCAATTTATCATATGCTAAAATTGAAGATTTTAATGACAAAATAAATAAATTTAATCTGTGTGGCACTATTAAGAGAACCATTAAAAACACAAGAAAAGAAACAAAAATGAAATTTTATAAAGTAATGGCTGTTCCTGTATTGATGTATGGATCAGAATGTTGGACGATCACTAAAAGAGACAAGAACAAAGATTGGAAGCAGCTGAGATGCGATTTTTAATAAATATAGCAGGATATACTCTGCTGGATAAGAAAAGAAATGAAGATATAAGAAAGGAACTAAATATTTTCAAACTTACAGACCGAATAATTAAATATAGGAACGACTGGAAAGAACATATTGATAGAATACCAGAACGAAGATTTCCAAAATTATTGCTAAATTATAAACCGCGCGGAAGGAGAAATGTTGGTCGCCCACACAGAAGATGGTCTGAACAATTTTAACAATTCTAGCTTTCGTGAAACCGGAACGAGCCAACAGGCTTAATCCCTGGAAGATGATGATGATAGGAATATTCCACACTACAGTGGTTCTCTTTCAACCCAAAGTGATTTATTTCTACAGGTTTCTTCGATGAAGTTTAAACCCATCTTGTATTTCACCCCTTCTCATCTTTCGGCGCCATAGGGCTTAAATAATCTTTAAACTCATGTTTGACCTCTAGCACCCCTAACGTGGAGGGGCTTAAATAATCATCCGGATTGTCACCAATCAACTTCAGCGATTACAAAAAACTAATCTCAACCCATTTTTTATTTTATTTTTCATCCTTTATAACCCCCTTACTTCTCTTAGGGGTAATAAGTGTCAAATCGTAGTTTAAATGTCACCGGACTGCCACAATTGGGTGTAGCGAACCCAAAAACTATAAATTCGATAATAATATTGGATGTTTCCAATTATTTTCAGATTTCACCCCCTCTCACACCTTCTTAAATGTGCCAGCGGTCTCTTACCCATAGAACCTTGTGCAAAATGTTAATAATATGTGTATCGAGATTGGTCCACATGTGTCCTAGAATCATACGTACTACAACATAATATGTAGGTCGTTGTCAATAATTTTTCCATTTCAACCTCCTTCCACTAACTTAGGGGAGCTAGGGATATTTTAGCTTTAAAACCACATTGCAGGACCATTTATATGTGCACCAAATTTGGTTGAAATTGCTCCAGGCGTTCGAGATTATGCCGGCACACACATTCACACACACACACACACACACACACACACTGACACACACACATATTGATTTTTAAATATAGTACTACCTAATAACTGGCGTGCGCTGCTATACCTAAATAAATTGTGTTTTTAGGGTTAGTTGAATAAGTAAAAAGAGACATTTATAAATTTATATTGTAATATTTCTTTTAAGTACCCCCTGCTGATTACCTGGCGTTGCCAGGAATCTACTTATCTCGATCTTCTTGGCATTAATGAGCTGAAAGACAAAATGGTTATTGTGAGTCCGTTGCCGCGGACTTTTTTGTAGAGTTTTTTTTTAAATATTCAATTCTGTGTACATTAATTTTGTGTATTTGTATGATTTAGGCAGCGTAAGCCATGCAAGCGTCCAAAAGGGATTTTTTCACGTTTTTCACCACAAATGGTGAATTTTAAGAGTGAAGGAGTAAGTATTACAACACTCTTATAGCCTATAATATTTCCGGGAAACTCCTGAATATTTTGCAAAAAAAATCACAATCAGATGAACGGTATGTCAGCGCATAAAATACAAACAAACATTAATTTGTATGTATTAGATATAATAGCCTGGAGATAAAGTTTTAAACTCAACAAAGTCAGAGTATAAGTTAAAAATTGTACAAGATCCTGACCTAACCTGGAATTGAAAGTTATGCACTTGGAACTAAATATTAATAACTAACTCACTGGCACTATGGAACCTAGATATTCATGACCGCGCGGACATAAGCTTTCCATACATCCCTATCTTAACCTAATGTTTTCCGATTAACCCATGTATAATTGACCTCCCACAAATCAATATTAACGTTATTCTCCTACCTTATTCTTAGCATACTCACTGGGCGTTTACCCTTTGGTTTTCTTACAAATGAACACAATTTAGATTTATCAGGAGAATCACAAACCAAATAACGATATCTATCAAGATTCACAATGAGTGAATTTGACGTAACAAGGGATTAATTAATTTTATAGTAGACTAGCTAATCCACGGCGTGCGCTGCTACGCCTAAATAAATGAAAATTAATGTGCTTTTATGTTTAGTTGAAAATAAGTAGAAGGGAAAAAAATTACAAATTCATATTTTTAGATACCTCGTGCTGATTACCCGACGTTGCCCGGGAATCTACTTATCCCGATTTTCTTGACATAAATGAGCTGAAATACGAAAATTGATGTGTTTTATGTTTAGTTAAATAAGTAAAACGAAAAATGTATATCCTAATTATTTTTAGATACCCCGTGATGTTTACCCGGCGTTGCCCGGGAATCTACTCATCCCGATCTTCTTGGCATAAACGAGCTAAAAGACGAAAATTAATGTACTTCTTATGGTTAGTTGAATAAGTAAAATGAAAAATAATTATTAATGTATATCGTAATTATTTTAAGATTTCCCGTGCTGATTACTCGATGTTGCCCGGGAATCTACTTATCTCGATCTTCTTGTCATAAATGAGCTAAAAGACAAAATCCGTTATTGTGAGTTATCCGTAAAAGAATACCCGCCATGTGCTGCTATGCTTGCACAGGAATCTACGTACTTGTCTCGATCTTCATGGCATCAATGAAAGACAAAAATGGTTATTGTGAGTTATCCGTAAGAGGTAAACATATGCTGTCGCAGACTTTTTTGTAGAGATTTTTCACATATTCAATTCTATGTACATTAATTTTGTGTATTTGTTAGGGTTTAGGCAGCGTAAGCCATTTAAGCGTCCAAAGTGCTCCTTTTTCACGTTCTCCACTACAACGGGCAATTTTTAAGGGTGTAGGAGTTGAGTATTACAACTTTCGTATAGCCTATGTTCATCCCGGGAATCTCCTGAACATTTTACAAAAAGCCCTATCACAATCGGATCAACAGTATGGCCGCGCATAAAGTACGAACAAACATACAAACAAACAAACAAACAAACATTTATTTTTATTATTATATTTAAAGTATACAATATAACATGGTACATACGCTTTTATTTGCATATTAAATGGGCACCGAAATTCACTGTTACTACGTGAAAAAACATTGGAGATATTTCAATTCATTTGCCCTGCTCAGAGGGATGAATGTGGCGGTGTTTATAATGTGGTATCGAGCTCTTTATTTATTCTATATAAAGTCATGTTTCATATAGTGAGGCACGTTCCTTGTGTCTGCTTGATAACGCTGATTTCTTCTGGAAATAAAAACTAACCTTCTCCTTTCGACGCTTTGACGTCATAAACAGTCGACAATTTGAATAGATTAAAGATTAAAAAAACAAACAATAATGTTAATTTTTTGTGCAAACTTGTAAGCCTATAAATAGCCTAATTGACAGAGATCCGGAATATGCTATTATATATCGAATTTGTTAAAAAAACAGTATTATAAAGTCCATGTTTTCGCCGAATCTACTAAATTGAATTTACTTCTAACTTTAGAAGATTTTTTACTTATTGGCTTTACGGCCCTTTGAGTCTAGCAATTGCCTCTCTTTTGTTAGGATCTTCTAAACCAATTAATTAGGCTTATTTCCCTATTGGAAACACGACTTCACGACAAGATTTAATGAACATTTCAGAGATTTCGTAAACAATTAGGGTAAATCCAGTTTTTTGAAAAACACAGAGCAGACGCAGGACATCAATCCAACACAATAGACAAAGTACTATCGATCCTGCATAGAGAAAACGATACTCGAAAATCGAAGAGTTAGAAATTATCAAGGAAACCACAAATATAAACACCTGCTGAATGAGAACGTACCCAGCAATATAACCCTCTCTACAAAATAACTACCAACAACAGTCAGTACCAAAATGAAAGCAGAATATGATACACGAGTTATCGAAAGGCCCCCTACAAAACTACACTGCTGATTATTGAGGACGACTGAGATATCAGGTACTGTTTTATAATTCTTAAAACTTTAACACAGTGATCTCAACGGAGTTTCGTAATGTATTTTAAAAATCTTGGTCAAATATACCGACCCAATGAAACATCTAGTTGGCAAAGTATTAGATCTACTTGGATGATGAAAGTTGGTAAATTTTTGTTACGTGCCTCTTTTTCAGGCTTAACGTTCTTTTAGGAGCCTGAAAATCTTCAGACTTGGGGCCCAAGATTTAAATTATCTTTCGGAGGATTTGTTCCTTGGATTTTCCCATCCTAAAAATCCATCGACCGCTGCCCAGTTTGAACCCGCGGCCTTCGGGGCTAGAAGCAAGGACCATAGCCACAAGACTACCGCGACCGATTATTATCATATCTTTTCTTGAAAGTAATTATTTTTGAATACACATGAAATTATGTTGATAACGTAATAAAATGTATTTTCTACAAAATAATATTTAAACAGTAATAATTATTCACATCCACCGTGCTGGGTCAAGCGGTAGATTGCTCGCTTCCTGACTAGCGAACCCGGGTTCGATAGCTGGTGGAGTAAAATTTGAATTGTAAAATTAATTAAATTAATTTAATTATAAAATTATCAATCTCGTGGCAAACAGGAGTGTTGGTATTTTTAATCGCTAGATTGTGCACCAGATTTTAGGATTAAATTACAAATCTCTCCGCAGTACACGTGTTGAGGATGCATGTGGTACTGTTAATAGTGATTGGTCCGTCGGATGGGGACATTAAGCCGGCAAAACCCCTTGGTACTTTTTGACAGAATCAGACTACGTGCCAGCATCGGGTTTCACATTTTCCCTTCTCTTCATCATCATCTCTCATTCTACACAGTTTACACTTCATAAAATATATATATACACACACTTATCCTGTACTCCTTTGTACAAAATGCAGCAATACATTATCTATGGCAAGTGGTCAGGTGAAGTGGTGCGTAAAATTTAAAATAGACCATCTGTCCACTAAGCGCGGAACACCAAGCATGAAAAGTGCAGTGGGCGTCATTAGAACACACACATTAATAAAAGTAAAATAATTTAAAAACAACCAAGCGAGTTGTCTCAAGCGGAGCGTTTTGACAAGTATTCGAGAGGTTCCAGGTTTAAAACCCCGATGCTGACCAATCTGGCTTTTTTTTCTGGTTTTCCTCAGTTGTCACGGAAAATACTTACTTATAGGCCTAATTTTATTACTAAAACCCATTTGATACTGTAATTTAAAATTATAGCAGACGCGGCATGGCCTTATATGTTAAAAGCGTGAATAAGTAAGAATGAAATAAAAAAGAAAATACAATACCTAAATAATAGTAAATGTAATTGGAATTTATTGAAACTATAAATAAAAAATCTTACATTTAATTACAAACATGGATGCTTCTTATAGGAAAACCACAGGGAAAACGAACAGTGGGTAGACCAAGAATGAGTTGGGAGAATAACATTGACCATAATTTGAAGGATGTAGATTATACAGTGTATGATTAGAAAACATTAGCTTAGGATAGGGATGTGTGGAGAGTTTATGTCCGCGCAGTTATAAACCTAGGGGTTTTATAGTGCCAGTGAGTTAATTAATTAGTTAGTTTATGTTAAATTCCAATCAAATCCATCCATAGTAATTCTGCCCGAAGGCAGGTCCTTAACTGCAATCATAGCATTTTCATGCTATGCTTGCAGCTTTACTAGGGAATTGTAGGTGTGGTAGCTTGCCGTTGCTTTCCACACCGATGAAGGAGGATGATGATGATAATGATAAGGATGATG
This sequence comes from Diploptera punctata, assembly GCA_030220185.1. NCBI lineage: Eukaryota > Metazoa > Arthropoda > Insecta > Blattodea > Blaberidae > Diploptera > Diploptera punctata. Next base: position 1,214,499 of record JASPKZ010007266.1, read on the forward strand.
ATGATGGCCATATGATTTCGGGGACCGTTTGGGCCTTAAAGTTTTCCTGACATTTGTTTTACGGGTGAGGAAAAACCCCGATAAAAACCCCACCTAGAAAAACTGCCCCGACCGGGGATCGAACCCGGGCCCGCTGCGTGACAAGGCAGCACGCTACCTCGAGACCACAGCGGTGGACTCCAATCAAATATAGTATAATAAGTTGAAGTATTATATAATTCTCCTACTGTGAGTGTAAATAATTAATTCGAATTAGCCATCAAATATTTGATTTTTATCCTTCTGCTAATTTTCCGGAGCTTATAAGGATGACGGTTATGATGATGATCTTAATGATAACATTCAAATCTATTCTATAGCGTTGTGCAATAATAGAATATTCATGCTATGCTTTGCAGGTTTATTAGGAAATTATAGGTGATGGTAATTATGATGATGATACTGATAATGGCCAGATGATTTTCGGGGACCGCTTGTACCTCAAAGCTACCTAGTATTTGTCTTACAGGTGAGGAAAACCCTGAAAAAACTCACCCAGGAAGCTTGTCCCGACCGGGAATCGAACCCGGGCCATTGCGTGACAAGGCAATGTGGACAAGAGTGGTGGACTAATGATAGGGCTACAGCAATACGATATATCAACTACCTTCCATAGAATAAGGGCACAAATCCAGACAACAATATGAGAGTTACATCTCATATACCGAAAATACAATGGCTGCTGGCTTTTATATATATATATATATATATATATTATATTATTAAAAAAAGAAGGAACAACTAGTGAAATATATTTAATTAATGTTGGGAAGTAAACATTATGAGGTATAATCATTAAAATTCATCGGAGAACATATTGTTTAAACAACTCACCTCATAGGATTCATGCTTCCATGATATCGCGATTTCAAACATAGTCATGTTCATCGTCAGCCATAACTCCGACTCGGAGTGTTCTCCGATGAATTTTAACTAGTGAAATGTCCACTGGAAACATCTCTGAACATCTCTTCCGCACAAAATCCTAAAACTCTCGATTTCATATTGGTTACTAGACACAACTGTGGTGTGTGAGAACTAAGTAAGCTTATGTGGTTAACAGCTGATACATATTTGGCTGCTGAACAATAAGTTTTTGTTCTCTGATCCCACACAAGACTAAATGTTGATATCCCTATTTGATTGCTAATAGCGAGAAATGTTTTGGACATTGAAAGCAAGAGATATTCAGTAAGAATTAGAAATATCAGTCACATACTAAAATTTCGATATCATACCTATAAGCAGTGGTTCCCAAAGTTATTGCATACACGATCTCATTTTCACAAATACATTATTGACCATCCTTCAATTCTCTTCGCTGCTTAACTTTGAAATTGACACTATCCTATAAGATACATTGGTTTAATCTATTCGATATTTTCAATAAAGCAATAAAAAATAAGTACAAATTGCTTAAATTTGTGTTGAGTTACACAATATACTAATACAATTTACAGTTTTACACGATTTTGTTTTCTCTGCCGTCCGACACATTTAAATAACTTGTACAAGTAAGTAGTGTTTCGCCAATTTAATATACTGTGACAATTTATAGAAAAGTCTATCAGTCCTACATTATTATTATTATTATTATTATTATTATTATCATCATCATCATTATTATTATCATCATTATTATCATCATTATTATTATCATTATTATTGTTATCATTATTATTATTATCATTGTTATTGTTATTATGGAGAAAATGAGCAGTCGCCCATTTCGCATGTCATACATTTAGAATTTCATGTATTATTTAAACAAATAGCCATAATGATTTATTAATAATTCCAAATATCAACCGCGACCCCCAGTTTTGGAACTGCTCTTCTACCGAAATCCCTACACGATGTGTGCAATCTGCCCACTATCTGAAGAAGCGGAGATGGACACCTCTATTTTAAGTAAGTGTACAGTTCATGGGAGACCGTCTATTTAATTTTTAATTGATTTCATGAGCTTGAATTTTATACTACAATGATTTATTCAATTAGTATATTTTAATAATAATGATTGAATCAGTATGTAATTATATTTATGCAACTAATTAATTGAATTGAAACAACGTCCATCATGAAGGTATTAAAATATATAATTAGTAACTGAGTTATCAGTCGTCCTCTACTAACTATTCCTTAACTATTTAACGAAGTTTTCTAACAGAACTTTAATTTAGTTGAGGACTACTGATTTATCACGTACTAATTTTATATTTTCGTATTTTATTACATAACCTCAACAGTGCTTTAAAATGAATTTTAGAAGTATTGATAAAAGGAAAATATACATTGGGAAGCACGCAAGAGAGTTGATAACGTGAAATCCTTGTTGGCGTTGAAAAAATGTAAATATAAAGTTCGTCAATTAAATTCAAGAACAAATTGGATATAGATTTTTAAACATTTACTCCACTTGATATAACTGAATGTGTTTCTGTTCGAGGAAGTCTTAGGAGAACGAGACAGTACAGATTTGGCCAGACGATGTTGTGTAATCTTGTCTTTAGAAACCCGAACCTCAGTCCAGAATAAGGATAAATTTCTCTTGTATGGTGCAAGATTAGTTTACTACATGAATACTCTTTTCCTCCTGCATCCTCATGCTATTGATCCTCTCTCTACTAGCAGCTTACGTATCCAGAGACACAGACAGTATTTCAATTATCGTAGCATTGGAAGACCAACTTTTAATGGTACAGGTAATGAGCTACGGTTAATGTAACCGCTAATTAAGTACGTGTTTACCCACGATATACTGAATGCATTTCTTTCAAATTTTCAGAAGATTTTTAAAACTCATTGTACGCTATTTAACGCACATATTTGTCCTGTAAATGATTACCATTAGATTTAAATATATGACTACAAAATGCTGCAAAAGTATATTGCTGGGATAAACTTTTATTTCAAGAAGATAAACTTGTAAAAAAATATACAAATGGAAACCAATATGCACTAGAACAACAGGACGCCCAAAAAACAGATGGTAGGATGATATCATAAAAAATATAACACAGAAATTAAAATTAAAAACTGGCCAGTCTGAATCTAGAATAGATCTAAATGAAGATAAATATTTGAGGAGGCCAAAACTTCACTGAAGTTACAATCGCGTATATTGAAGTACCTTAATCCTTAAATTGCCAAAACACTGATTTGTTGTGTCAGTTATTTAAATGTTGAGGACAGCAGTGAAAACAAAATCATGCATAACTGTAAATTATTAGATATATTGTGTAATTCGACATATATTTAAGTAATTTATACTCGTTCGTTCTCTGCTGTTTTATTAAAAATATTAAATAAATTAAACTAATTTATGTATCCTATAGGATACATCGCCAATTTAAGTGTTAACTAAACCATGAATAAATATAATATCATGTGTTTAAGTGAACGCTTTCATAAATAACCAGTATATATTCCATTCATCTGCTAAGTACACATTTTATGAAAACATGCACTTTATAAAAAATATCTCTTCAGCGATATAGGGTATTGTAGATCCCCATAAATTTGTAATGACACAACATTTTTAAATCGAAGTGTTTCCTTTTAAATTTATTTTACATTTTGATCTTCATTTTTGCTCCTTAATTCTATTATTTTTCTGCTTATTATTATTTTTATTATTTTTCTGATTATTATTATGATTATTGTGATTATTTATTATTATTATTATTATTTATTATTATTATTATTATTATTATTATTATTATTATTATTATTGATAACATCACTTTTGTGTTATGAATGTCTGTCTGAACACATGTACATCTTCGAACAAGCTGACTCTAATTATTCATTAACTTCACTTAAGTCTGTAACTGTTTTTCCTGTTCTTTCTCTTGTTTATCATGGATCAATCTAAAACTTACTTTAGCCTTTAATTTACTTCATTCTTTTGTGAAGACTGTCCGAACCATCTTAGTATTTTCATTCCCATTTTTAATTGCGTGGTTTTCCAAATTATCTAACCCTTCTATCTTATCACTTCACTCTTACATTCCTTAGAGTGTTTCAAAACTTTGGAGTCAAAATTATTCAGATCGTATAGAACTGTAAACTGAATATTTGAGGTAGATGCCGATGCTTACTTAATTTTTAAGACCATAAACAACTAACAGTTATCGCAACAACATTAATAATTTTACAACTCAGAGTAAGTGTTCAAAGTGGCGATTACCAATCTTAATACAATAGCGCATAACACTTTTTCGCATTCTTTTAATGATTCCTGGTGTCTGCCATACAAATGAGGCAAGGATCTAGAAGTTCCTCATCTGTGTATAATGGAGTTTCACAGCAAGTGTTCAGAGTAGCTACTACTAGTCTCAATACATTCATGATATCGGCGCATAACATTTTATCGCACTCTGGTGTCTGCTGTACTACCATATCATCCGGACTGACGCGTCATTTGGTGTTCGTGTACGTCCTGGGCTTTTTCTTTTAGATACATCTACTGTAGTTGTTTCTAACTGCTTATACAATCGACGGATAATCTTATCTGTCGGAGTATCAATTCCAAATTGCCGTCGGAAAGCTCGCTGCTCTGCAACAATGGAACCAGACCTCGCAAATTGCAACACACAGAATGACTTCTGTGCAGGAATCGCCGTTTTCACAAATTTAACGCTGACGATGTAATAATGACAAGAAACAAATTACTGCATACAGGATATGAAACTTACACAGTTTTTTTTTTTCATTATAGAAAATAATCACGCATATTTCGTTTGTAAAGCTATACTAACTACTTAAAACCCCGTCCATAATTTTGGAACATGGTGTACAATGCCATCACGTTGTCATTTCGACATTCTGGTATCTCCCTGGCACGGCGTTATTGTGGGGTTGGGGCACCTGGAAGGCGGAGTTACGCTGCCCCGATGATACATAATAGGTGGTGATGATGGTAATGATGCGCCAGGAGAGGCCTTAATCCTAAACTTAATGAATATTTTAACGATGATAATTATGTTCAGATGATGGTCGGGGACCGCTTGAGCCTTAACGTGTCCTAACATTTGTCTTACAGGTGAGGAAATATGCTGAAAAAAACTATCATCCAGGAAACTTGTCCCTACCGGGGATCGAACCCGGGCTCGCTGCGTGACAAAGCAGCACGCTACCTCGAGACAGTATAAACGTTGATAATGCTGAGGTCATTGTCTTGTGTTATTGTTGAGGATGGCATTTGTCATATAGCACTACAGTATATTTTATGTTGGCTGCGTGCCTGATGAACCGATGGAAAACAAAAACGAGAATTCATACAGACATAAAAGTCACGGAACTGCGGTTATATGAGCTATTCAGCAGATTATTACCAGCTACTGCAAAAATAACTCCTTTTCTTCCTCGTGTACGACATTACGGTAAGATACAAGCTTTATTTCTCTTTGTAGGACATTTTTCATGTTTTACTGTCCCCACATCCTGAAAGAGATTTAGTTCCTTTATGCCTTCTGTATATGAGAGTATATTGATGACGTTCCTCATTTCTTACCTTCTGTATCTTTAGATGTAGTTATTTTTGTCCAAATCTTTGTTATAGATTTTTGCCTTTGTTATAAAAACAGAACATAAAATGCTTTTTTGAGCGATAGTGCGTTTTGTCGTACTTACAGCAATGGCGAACATAGTTGAAAGTTCAACTTCTACACTTCGGGATTGCCAACCTAAATAACTATACTGTAATAAAATAACTATACTCTAATATTACATATTACAAAACGCGTGTGGGAAGTAACACCACTGCCCTCTATGTATGCTACATACAATATATATATATATAATAATAATAATAATAATAATAATAATAATAATAATAATAATAATAATAATAATAATAATAATACTTTATTTATTCTGGCAGAGTTAAGGCCATAAGGCCCTCTCTTCCACTCAACCAGTACAAATACAAATAAATATTCGACAAATATAGATATACACTATACTAATTATAAACAGTTAAAGATACAATAAATGTAACAATGTAAATGTCATGTACAAACAACATTTTATAGGGTAATAACAATAATGATACGATAATATTAATAATAATAATATAATAATAATAATAATAATATAAATATGATACATTATACGGGAAACACCAATTAATATATATATTTTACACTGGATAATCCAACCGAAATTTCAAATTTGAGTTTTCGAAGGCTATAGTCTCGGTGTTTTACCAAAAAATGTCAATTTTTTTGAAATTTCAAAAACTCCGAAAATACTATCTACAGAGTGTGTCCAGTATTTATAATGAAATAAATCCAGTATAAATCCATAATTTCAATATTGAGGTTTCCAAGGCTAGAATCTATGTGTTTTTCCAAAAAATATCAAAATTTTTGAAATTTCAAAAATTGCAAAATTACAAATCTACAGGCCAGTCCCGGGATTTATAATGCAAAAAATCCGATCTAATACCAAAATTTCAAAATTTAGTTTCTTCAACGCTATAGTCCTGATGTTTCTTTCCAAAAATTGTAAAAATTTTCACGAAATACAAAAACTGCATAAATACTATTTAAAAGTGGTAGCCTGGATTAAAAATGCAAAGAATCCGGTCTCAATCCGAAATTTAATATAGAGTTCTCCAAGTATTCCTGTTTTTCACAAAAAAAATGTCAAACATTTTCGAAAATTTGAAAGAATGTAAAAATACTATCTAGAGGGCGAGTTCCGGATTTATAATGCCAAAGTTCCGGTCTAAGGAGTCCAAAAATTCTAAAATTTGAGTTTTCCAAGGCTATAAGTCTTAAGTGTTTTTTTTTTTTTTTTATCAAAAATGTCAAAAACTTTCGAAATTTCAAAAACTGCCCAAAAAATACTATTTACAGGTTGTGTCCGGGATTTTATAATGCAAAAAATGTTCCAAAAAAGGGCAAAAAGTTTCGAAAATTAAAAAACTGAAAAAATATTATCTAGGGACTGTGTCCGGGATATAATGCAAGAAGTACGGTCAAAAATCAACTAATCAGAATTCAGTTTTTCTAAGGCTACAGTCTTTGTGTTTGTTCAAAAAAATGTCAAAATTTTCGAAATTTCAAAAACTGCAAAAATACTATCTAGAGGTTGAGTTCGGGATTTATAATGCAAAAAATCCGGTCTAAATCCAAAATTTCAAAATAGTGTTTTCCAAGGCTATAGTCTTGTGTTTTTCCAAAAAATGTCAAAATTTTTGAAATTTCAAAAACTGAAAAATACTATCCAATGACTCTGTCCTGAATTTATAATGCAAATAAATCCGGTCTAAATCCAAAATTACAAAATTGAATTTTCCAAGGTTATAGCCATAATAATAATAATAATAATAATAATAATAATAATAATAATAATAATATACACTGGATATATCCAAAAGGTAGTGTTAATATACATTATACGAAACAAATCACTGCATTTTAAATGAACTGAACTTTCTTTGAAAAAAATACAGAACAATAAATATGTACTTGCATAATTTTATCACTAATTCTCACGGTCTCCTGTAGTTTCAACTAATAAACATTGCCCACACTTTTAACGTTAGTCAGTTGTTTATAATTACCGCAAATATTTCCGACAAAGATGTTATTATTTTACTATTATTTATTATTTTGAAAACACTATAGCGCAAAAAAATAATATTCATCGCACGATTTTGAAGTGTTTTACAGAATCTCGGAAATTAAAAACTTCGCTATCGCTCGTTTTTTAAACATTTTCCTCGATTCTGTAAAAACCACTTCCGAACCTCGTATTGTAATATAGTATAATTTATGTCTTAAATCGACATCAAACATCCGTTTTCATCCAGTCTCAAAAGAACCGATTTATCATCTTCTTTATTTAAAGGTCAATTATATTTTTGGTTAATGTTTTACCTTGAGTGGTGGCACCGTAGCTCAAGTAGTTAACTGTTTCTCCTTTTAGATATAAACCGACAAAATATTTTGGCCAAATGTGCGGGAAAACTATCACTGTTTTTACAAAGAGATCTAAAACAAGTTTGGGGAAAAGAATCTTATATACTCAATCTAGGATTTAAAGAGAGATCAGGGCTTGCTTGGTTCAGGTTAGGGGCATGGAAATTTAAAAAAAAAATTAGCGACGATCACGATATGAGAATATGTCCAATGTGCGGGAGCTTTGAAGACGAGATACATATAATAGGAAAATATAACGATTTGGAATATTGGAGGCGTCAGTTATTACCGGAAAGATTTCTAAATTCAAATCGCGAAAGATTGGCATGCTACGAGTTATTGGTTAAACTTGGGTAGATTTCTGGACAAAACGCGGAAAATAATAACAACAATTATTCATGAATAAATAAATATGTTAACAAATAGCAATACCATTACTTCTTAATAATTCTAATTAACTAAGTTAATGTATAATGTAATTGTATTGTCATCTAATTGTAATATTATTGTTTTCTTTTTTGTTTTAAGTATATTATTACCAAACATCAACTTATTGTAACGGACTGTCAACAGCACGGCTCACTGTCTGTGCGACCCATATTTGTAAATAACATTGTATGCATCTTAATTTTTAGTCTAATAAAGTCCTTATGTACGTATGATCTAGAGTTCCCGTCTCGATCACTCCAAGTGGGATTCATGATGGACAAAAGAACTCAGAGCAGATTCTTCCCGTTTTTCCCTGCCAAAAACTAATTCCTCCATTTAGTTTTATTTTTCTGTTCCTTGGTCAGCCAATATCTGTGTATACCAACAACCCTAAAAAATAAGGGACTTCATCTCATCTCATCTCTCGACGTTGCATTACGCCGGACACGATGGAGATTTATTTTATTTTTTATTATAAATATTGAAATAATGCATTGCGACACAAGTGTTATAAGTACGGTACACTGTAATAATCGAAAAAAAATTAAACCATTTAAATTTCGCATATTCCGTTAAAATGCCATGTCAGTGTCTACTTAACACATTTTGTTTCTTCAAGCAGGTTGTCTTATACTTCTGGTTTTCTCCCCTGGCACTGGCAGAATTGTAATCCATTTCTTAGGTTGGGGCACTAGGAAGGTGGAATTATGTTATCCCGACTGTTTAACTCATGCCCCAAATGGTAGTCAATGACCAATCACGTTTCAATGAATTTTGTTTTACTACCAATGACAGTCGTGTTTCACCTCGCTACTTTATCGATTTCTCTTTATCAGCTTTGTTTACTTCTGAACAGCTCAGGGCATTATTTTTCTCCAACAAATACATTGAATATAGCAAATATTGAACAGATTCCTTGTTTTTACCGAGTTGTTTACTAAAAAATAAATTAATAACCTATAATGTTGATTATAATATATAGTTTGATGTGTTTCATTATTTCTCAACTAGGGCACATTCTTACAATTATTTTAAATAATATGATCAAGTTGCAGTGATGAACAAACGAAACATAAACAAACATTTTTCACGTGTTTTCAAACATCGCCGTTTACATTAAATATATAAATATTTTAAAATAACTATATTTAAAATTTGTGAGTAAACATCTTAATTTTATTCGTAAAATGTCATAACAAATGCCACTCTTGATTTCGAAATCCTCTAGATAAATTGTAAATCACTCGTGACATTGCTTATAAAACTGTGATGAGTGGTAAATGTTAATAAAGTGCCAGGAGAGTTCCTAACCTAAATTCCAGATCATGGGCACCTACAGTAATAATTCCCTGTAAGGAAAAATTCATATGGTTTGTCCGGGAATCGTACCTGGAACCTCATTAACTGTAGTCGGAAACGCTGAACACTAGTTCATTAGGATGGTCACACACACGTAAATCTATTACTTGCTATTATTTGGACGATAGCAATATAAAAAAATAGTTTTTAAGTTTGCAATGGCAAAAACTAAGACTTTACATGGAATAATTTGGAACAAAAATATTTACAAAGGAAACTAAAATGAAAATTTATAAGATCATAATACAGAATATTTTGTCATATGGAAGTGAAACTTGGTCTTTGACGGAATTACAAAAGAATAAAATTAGAACAGTTGAATTTTATTATTTTAGAAGAAGCCTCCAAAAAACAAGACAGGATAAAATAAGAAATGAATTCCTTTGGAGAGAAATGAATGTCACCACATCTGTTGTTAAGAGGATTGAAAATCAAACGTTTAAAAGGTATGGCCATGTACAAAGAATGGAAAATGAAATATGGCCAAAAAATATATACCAATGGTCACCCCCTGGAAGAAATAAACGTGACAGGCCAAGATGAAAATGGAAAACCTACATCAGAACTATAATGGATGATATGAATTTGGAAGAGAGAGATTGGAATGATAGAGATAAATGGAAACTGAAGACGGCAAACCTATAAGTGGGGGTAAGCCGAAGAAGAAGAAGTTTGATTATTGTATAAATTTGAAACACGGCTGCGGTGGACTAGTGGTTATGCTCCTTGCCTCTGGTCCCGAGGGTCGTGGGTTCAAACCCGGCCGGGGTAGATGGATTCCAAGGAGCAAGTCCTCCGGTAGGGATTTTAAGCCGTGCGTCCCGAGTCTGAAGATTTCAGGCTCGTAAACATCCGTAAGCCTGAATAAAAAGGCCTCTAAGCAAAATTTACCGAATTTTCCCGTGCTAGTACTACCTTGGTTTTCTAGATGTTATTATGAGGCGGAACGTTGACCACGGGCGACTCCAATGACATCTATACGGAAACAAGTGTAACTAAATTAGCATGGATCAATTACTTCCCTGTAGGGGGAGGCGCCTAAATCTGGTTGAGGAAAAATAAGGGCTTACAAAAATAAATGAATAAATACATTAGATACATGAAAATATCTGAGGTCTGTATACGGATCTGAACATCATAACTAAGATTATTCTGTTCTAGTGTCAAAGAAAACAATCACGTTCCCTGATCACCAAGCAAAACAAAAGTACTCATAATGTGGCAAGTAATATTTACATTGTATAGTAAATGGAATACGTTCGGAGTTTTTAATTTATGAAGCATAAAACATCAGTCCTGCAGGAGTTACTTAAACTAATCCAATTCTTCAGCAGATTTAATTTATCAAGTTTATTACAGGGCGCTAGAGCAGGTTAGTTAAGTATTCTGTTTAAGAAATTAGGAGAACAATGGCGACTGCTTGAGTGAATTTTAAATTTCGGCTTTCAGGTAAATTATTGTAACTGTGATCGAATATCATTTGTTTCGGAGAGTAGATTTTGCATTATATTATAAAGGCAGATATCAAGTTTCGTTGCGAAAAAATCAAGAATTGCTGCCGCTAGAACGATTTTTAAGTTTTCACTCCTAATGATCCTTATCTTATTATTGTTAGTTGATTCTTATATATCGAGTTTGGTTGCGAAAAATCATAATAAAAATGGCTGCCGCTAGAGTGTCAGCAGGCAGATACATACACACACATACACACACACACACAAACACATATATGTAGGTGTGTACATTCGGTATACTCGGACCAACCGATCTGTGCCCCTACAGCGCTGACATCATTCTTACAAAATTATTGTCTGTCCAACGGATCTGTGCCCCCGTAAGATATGCGAACTAACGCCTACTTCATTTTGTCTTGTCTTGTCTTGTAAGCCCATATTTACCTTAACAGAGATTTAGGCGCTCTCCCCCTACAGGGAAGAATTTGAACCATACTAATTTAGTTAGACTTGTTTTCGTATAGATGTCATTTGAGTGGTCCGTGGTCAGCGTTCCGCCTCATACTGGCATCTAGGAAACCAAGGTAGTACTAGGACGGGAAAATTGGGTAAATTTTGCTTAGAGGTCTTTTCATTCAGGCTTAAGGATCTTTTATGAGCCTCAAAATCTTCAGACTCGGGACCCACGGCTTAAAGTTCCTCCCGGAGGACTAGCTCCTTGGATTTTTCCATCCTAAAAAATCCATCGACCCCGGTCGGGACCAGAGGCAAGGAGCATAACAACTAGTCCACTAGTCCTTTTGTGCCTCGGCAAATCATTTCCCTCCCTGCATTCCTATCTCTCTTTGTCTATCTCTCGTATGCACTTGCACTCCAGTGTTGTAAACTCGACTCCAACCTTGCATTATTCAATATTCATGAACCATGCCACTGGGGAAAATTTGGCAACATCCCTCCTCGATAAGTTACTGTGTGTGCTGTTTGACGTAGTGGGAGAGGAGTGCGGTGAAATTATATGAGTATTAAAGTGTACTTTTCTAAGATGCCAGCGCTATAGAGGCACAGATTCGTTGGTCCGAGTATACACGTCTATGCTCACACAATTTCACCCCACTCCCCTCCCACCATGTTAAACGACAGCCACGGTAACTTACCGAGTAGGGATGTTGCCAACCTTCCCCCATTGTCATGGTTCTTGAATATTGAATAGCGCACGGTTCGAGTTGAGGTGACAACACTCGAGTGCAAGTGCAAGAGAGAGATAGGAATGCAACGAGGGAAATGATTTCCCGAGACAAAAAAATAAGTAGGCTTCAGTTCGCATATCTTATGGGGACACGGATCCGTTAGACAAACAATAGATATACTAGCTGGCCCAGCGAACGCCGTATCGCCTTTAAATATTTTTACGTTAATTTTTCCGATGTTTTAATAGTTATATGTTATTCGGGGCGGAAACAAATCCAACAAATCAAAGATCATAAAAATCGGTCCAGCCGTTCTTGAGTTATAAATAGTGTAACTAATCCCACTTTGTGTTATATATATAGAAGTCCCGGCCACGCGTTGCTGTGGCTAAGGTATACGTTAAATTATGTTGTAGTAAACTAAGTGAGAAATCTAAATCAGATAGTTTTTGTTTCACACAATTTTTTAGTTCTGGTACGTTAACTACACCCGGTATAAATATGGGTGGTGGTTTATGTGGAAGTGGTTTTGTTGATTGAGATGAATTCATGTTGTCTGCATAATCAGTATCATCCATAAGTGTATCGTAAGGATTATATACATTTATTGATGGAATATTTTGAGGAGGCTTGCTGATTTCTTTATACTTTCGTTTTTTTTTTCTACGAACTTGTTGGCAGTTTGGATTCTCATTATCATCATCAAGAAGTCTCTGTATAGTAATATCATCTTGTGATATATTATAGTCGTCTTGTTTTTCATTTAATTGAGGCATGGAGATTGTTTCTGTAATATTAGGCATATTATTATAACTAACAGACTTACTTACAGTTCTGTTATTCCGTTCCTTAGGAACTTCATATGTTTTTAAATTGACATTCTTCTTAAATGTAAGATTTATGTCACATAGGCCTATACCAATTTACGGAAATTCACTTGATATCTTATCATTCATGGTCTCTAGAACTGATTCGCCACATTGTTCAATGTCCCTTCTCGGTCCAGTTAAATTTAAATTAAGTTGCTGTCTTTCAGCCAGATTACTTAAAACTAATACTTACACATGAAATTAATATTATTATCAATACATTGAAAATAAAATAAACACAAACACACTTAAATTATGAAATAATCAATATTTGTAATTCAATTGAAATTCGCGGTTGCAACAAAAAGCACAGCCACCTGGTTAAATAATAAACCAATTACCTTACACGGCCATCTGTTAGAATCGTATAGAACTCACAGATAATTATAACTCTTTGTTAAATAATAAACAAATAATTTTGCAATAAAAATAATGCGACTATAAATTTAGTTATAAACTTCCCTAAGTGTCAAGTTGGATCAAACTGCACACAGTGTGCAAAATTGTATTAAAATCGGTTCAGTAGTTTAGGATTCCATCGCGGACAAATAACGTGACACGTAATTTATATATATATATATATATATATATATATATATATATATATATACTAGCTAATACCCCGGCGTGCGCTGCTACGCCTAAATAAATGATAACGTGTTTTTACGTTTAGTTGAATAAGTAAAAGGAAAAATAATTATAATTTATATCGTTATTATTTTTAAATACCCCGTGCTGATTACCCAGCATTGGCCTGGAATCTACGTATCCCGATGCATTTGGCATAAATGAGCTGAAAGATAAAATTCGTTATTTCGAGTTATCCGTGTTGCTGCTCTGTTTGCACGGGAATCTACTTATCCCGATCTTTTTGGCATCAATCATATGTTTTTAAATAGATCTTCTTCTTCTTCTTCCGAATGCAGTATTGGGTGATGATGCCCGTTCTGCGACTACAAAAACTGATCTTTCCATCGGTTGAAGGGTCTTCCGAGGTCTCTTTTGCCTTTAGGGTTGAGGTGGTAAATCATCTTTGGTAAACGGGAATTTGACATTCTCTGGACGTGTTGGAACCATTTAATCTGATAATTTTGTATATGTTCAACCATTTCCCTACTATTTCACTGCATCCTTATCTCATCACTTTTCATTCTATCCCTTAATGTTACTCCAGTTAGTGATCGGAGGAATCTCATTTGTGAACTATTAATGCGGGATTTATCTTTTGCTCGAAGTGTCCAGCATTCACTTCCGTATAGTAGAGCAGGTTTGGCTATGGCATTATGAAATCTCAATTGGATTTCTTTCCTCATTTGTTTTCCAAAATTTCTCCTAATTATATCATTTAATCTGTTATATTTTTCTAAATTTGTTTCCACATCTAAATAGATATTCTTCTTAAATGTAAGATTTATGTCACATAGGCCTATACCAATTTGCGGAAATTCACTTTATATCTTATCATTCAAGATCTCTAGAACTGATTCTCCATATTGTTTAATGTCCCGTCTCGGTCCAGTTAAATTTAAATTAAGTTGCTGTCTTTCAGCCAGATTACTTAAAACTAATACTTACACACGAAATTAATATTTTTATCAATGTATCGAAAATAAAATAAGCACTGAACATACTTAAAGTATGAAATAATATTCTTCTTCTTCCTTCCAAGTATTAGGCCAAAGCCTGTTACGATCCTATAGAAAATTTTCCCTCCAGCGTTTCATAGGACGGCCCAGTGATCTTCATCCTCTTGGTATATAAATATAAACAGCTGGATCTCTCTTTGTTAAATAATAAAATAATTACCTTACCAAATTACCTTACACCGCCATCTGTTAGAATCGTATGGAACTCACAGATAATTATAACTCTTTGTTAATTAATAAACAAATAATTTGCAATAAAATAATAATGCGACTATAAATTTAGTTATAAACTACCCTAAGGCTCAAGTTGGATCAAACTGCACACAGTGTGCAAAATTTTATTAAAATCGGTTCAGTAGTTTAGGATTCCATCGCGGACAAACAACGTGACACGAAATTTTTATATATTAAGGTATATATATATATATATATATATATATAAATAATCTGCATTTTTGGTGCCCAGTAAATAAGATCGATAAAGATTAAAAAAGTAATATGTACAACTTCAATAGCTACATATTTTTTCGGAATTCTCTAAAAGCACATTCGCGGTCGTTCAAAAGCACTAACCTTCTTCATAAACAGTTTAGATTTAGGCTCAGTATAGCGTGTTCCTTTATCCCAAGATGTTCATGATTTTTTCAGTGTTGTTTATGTCTTCCTCCTTTAGATTGATACTGGAATATCTTCTTTGTCAAACGATATATTCTGTGTCATTAGAGGTTTAATAAAAAATGTTCTGTTTTCTACTTTTTCTATTTAATCGTTACATTTAAAATAACTCAACGACTATTATTTGTATAGATGATTATATATTTACATTGCTACATTTATTGTATCTTTAACTGTTTATAATTAGTATAGTGTATATCTATATTTGTCAAATATTTATTTGTATTTGTGCTGGTTGAGTAGAAGAGAGGGCCTTATGGCCTTAACTCTGCCAGAATAAATAAAGTATTATTATTATTATTATTATTATTATTATTATTATTATTATTATTATTATTATTATTACTCCTGTTGTGTAATAATTTACTTTACTTAAATATGGTAATTTTGTTTTTTAAGCTTGATTATTATCGTACCTTAAATTTTATCTAACCTGGTTGTGTGGATTGCAAGACCTCAAAGCCTTACTTCTGCCAGATAACATAAATCTATAATAATTATTATTATTGTACTACTATTATGGTTATTATTAATATTATACTTACTTACTTACTCACTGGCACTATCAAACCCGTAGGTTCATGGCCGCGCGGACATAAGCTCTCCATAAATCCCTATCCTGAGCTAATGCTTTCCAATCATTCCCTGTATAATCTACTTCCCTCAAATCATAGTTAATGTTATTTTCCCATCTCATTCTTGGTCTACCAACTGGGCGTTTTCCCTCTGGCTTTCCTATAAGAAGCTTTCCATGCACGTCTTTCATTCCCCATACGCGCAACATGTCCTGTCCATCGCAGTCTACGAGACTTAACTGTTCTTATTATATCTGGCCTCCTATAAAGACCACGTAGTTCATTTTATGTAGTCTTCTCCATTCACTTGTCTGTTCATCTCTCTTTGGTCCAAAAATTGTCCTAAGAACTTTATTATCAAAAACTCGTAATCTCATTTCCTCCCTTAAAGTAAGACTCCATGTTTCGCACCTATATAATATAACTGGTAGAATAATAGTTTTATATATTTTCAGTTTAACGTTTTTTGAAAGGAGTTGGGACATCAAAAGTCTCCGTAAAGCATAATAGCACGCATTTCCAGAATTGAGCCTATGTTTAATTTCTTTGTGCATCTCATTCCTATTTGTGATTATTGTTCCTAGGTATTTGAATTCAGCCGGGAATCGAACTCTGGTCGCCGGAGTGGAAGGTAGAGACTGTAGCGACCGCGCCACGGCGACCGACATTTTTAACCTCTCGATTACGAGTATTAAATGCTATAATTAAAACCAACTCGCTCCATAGCATTATATATTATGAACAGGGCACTATCAACTATTTTATGATGCATATTGTAATGTACAAGAGGTCGCTAGAATTAAAATGTTACTTTTTACATGAAACATGATATTTTATTTTGAAAAAGAATAATTTTATAGGGTTATGAATAATAAAACTCTGTAATGCATAACATATACATATATTCGCGTGTACTAATATGTTTTGGGATTTGAAATTGCGCAATATTCCAACAGTAATCACTTTTATACGAGTTTCACATCGTTTGCGTGAATTCTGTCACGAATTCTGGAATTTTGAAACAAGAGAAAAACCATTATTTTAAAATATAGAGTTGAAAATCGTGAAGGCAGACTTGCCTCATGGGCTAGTTGTCATAGCTTCTGACTATCGTTCATAGGATCCCGGGTACGATTCCCGGTCAGACCACAGGAATAGTTCTTCTTCTTCACTTCCTGGTTTAGGCAAGAGTTGCCTGTTCCGTATTCACTAATAGATCTAAGACCATCTCTTCCGAGGACGTCCGACACCGTCCGAGTTTCCATTGTGAAGAATACGAGTAATGTGTTTTCCTCTGATCGCGGTACCAACGCTGTGCAGAGTAGACCATTGGTGGGGCTGCCACCTCGAAGCTTAAGGTCCAGTTCCTGGATGTATTAACCCCATCTAGAGGGTTGCCACTTCCGCCAACCTATTAAAAATTAGTTGTCGTTGTGGACTTTACTCTTGTTTCCCCGAACATGGGTCTCTTATCATCCCAGAGAAAGGACCCCCCTCTTCCCATCAGTTCTCCGACCCAAATCGCCGAAGGGATTCTATACCACAACCTTAATTTGGGTTACTCGGGTTAGCAGGTCCACCTCGAGTAGGTTGGGAAAGGAGTTGATATGCAGAGGCTGTGTGTTTGCAATGGAAACTATATTGCGCATGCATACCCTTGGACCCCACAGGAATAGTTTCTTAAAGGAATTATTCTTGTGGCCTCCTATAGTATGAATTTAGGTTAAGTTTAAGGACTCTCTTGGCGCCTCATTTTCATTCATCACCTACCATATCATTGTTGTAATGTAACTCCTTCTTCCCCTAACTTAAGAAGTGGGTTAAAACTCACCAATTCCAGAAGAGAACACCAGAAATGTCATAAAGATATTGGTTAAAAATATCATAAACACAAATGCATCTTCAACATTGTTTGATCATTACACCTAGTTATAATACATGTAATATGACCATTCTTATAGACCTTACGAAGTAGTCTTGGAAATAAGTTAATTAATAATAATTAATCAATTGTTTTATATTCAATAACTGATTTCACTTATGGTTACATTTATTAACACCTTCATATGTTTCTTTTTACCAATGCCTCCAAGTTGTATTTATGATTTAGGTAAAATTTTATCACTCATCTGATTATTTATAAATATTAGGTGAATGATACAATTTTACCTAAATTAATATACCTCATAGTGTGAATTCCTAAAATAAGTAATGTCTTTATGATATGTATAGTATTCTCTCCAGGCATTTACAGAATAATTATTGCAACCCACTTTTTAAGTAGAGGCAATTCAAAGGTATAGTTACATTACCCCTATTATATAAGTGGTGGATGATAATGAAGCGCCAGAAGTGTCTTTAAACCTATCTTAACCTAAATCCAGAAAATGGGAGAACACAGGAATGATTCCCTTTAGGAAAAAAAAAATGATGTGGTCTGCCCATGAACTAGTCAGAAACTCTGACCACTGGCCCAAGAGGCTGTAATATATGTAAAAAAAAATGTCACCAATTTTGTTTATTAATCAAAAATTTTGCATTAAGTACAAGGAAAATGGGCAAATATATGAAAACAAAAATGTAGGAACAGAAATGCATGTCTGCTTAAAGAATCCTAAAAGTAGGTTTAGTTAGTGACAATCTATCATGATTACCTAGTGGTTACCCATGCCCGTATATGGTTTCGAGATTCCCAGGTTAAAACATGGTCGGTGTCGATTTATTTTTAAGGACGTAAAAATTCGTGTGTATCCTTCCTTTGGAAGAGAAATAAACATGCGAGAATAAGATGCAATGACAAATTAATCATATACGCAACTCTGGAAACGTATACTAATATTACATTAGAGAGTCTCTTGTCTTGTCAATTTTTCTAAATAAAAATGTTAAATTAAAAATGTATAAAATTACGATTATTCCAGTTCTATTATATGGATCTGAAATATGTTATCTTACTTTAAGAGAGGAATAGATATTATAAATATTTCAGAATAAATTGCTTCGGATTTTTTTGTACCAGAGAAAGATGAACAGAATGATGGCTTGGTGGGCCAAGTCTAGCCAGTCTCTCAACGGCTGCAGAATGCGTCCCTGGAAGTATAGCAGGGGAATGGTCGGTGGATCTGCGATGCTTCCAAGCAAAGCAGTCAGTCCTCCCGGCTAGGCACAAGGAACCCGTGGACCAACTGTGGGGTCGTCAGAGGCGAGCGACCTGGCGTACTTTGTAGTTCAACCATTCTATCCGAATGGTCACTCCAACACCCTCCCGGGATGTTGGTTTTAAGTTCAGAGAATTTGTGCAGTAGTTTTGAAGTAGATAGGAGAGAAAAAAAAAAGTTCGGACTTGGGAGTAGGGGTTCCGTGCCCTAGGTATCCCAAGGGGTGATAGAGGGTCCAACTTGTAATCCAGTTGCCCTAGTATTTATGGATATAATCCATAATGGGGTCCATGTTAAGTTCCTGTAGTATGTCTTGGGTTTTTTGATGTGATCATACTTGGTGTGGCCTGTTGTTCTGTGCAAGAACTTCATCTCACTTGCTGTGATTCTATTCCTGTCGCATTGTCTTACTGTCCGCGCTTCACCCCTATAACGAAGAACAGGACTTGCAAAGATTTTATACAGACGGATGTCTTTGAACTAAATAAGGTTTCATAATTTTGTTTAATATATCCATAGACTTATCAAATAAATTTAATGATTTCCGTAATGTCTAAATCTGTGGAAAATGATAGTTTATAGCCCAAATAATTAAACTGACTACATAACTCATGCCCCAAATGGTAGCCAATGGCCAATCACGTTTCAATGAATTTTGTTTTACAACTAATGGAGTTGTGTTTCACTTCGCTCTTTAACGATTTCTCTTTATTAGCTCCTGCTTTTGTGATAAAGAAATCTCTTCCTTTATAATATTCTGAACAGCTCAGAGCATTATTTTTCTCCAACAAATACAATGAATATAGCAAATAATGAACAGATTCCTTGATTCTTTAGTTGTTTATCAAAACAATAAATTGATAACCTATAACGTTGATTGTAATATGCAGTTTGATGTGTTTCTTTATTTATCTACTAAGGTGCATTCTTACAATATTGCGATCCTATTTGGCAATAAATAATATGATCAAGTTGCAGGAATATACATAACCTCACATTTCTGATTTGTTTTCAAACATCGTCCTTTACATGAAATATATAAATATTTTAAAATACCGGTAACTATATTTAAATAATGACTTTCGAGTATACATCTTAATTTTATTCGTTAAATAGTCCTAACAAATGCCACTCTTGATTTCCAAATCATCTAGATAATATGGAAATCACTCGTGGCATTACTTATGATTAGCACTTTCCAAAGTTCTATTATTAATACATATTAATTTCAACAAATAAAAAAAAGACCACAACAGGCCAACAATAACTTAAATCCTTGTAACCTCAATGTTGGTTAATGAAAAATTAATGAAATTAGGTATTATATATTGACAACCAGTAGGCCTAATTCTAAAGCAGTTGTTTTTCCATACTTATAGTTACAACTGATATATTTGTTTAGCGAACTTGAAAAACCATGATTCGGAAAATAAGTTTTATAAAAGGGTTACAAGGAACTTCTATGTTGAATTTGTATTCAAAATTCACACTGCGTTAACTTATTTAAATCTGCGATAGCATATCCAGGTCTGTGAGTTGCTATGGAAACGACCTCAAAGGGGGCACTGGAGTGAAATGTACTTGTCAGAGTAAAAAAAAAAAGCGAAAGGGGCATCACATAAACAAACACCAGTTGGCATTTCTCGTTGAGAAGAAACACTCAAGAATCCTCGGGGGAAACATCACGACCCTAGACACAAGGAAATACCCTAGGTCATTTCCCCGCCTTGAAAACAAGTCTTTAATCTCTTTTGTCGTGGATTATTGACTTTTTAAGTAGAGTTTATATTATTCTTGCTCTTGTGACATTTGTTCTTTCTGTTATATTCCCTCTTTGTTAAGGTTCTTAGTCCTTTAGGTCTATGTTCTATTAGTTGCCATTTTCCATTTCACAAAACAAAGTCTCGAGTTCAAATCCCGGTGATGATCAATTGTGGTTTCCTTTGTTCTCAAGACTAATGAGGGTTAGAATTTCAATACCATTACATAATTTCATGATAATTCATAATTTAAAATTTCATAAAATGTAGCATCATTTGCATAAGACATGAATTCACACAATAGATACAGATATCGGTAATATAGAAACAGTGATTCTAGATACGATATGACTGAATATGTTGAAACGGCTCAAATTAATAGTAATATATAATATATATTTATTTCAATACCTTTAAAATTCATTACGAAACACCGTTGAGGTCACTAAAAAAAAAATAATTAACTAACTAACTCACTGGCGCTATCAAACCCGTAGGTTCTTGGCCGCGCGGACATAAGCTCCCCATGCATCCCTATCTTAAGCTAATGTTTTCCAATCATTCCCTGTATAATCTACATCCCTCAAATCATAGTTAATGTTATTCTTCCACCTCATTCTTGGTCTAACAACTGGGTGTTTTCCCTCTGGTTTTCCTACAAGAAGCTTCCATTCAAGTTTTCATTTGCTCCACATGTCCTGCCCATCGCAGTCTCGACTTAGCTGTTCTTATTTATCTGGCTTCTATGAAGACCATGCAATTCACTATTATGTAGTCTTCTCCATTCACCTGTCTGTTCATCTCTCTTTGGTTAAAAAAATTCCTAAGAACTTTATTCTCAAATACTCGTAATCTCCTTTCCTCCCTTAAAATAAGAGTCCATGTTTCGCATCCATATAATATAAGTGGTAAAATAAAAAATATAAAATTGGTACCTGAGATCTCAGTCGCAAGGCCCCTTGAATAACTGACTGCATTTAATCATTTAATGATTGAGGATTACTGAGATCTCCGAAAGACCTACTGAATAATAGATAGCATTAAATAGTAGAGGATGACTGAGATCTGAGTCACGTACCAATTATACATTTTTATTGTTAAAATTGTTTGTTTGAAATTCCTCTACGTTGAATTGTTGGATTTAACTAATTTATGATCTGTAAGTATATTAGTCTTCAATTTCCATTTTATTGAAACATAAATGGAGTACGATGTAGAGTAGACACATAAGGTCAAGGATCTAAAGTCGATAATTTAATTAAAAGACAAGAAGTGGACGTCAGTCTTTCTGATTGGCAAAAACCTCATCAAGGTCATGTCACGGTTTTATACTAGAAGATTGAAAATTTCCTGAGATTTATTTACTTTCTGTCTGCCTTTTAACTCGCTAGTGACAAAATCTCTACCCGTGTCTCTTCTCGTACGTTTATCTTTGATTTATCACCGTTTCTTTTAACTCAGATGAACACATTGTTCGCGGTCGTTCTTCTTTCGAAAATCCAAAGAAAAGGGACACAATTCACAGATTATATGGATTTTCATTGTTTGTTACAAACAAATTACTTCTGTCATCTTATACGAGATTTCTTCAACTAATGTTACATCGTTTCATTGTTCCTTCCATTGTCCCAATAAACTATTAATTTTCTTTCACTAATAACAACCGAAAGACATCTAAACATACGAGGAAAAGAAAAAATCATCGATATAATTTTTTTTTCAAAACCTTCAGTAATTTTAATCATATCACTAAGATCTTTGTGTGTACCAGTAAGCTAAAGCTAACGTATATATTATGTCTGTTTTTCCTGCATTTACTTAAGGTTATGTGTATTGTGCATATTTTAAATTTTCATGTATAGGCTATGCTAATTTGTGAGAGTATTTGAGTGTAGTCTATGTCCACTTTTCTATTGTCTGTGTTCACGAGTAAGCAATCTCTTTGCCTGTATCCATGTGTAATTATGCATATTGTTGTCTGTATTCAAGTGAATGTTATATATATATATATATATATATATATATATATATATATATATACAGGCTGTAACTAAATTCCCATTACAGACTTTGAGGACGTATAGTGGGCACCAAGACGGTTATGTTTAGCATAGGAAATCATGTCAGAAAACGTACCGTTTTTCCGCTACACGCAAAAAACCACAACACACGTTGCTCTCTCTGACGCCTTCTGCTTATCGTCTGGGTCCACTTAGGCCTACAAGAAAGGCTAGATTTGACGGGCATCGATGTCAACATAGTTACGGTACCTCCATACCACGTTCTAGTGCACACGATCATCAATCCTTGGTCCAGCAACATCAGCCACAGCCATAACCCGCGCCAGTAGGTCTTCCCCGGATACCACAGGGTTCTCATAAATCAAGGATTTCATGTGACCCGCATGTAGTAGTCTAGCGGGGTCAAGTCGGGAGAACGTACAGGCCAAGGGATCGAGCTATCACGTCCTATTCATATTGCCCAAATCGTTGGTCCAGATGATCTCGGACGAGCAGTCCTGCCACTGCGCCGAGTACAATAACATCATGTTGGTGTATTCCGCAAACGTGTAGTTCACCATGGTCAACAGTAACACATTACAAACGAAATGCACTGCGTACAGCTAAGTACAGTATGAACAAAGATCACAATCACAACAGTAGGTACAAACATCTCTGGGCGGATCACAAATTCAAGTGAATTGTATGTAAACAAACCTGTAGTGGGTATGGGACATCAAGTGATCGGTGAATGATTACGTAATATCCTATTATTTGGTGCCGAAGTTGCGTGTGATTTGAACATGTGTTGTGGTATTTTGCGTATACCCGGAAAACGGTATATTTCCGGACATGAGTTCCTATGCTAAATGTAACCGTCTTAGTCCCCACTACACGTCATCAGAGCTTGTATTGGGAATTTAGTTATACCCTGTACATATACATACATATGTGTGTACGTGTGTGTGTGTATATATATATATATATATATATATATATATATATGTGTGTGTGTGTGTGTGTGTGTGTGTGTGTGTGTGTGTGTGTGTGTGTGTGTGTGTGTGTGTTCATTGGTAGGATAAGTTTCTTGTATATATCCATATGTAGGCTAAATCTGATATAATATTATGCAGGTTATGTCTATTGTATGTAATCGTGTGGGAATGACAAGGAGGGTTGAAATAGAATAATGGTCGGCAACGACATACTGCAAATATTCCACAACACCTGGAGTAATTTTAACCAAGCTTAGCAGACATAAAACTTACAATCTCGAAAAGGTTTCATGGGGGTGAGGGTTAGAGACCTCTAGCACCTCCACGACGAGGGAGAGATGGGGCGAGAACTGAATATAATTAAAAATACCTGATTTGTCAAATTCATAGTGCTCAGGGTCGCTAAGCTCATTGGTGGTATTCCGGCGACATTTAAAGTCAAATTTTACTCTTATCAACCCTAAGAGCGGCGAGAATGTGAGAAGGAGCGTAAAATAAAACGAGGAAAGAGTAGAGATTGCTGTCGAATGCATAGGTTTTGAGGTCATTAAACTAATTGGTGAAAATCCAGATAGCATTTAAGACCAAGTTTACCCTAGCAACCCTACGTGGATGAGAAGAAGTGGAAAATAAAATGTACAAAATGACCGAGATTAATGTCGAAACCGTGTTTATCGGCGGTCGCTTATTTAATTTGTGACAGTCTCGATGATATTTATATCCATATTCGATCCCCAGGGGAAGGGGTTCAGAAGAGGTGAAAAATTCCGATTGAGGGTCTTTCCACTTTTCAGCGGTTGCCCTTTTACCAGCCGGCTGCTGGCCCTTCACATCCACATGTGTCAATCACAGAGGTAGATGATCAGCAGCCAGTGTAGGGGTGACATGTGGTTAGCATGTCGAGTCCCCCAGCCGTTATAGCTGGTTCCTCAACCTGGAGCCGCTACTTATTGTAGCTACCCAATTGCCTCACGATGCTGGGTGGGCACCGGTCCCATACTGGCTGAAATACCATGAGAAAATTTCTTCCCCCATGGAGACTCGAACCAGCGCAAGTCCCGTAGCTCTGCGCCAAGGCTTCCTACCTTAACCGCTCGGCTACGGCGCGGGACAAGAGGTGAAAAATACAATTTCAAAAAGTGGTCCAGTTTAGAGTCGAAGCCTTAGATTTTGGAGTCGCTATACTGTTTGGTCACGGTTCCGAGGACATTTAAACCCAAGTTTGACCTCTAATACCCTACGAGGAGAGACAAGAAAGGGGCAAAAATAAACAGACAATACTGACTGAGATTAATATTGGATTCATAGTTTTCGGGGTTGTTAATCTGATTGGCGGCAGTGCAAATGACACGTAAGCACAAGTTTTAACTGTCAGTAGTGAAATATAATATGTCCAAAATAATATGTCTAACCCCTAGTTTTCGGAGTCGCTGTGCTCATTCATGATGTTGCAGATATCATGTAAGTCCACGTTTGACCTCTAGCATTCCTAAGGGCGAGTGCTAGGGTGACGAATGATGAAAAATTTCTAACATTACACTTATTAGTGTCTAATTCATAGTTTTCGGTGTCGCTAAACTCATAGGTCACACTCCCAATGACATTTAAACCAAAGTTTGATCCTTAGAGTTGTTAGCAGTCTGAAAAGGGACGAAATATATAAATAGTCATAAATTAGGTATACTAATGTTCAATTCATTGTTTTCGGGATTAGTGAAATGAAAGTGACACTCCCGATGCTCAAGTACTGACCCCATGTGCATAAGGGGATGACAAGGGGTGAAAAATAAAATGTACAAATTGTCCAAGAATAGTGTGGAATAGTTTTAGGGGTCACTAAGATGACTAGTGCCAAGAAGCTTGGGAACAGCGCCGGGCAATCGGCTAGTAGTAAAAAAAAATACACATTCATTACAAAGCTTCAGAAAATGAGTAAACATTAATATGTAATTAAATCTTATTTATACAAATACGGTTTAAACTGTAAGGTCACATAGCCAATAGAACCTTCAGTTGTATCCAATAGATTGCCAGTTTTTTTTTTCCTGACGCTAAATAAAACTTAGTAAGTGCAGTTTAAGTCTATGGATCCACTATACATTTTGTAAACTTATACAGTATACCAAATGAATATTTATGAATTAAGTTCACTTGTTTTAATACTATGACATTTTAAAATGATGGTTATGATGAGTATACAGTATACCAAATGAATATTTATGAATTAAGTTCACTTGTTTTAATACTATGACATTTTAAAATGATGGTTATGATGAGTATACAGTATACCAAATGAATATTTATGAATTAAGTTCACTTGTTTTAATACTATGACATTTTAAAATGATGGTTATGATGAGTATACAGTATACCAAATGAATATTTATGAATTAAGTTCACTTGTTTTAATACTATGACATTTTAAAATGATGGTTATGATGAGTATACAGTATACCAAATGAATATTTATGAATTAAGTTCACTTGTTTTAATACTATGACATTTTAAAATGATGGTTATGATGAGTATACAGTATACCAAATGAATATTTATGAATTAAGTTCACTTGTTTTAATACTATGACATTTTAAAATGATGGTTATGATGAGTATACAGTATACCAAATGAATATTTATGAATTAAGTTCACTTGTTTTAATACTATGACATTTTAAATGATGGTTATGATGAGTATACAGTATACCAAATGAATATTTATGAATTAAGTTCACTTGTTTTAATACTATGACATTTTAAAATGATGGTTATGATGAGTATAACAGTATACCAAATGAATATTTATGAATTAAGTTCACTTGTTTTAATACTATGACATTTTAAAATGATGGTTATGATGAGTATACAGTATACCAAATGAATATTTATGAATTAAGTTCACTTGTTTTAATACTATGACATTTTAAAATGATGGTTATGATGAGTATACAGTATACCAAATGAATATTTATGAATTAAGTTCACTTGTTTTAATACTATGACATTTTAAAATGATGGTTATGATGAGTATACAATATACCAAATGAATATTTATGAATTAAGTTCACTTCTTGTTTTAATACTATGACATTTTAAAATGATGGTTATGATGAGTATACAGTATACCAAATGAATATTTATGAATTAAGTTCACTTGTTTTAATACTATGACATTTTAAAATGATGGTTATGATGAGTATACAGTATACCAAATGAATATTTATGAATTAAGTTCACTTGTTTTAATACTATGACATTTTAAAATGATGGTTATGATGAGATTGGTCCTGGTAATACAATTCCATCCGAGTAAATGATTTCGTCGGCGTGTTCCTATATCGCCTCAAAGAATAAGAAAATATAATATCAATGTATCCGTAGAGAACCAATAATAATATCCACATTTGTAATCTTATTACGAACTAGTAATAAATTATGCATATTGGTTTCTTGAGGAAATAAGTTTAAAATATAGTATTTCAATATAATATTGCATTTCTGTAGAGTTACTGACATTTATTCACAGAAGAAAGAACACACAGAATAAAACCACATCCTTTTTGTTCAAATAAAGCTCTAAATTCTACTGTAAATTGAATAGAGTTGTAGATATTTTATCTTGAAATGTCACTTGTCCGCTCTGAAATTGATTACTTAATCATGAAGTTCGAACAGTTTACTTGTGTTCTGTTAGAAGTTACGTGAAGTTAATGGAAGTTAATTAAGTAGAATCTGCAACCACTTTTCAGAAGTGTTGGCCTCTGTGCACTAGTAGTTACATTATAATGTTACTGTAAAGTGCGTGAAATTTACCTTATGATTGATGTTTCTGCTCCCAGGTGGCGCGAAGATCACAGCGTTACCAAATATCCTCTCATTCGCTATCGATCTTCAATGACGCTATACCCAAATCATCTTAATTTTCAGAGTTATCTTGCGAATAAGAATTAGAACTGCCATTGCCTACTAATACAATCACACATCGAATTCCTTCTTCTAAAATGCCTTCTAGTTTCCAGGCCTCTACGATGAAGATTTATTACGTTTTACTACGTTCTCCCCGATTTCTCTCTTTTTCTTATCCATCAATAGAATGACCATGAACTTTCGTCACTGTCTGAGGCTTATTGTTGTCTGTCACACGTGCCTTCAATTCTGCACAATTCAACTCAATTTGAAGTCGCAATGATAAAGTGAAATGCAGATTACAACATGTTAATTATTTTTGGCAATTTAAACTGTTATGTAAATAAGGAAAGAGATTGATGATATTTAATATTTCCATCAGTTCTGCCTTGTCTACATCTCCAAATAGTAGGCCTCATGACGTAATCTTCAAACTATCAAAGTCAGACGATAATGGGGATGGTGGTGTTTGCTCTATTGTGTTCCAATTGTGTTTAAAACGCCGTAAGTGACTAATTGACTTTTTTGACGTAATTTATCGATAGGATATCCCTAGGAAGGATGGAAGCTGGGCATATACAACGTGAACTACCACAAACCGTTGAAATATCTCAAACTATGATTTCAAAACTATGGACTCATTTCAAACAACAGAAAATATTCACAGAAAGCAATACCAAGATCTCCAGGAGAAAAAGTAGCAAGGGATGATCGTTGTCTGTTAACAGCCCATTGTAAAATGGAACTCATTTTCAACCTGCCTTCCTAACAGCAACAGTGTACTGTACAGGATGTTGTTTCAAACTATCCACAATATTGTCTTCGTGCTGAGAACTCTTTGTTCGTAGCCCTAGGACATGTATTCCAATAACACGATGACATCGTACAGACTGTAGAAACTGGACAGAGGAACATCGTGGTTAGAGTACATGTTGAATATTTTGTTCTCTGACGAGTCACGATTCAACGTGGAACTTGATAAGAACTGATGTCCCCTTATCTAGAGGGAAAAAAGGGCCACGAAACAATCTAACTTTTGTGCAGTACTTAAATTCGATATTGCGGTGGTAGGTTTGTGGTTTGGGAAGCCATCAGTATTGATGGACGTAGGGGCACTTTGGATGATATAGAGATCTACATCACCCAAGCTGGCAATTTGACAGCTGTTAGGTGTATTTGAGGGAAGTAGATTATACAGGGAATGATTGGAAAGCATTGCTCAGGATAGGGATGCATGGAGAGCTTATGTCCGCGCGGCCATGAACCTACGGGTTCGATAGTGCCAGTGAGTAAGTAAGTAAGGTGTTCAGACAAGATCATCTACCCTTTTATGTGCCTTATGACGTGCCATTGATGATTAGTTTCTTCTAATGAGCGATAATGCTTGTACCCATAACTAAGTAACTAACTCACTGGCACTATCGAACCCGCAGGTTCATGGACATAAGCTCTCTATGCATCCCTATCCTGAGCTAATGTTTTCAATGCTTGTATTCATACAGAAATTATTCCAGCAGGGTAAGGTTCCGAATGTATGCAATGCTCAGCATGCTGACTGGAATTAAAATCAATTCAGCGTGTATGATATGCATTAAGTAGACTCGTTACAAATAGACCAGTACATTCCCTACTCTTTCAGAGTTGCAGATTGTTTTTTATGGCAGAATAGCCACGTATACCCAAACAACTCATTTATCTTCTAATTGAGTCCATTCCACGTAAGTATTCGAAAGAGTTGGCAGTTCGATGAGCCCATTCACCACAGAAGGCTAGTTAATATTGTTAATGTTCAATTTTTTTGTTCAATTATCCCTCAGCCATGAACGCAGATTAAAAGACCTTGCATTAAGACGTCCTTTTGTATTTAACAGAATATCATACTGTGCAGAATATATGAATGGAATAAAATATCTCATATACATGGTTTCTGATATCTTGTCTGTTCCCTATTTAAAAGAGTGTATGTCTGTGTGTGTGTGTGTGTGTACATATATATATATAACAACTTTTTTGTTCAAAGAGAAATCTTTGTATTAAAGAAAATCTCTATATAATAATATTTTATTACTATTATTTATTATTATTATTATTATTATTATTATTATTATTATTATTATTATTATTATTATTATTATTATTATTATTATTATTATTATTATTATATTGCAAAATACCATACACAGCAGAAACAGATATAAATAACAAAATAAATAAGTTTAATTATATAACAGGTACACTAAAGAGAACTTTGAAAAATAAAGCCAGGAAAGACTCTATAATTAAATTATACAAGAAAATGACATTGTCAATTATTACTTATGGATCCGAAACATGGACAGTGACAACACAACAGTCTGACGGAATACAAGCTGCTGAAATGAGATTCCTCAGACCAATAGCAGGGTATCAAAGAACAGACAAAAACATAACACAGATATAAGACAACAACTAAAAGTAGAGTAATTAAACTCAACAATAGAGAAATACAGAACAAACTGGAAAGAACACTTGGCAAGGATGACTGAGAATAGAATACCAAAAGCAGCATACAACTATTCACCACGAGGAAGAAGAAGTTTGGGAAGACCAAGGAAAACATGGAAAGAGCAGCAATTTGGAGCCGGAACAGGCTAGTAAATAAGCCTAAATCGTGAAGATTATTATTATCATTATTATTATTGTTGTTATACAAAACTCTCTCTGTTCCTTAGTACAACTTGTCCTATGAAAGTACATTTACGTATTCCACGTTGCCAGAACCTTATAAGACATGACCTGGTGGAGAACGGTTTTTATTCTGAATTACTTAATACTTTTTTTACCTTTAAACCATTTGAAGGGCTCCTCATATGAGTAAATGAGTAGCATATCCTGGACACCAACTATACATTGCGAACATGTAATTCACTCATGTCATAATTAATAATAAAAATTTAATCTACCCGTCAAGCTATTGTAAGAACCAGACAGTGTTTGGGATAAGTATAAAAAAAATATATATAGCCTACATGGATAGTAATTCTGTCCTAGGGCAGGTCTCTCATGTTTTGCAGTTTGACTAGGGAGTTACAGGTGTGCTAGCTTCCCCTTTCTTTCCACACTGGTGAAGGATGATAATGAAAGTGATAAGGGTGATGGTGATGGGCGGATGATTTTCGGGGACTGTTTGGCCCTAAGCTTCCTGACATTTGTCTTATAGGTGAGGAAAACTCCGAAAAAACCTCAACCAGGAGTCTTGTCACGACCGAGAATCGAACTCGGACCCGCTGCGTGACAAGGCAGCACGCTACCTCGAGACAACAGCGGTGGACTTATATATGCCAATATATATATTGGTGCACGTCATCCAACAAAATTTATCTTAATATTTTCTCTAGAAACTTTAAAAAAAAATTGACCATTATGTAGGGAAAATTGGGTTTATTAAATCCACTAATACATTTTTTAAATTTAAATTTTGGAAATTATGATTATATATATATATATATAAATTTAAAAAAATGTGTTAGTGGATTTAATAAACCCAATTTTCCCTATATGATGGTATTTTTTTTTAAAGTTTCTAGAGAAAATATTAAGTTAAATTTTGTTGGATGACGTGTACCAATATGATGGCATGCCTGATGATCAGAAATTTGCATGCAATGTCATGAACTTCCTATTTCAAGAGAATGGAATATATCAATGAAACAGTGTCATGCAATATTGCTTACTCGTAAAATAAATCAAATTGTATAGTTATAACTAGTTTATACTCATGTAAATATGGACACTGCCGTCTGTCTGCACGAATTCCTGGAATAGCTTTCCAGATTAAGATCGTGAGCGAAAAATGCTGGTACGAACAAGTGTTGAAGGAATTAATTTTTTATACGAAGGACACATTTCTTTACAAATATATAACCTTGCTATTACTTCTGGACAGTGAGCAATGCGTGACATTTTGACCTTGTATAACCAGTGCTCCACCACGCAATTCTTTGTTTTATTTTTTTTAACTTCAGTTTTGTTGGGAGCTCCAAAATCTTTGGTCATATCAAATCTAAGATATATGGGTTATATCAATATAGGCCTAATGCATAGTCTGTGTTTAGTTGAATATCTTGGGTTAGTCAGAGATGAGAAAGCATGGAAATTCTGTGTTATATATGAATGCAAATGTGTTTGTATACTTTTTTTTTCGTTCTTTAATAATTGTGGAATGTCCACCGCTGTGGTCTCGAGGTAGCGTGCTGCCTTGTCACGCAGCGGGTCCGGGTTCGATCCCCGGTCGGGACAGTTTTCCTGGGTGAGGTTTTTATCGGGATTTTTCCTCACCTGTAAGACAAATGTCAGGAAAACTTTATGGCCCAAACGGTCCCCGAAATCATATGGCCATCGCAATCATCATCATTCATATTCATCTTAGATTAAGCTTAGTATTAGGGACTCTCCTGGCGCACCACTATGATCATCATCACCCATCATATCATCGGGGCAACGTAACCCCTCCTTCCAGGCGCCCCAACCTCAGAAGTGGTTACAAGTACGCCATGCCAGGAGAGAACACCAGGAATGTCGAAAGGCAATCTGGGGCATTTGAAAAAAAATCGTGGAATATATATATGCACGATCGACCGTACAGATCATACGCACTGTTATTGTCAATGTACCGATATTTTATAAAAAATTATACATTCCACTACAAACGTATGTTGTGTGTGTGTATGTGTGTGAATGTGGATTCCGTTAGATTTATAGTATATTGTTAATTTATTAATTAATCACATTGTTTGCTTTTATAGAATAGAATAGATTTATTTAGCCTGTTGGAGTTAAGGCCATGTGGCCTTCTCTTCCACTCACCAGGACCAGCATATGTTACATATAAATACAAAAAAATACAATAATAGTACATACTAAACAATTAATTATCTGTCAAATTGAATAGTAATGAAAATAATGTATAATAATACAATAATATTAAATACAATTAAAATTAAATTAATGATAGAATGTACAGAGATACGAATAACAGTTCGAATCTATTATACACAAAAAGAAAAGATAGAAAGAAAAAATACAAAGAAAATAATAAACTATAATGAATTAATCAATCGCTTATTATACAAGCCATTAGGTAAATCTTAAAACTATTTTTATTAAATAATGAAAAAACAAATTATTAATTTTTAAAAAGTAATTGATTTATTTATGCCTTTAATGTAAATTTATTGACCATTAATTTTAATGGAATATGAAAAGACGATTAAGGATGATATGAAACTGGAAATGAAATTATTTGCCTTGGAACTGAGGACAGCCACGAAAAAAACTCGGGTTGGTCGGCTTCGGGCTTTGATTCCTGTACTTCCCGAAAACGTCGTTAAATGCTACCGTTAGAGTCAATTCGCGCATTATTTAACTTGTTTTTTCGTCACATTAGTCAACTGCAAACGTGAACCACGACTTTGGTTGTAAAACCATTGCCGAGGATTTTCAACTTTTTATATTAGATTCACTCTCCTGGTGCTTCATTGTCATTTTTTTATCATTCAACATATAATCGGAGTAACGTAACTCCACCTTCCAGGTGCTCCAACCTAAGAAATTGATTACAATTCCGCCAAGCCAGGGGAGAAAGCTAGATATGTTATAAAATACAGTCTGGTGGCATTACTTACTTACTTACATACTCACTGGCACTATCGAACCCGTAGGTTCATGGCCGCGCGGACATAAGCTCTCCATACATCCCTATCCTGAGCTAATTCTTTCCAATCATTCCCTGTATAATCTACTTCCCTCAAATCATAGTTAATGTTATTCTCCCACCTCGTTCTTGGTCTACCAAACTGGGCATTTTCCCTCTGGTTTTCTTACAAGAAGCTTCCATGTACCTCTTTCATTCCCCATATGTGCAACATGTCATGCCCATCGCAGTCTACGAGACTTAACTGTTCTTATTATATCTGGCTTCCTATAAAGACCATGTAGTTAATTGTTATGTAAGTCTTCTCCATTCACATGTCTGTTTATCTCTCTTTGGTCCAAACATTTTCCTAAGTACTTTATTCTCAAATATCCGTAATCTCCTTTCCTCCCTTAAAGTAAGAGTCCATGTTTCGCACCCATATAATATAACTGGTAGAATTACAGTTTTATATATTTTCAGTTTAACGTTTTTTGAAAGGAGTTGGGACATCAAGAGTCTCTGCAATGCATAATAGCACGCATTTCCAGAATTGAGCCTATGTTTAATTTCTTTGTGCATCTCATTCCTATTTTGTGATTATTGTTCCTAGGTATTTGAATTCAGCCACTTCCTCAAAATTTCCCTCATTTGTCATTAGCTGTCCATTTCCATTATATACTGAATTTCTACGTGTGACCATATATTTAGTTTTACTGATATTTACTTGCAGTCCTAATTTCTTAGTGTTACTCAATAGTGTGTGCATGTTGGCCTTTAGTATCTCCTCGCTATCGGCCAGTAGTACTACATCATCAGCATAAACTAACAGCTTATTAATACCATTCAGTTGTAAGCCTTCCTCATTCTCTAAAGATTTAATGGCATGCTCTAGTGCAAAATTAAATAGTAGAGGAGATAGTGTATCTCCTTGCTTCAATCCATTCTGGATTTCAAAAGTGTCCGAAAACTGTTTGCCTACACGCACCCTACTCTTTGAGCCATTTAGACACATTCGTATAAGTCTAACTAACTTTTTAGGAATTCCGAACTCCAGCAGGATACTATATAACTTCTCCCTCTTAATTGAATCGTATGCTTTTTTGAAGTCTATGTATAGTTGATGTACAGTACCATTAGGGCTATATTCCCATTTCTTTTCTAAAATCTGTCTTAAGCTAAAAATCTGATCTGTTATAGACCTGTTTCTTCTAAATGCACATTGATGATCTCTTAAAATGTCATCAATATAGGGAGTTAAGTCTACTTACTAATATATTTGTTAGAATTTTGTACAAAGTTGAGAGGAACGAGATGCCCCTGTAGTTGCTGCAATCAGTTTTATCTCCTTCCTTATACATTGGTACGATTATCAATTCTTTTCAGTCTGGTGGCATTGGAAAAAACAATTCATATAAAATATATGTATGTAAATGATAACGGAATTCTGATTTTTTGTTTGCAATTCACTGATTAAAACAAAACAGAAGCTGATATAATGTGATAACTCTTACTAGAAACATTAATATCGGTTTGCATTGCCTTGAATTCAATCCGGCGCACATTGTTTTGTAGCCAGAAATGTCACAACAAGATAGGAAGCCGGTCATATTATTCAAAATTCCTAACATTTTGGTTTCTCATTTTTACCGTAATATGCAAGAGTAGTCCACCGCTGTGGTCTCGAGGTAGCATGCTGCCTTGCCACGCAGCGGGTCCGGGTTCGATCCCCGGCCAGGGCAGTTTTTCTGGGTGAGGTTTTTATCGGGGTTTTTCCTCACCTGTAAGACAAATGTCAAGAAAACTTTAAGGCCCAAACGGTCCCCGAAATCATATGACCATCATCGTCATCATCCTTGTCATTATCATCATCATCCTTCACCGGTGTGGAAAGCAACGGGAAGGCATCACACCTACAATTCCCTAGAAAAGCTGCAAGCATAGCATGAAAATACTATGATTGCAGTGAAAGACCTGCCTTCGGGCAGAAATACTATGGAATGGAATGTAAGAGTAATATCGCAATATCTGTCGAAATGTATAGTTACTTACCTTAACTACAAAAGGTTATTTTGCGAATTTTTTAGGTTATGGCAGCTTATTACTGTTTCTGATCTCGGCTTTTTCTTTTCCCACATAGATAGGCCTACATGGCGTTCCTATCACAGTACTCTTTCCGATGTGAACGGAACATTTAAGATAGGTAAATAGCACATTATTTAACAAAGTTCCTTAACAACTGAGATCACTAGCGTCGTAATTAAAAATAGGCGAGTAAGAGAGAACGTTTGCCAGACCTCTTATTTCGGGCTTGAGGTTCTTTTAGGCGCCGTAAATTTATGATCCGACGTACTCTAAAAAAATCCATCGACCCTGGCCGGGTTTGAACCCGGAGACTTTAACTTCATTTATAGAGTGCCACTTCCCTATATATAGTATTAAACAAAACGTCAGTGATAACTGGAAAGAAAAAATCCTCAATTTTAGAATATATTGACCCTTAAAATCATATTATGCAGCATATCCGAGTTGACCTTTCCTGACAGTCTCTATCTAGCGGTCTTTCAAGGAATTATGAAAATTTAATTCTGTTGTTAACTAGCTGGCTCAGGTGATTTTTCTAAATTTCATACACTAGGCCTATCATTTATGATAATTATAAGGCCTTTGATTTTTCAGGGACACACACTGTGGTCCGAACTCCTTGTAATTTGCTTTATAGTTCAGAAAACTCTGAAAAACCTCAACCAAAATAGTCAACGCGACCAGGAATCGAACACGTTCACTCTCTGAGAGGAAACGATCTTACTCCTAGACCAAATAGATTGTCTTGTCGAAAGTTGTTAGCCTATTTTCTTCTTTGAATGTTCTTTAATTTATTACTCATCAGTTTTGAAGGACAGGTGTTATAATTAAGACTAAGGAAATCGTTCGACCAAGATTTGATTTATGGCTTAACCTGTTTGTTGAAGCTTGTGGGAAGAATTTTATTGACTTCAATTCATTTCCAAGTGTTTCCGAAACAAAGTTGCGCCATTTTCCTGGCATTGCTCTGGGTCAAGGTTATGCATATATCCGGGCCAAGTTCAACTCATCTACCTCTTTCTTTTTGTGTCTGTTCAGAAATACAGACCCTATTTAACCCTCATTTTGTTTTTGCAGAGAATCAAACAGGTTGCACAGAACAAAAATTTTCAACCTTAATACTTACAAACTTTATTGTATTTTAAAATAGAAATCCTTATTATGAGAAATTCATTACTAAAGCGCCTGTCAAGAATACGAAAAACAAAAATGAATTCTTAATGCATTCTTCTTCTATTTAAAGAGATTCCTAGATACTATTTTTTTTTATGAAGTTATTTAACATCTTGAATAAGTTGCTATTCAATAAACTGAGTGAGGATGAAAGGCCGACTTATTTCTCTCAATAATTTTATATTTTTAACTGAGGATCTTTTACGACACGAGGCCAACATCTTTACGTATTTACTGTAAGAAGAAAATTACAATTAAAATATTTACGCCTTGAAAAATAGGCTACATTAGTCCCGGCAGCCAATCCATCAGATACAGAATGTTTGAATAAAGGTGGTCCAAAATGGAGTAAAAACTAAGAGAAACATGAAAGTTTGAGTAAACATGGGTACGTAAACTAACCGGTTACGGAATGTAATTTTTCTCTTATTGGATACTAACAAGGGAACTGTCAATCATTGCATGTCGATACCTACCTTGAAATTTCTTCCAGAGAAGCGTTGCGATGTACCAAGGTCCTGTCCAAAATAGTATTTGCCCTTTTTAGCTGCAAGGCATTAACATCCAGCCCCAAATATCTCATTTAAACTACAGGGAAGTAAATTGAGTAACCTTCAATACCTGCCGTCCAAACCGCTTCCCGCCGCAATTCACTTCGCTCTTACTCAGAGTGTCCATCTGCTCCACACAGTGGGTTGCCATTATTGGATTCTGTACCTTGCAGTTAAATACGACAGATTTATTTTGACACATCCTTGGTATATATTATAACACTTTTCTGGGAGAAAAGGTAGGTTTCGGCATGCTAATGTTGACAGTTCCCTTGTGAGTAAGAATTCCAAAAACCTATTGCATAAGTGTAAACAAACCATGAATAATGTATTCACGTAGACTTTCACGGCCGGAGTTGCTATGATGATCTTGAAGAAGATTTTTGGGCTGTAGGCCGAAAATCTTCTTCAAGATCATCAAACCATGAATAGATCCCAAACGTTTACACTAACTACGATTGGACGGTTTTTGGAGTAACGACAGAAAATTGTACGTCACATTTCTCTAGTGAAATGAAGAAGGGCGTAGTACCTTCAATATTACGTTTCTTTCACATTGGACGGTTTTGAACGTAAAACAAACAAAAATTATACGTCCGCATTCTTTAGGGCTAACTGTTTGTTATTCACTCTGCTTTTTTATTATTCAATATGCGGGAATTTTAATTTAACAACATTTTACTGCTTTGGGCCTATCAATTTTAGTTTATGTAATTCCAAGTTATGGTAATGATTTTTTTTAAATTAAGAAGAGCATGGGATTTTTCACATCCGTTATCGTACCATTTAGCAGTCGTCAATGTCTAGAATCAACTGAGCCGTGCCGTGCCTTTGGCTTAGTGGCGGAAGTACGTGATTCTAAATGCATGATTTCATATTGGACGGTTATCGGTCGTACTGCAGCGTTAATGACCACGAGATTTTACTTGTGTTTAGCTTGAAAAAATCTATATTTTTGTGTATGATATTGCTGGAAAGTTGTTTAGTTTATTGCTTTGTTGGATTTATTTATTTCTGTGAAATGACTGAAGTTTATATTGTTTAAAAACAACTTTTTTACAGTCCTATATTTCTGCAGAATGCTCAAGGGCTGGTAATATTAACTTTGGTTGCAGTGATTAATATATTTTAACCCAGTTGCAAGAATCATATTTAATTTTCTCCTTCTACTTCGTTTTTCTTCTTCGTCTTCGCTATCATTGGACGATCACTTTTGAAACTTCCCATAGACCCTAAATAGCAACGTGTAATTACCGTTGTAACATTGGATTAATTACAATATTAAATACTTAGGCTTTTTTAGTATTAATATTTTACTTGTATAATTTCTCAATTTTATATTCTATATTAACTGTTAAACTGTCCACCGCTGTGGTCTCGAGGTAGCGTGCTGCCTTTGTCACGCAGAGGTCCCGGTCGGGACAGGCTCTTGGGTGAGGTTTCTTCGGGGTTTTTTCCTCACCTGTAAGACAAATGTCAGGAAGCTTAGGGCCCAGCGGTCCTCAAAAATCACCCAGCAATCATCATCATCCTTATCATTATCATCATCATGCTTCGCCGATGTGGAAAGCAAGGGGAAGCTACCACACCTATAATTCCCTAATACAGCTGCAAAGAATAGTACGAAAATGCTATGATTGCACTACCCTCGGGCAGAATTAAATAAAAAAAACTGTTAAACTGAGTGCCCAATAGATATAAATCTAAGACACAAATTCATTTAAATATTTAAAATTATTTCAAATAAATTAATATTGTTTGAAGTATTTTTAAAAAAATAATTCTTATATAATAAAATTTTAGAAATTTTGTAAAGAACTTTATGAAATATTTAAAGGATTTTTCTTCCGTTTGTGGTAACATTTGACATTTCGTGATGTTTGTGTGTGTGGTAATTGCCTGAACCCACGAAAGTTCGATGCCCAAGTTACAACTTTTAACAAGTTAAGTTGCCAGACGTCGGCGCTGATTCCTATCTTAACAGCACCGCCCTTTACCAACTTCAACTCGTATAGTTTTATTTGTTCAATCCCAATCATTTTTAAATCCCCCTAATTTACAAATAGACCTCGTTTATTTTTGACAAATGCCTACATAATAATATATAAAATTGGTATCTGGTAAGTCAGTCGTCCTCAACTAAATTATTAAATTTCCTCAAGTAATTCCAAATATGGAGGCCTTTCAAAAACAATGTTTCATCTTCTGCATGCTTTAATATGAATTTTAGAATTATTGATTAAATGCCTATATAGCTCTTTATTTCTTATTTATACTTTAACATCTAAGCTCATATCGCGTTTAGACACGTTGGTTATAAACGCTAAGTTATGAATTTCCATTGTGTTTTTAATTCATTTCTTATTTTTAGAAGCCTTGGAGATTGTAAGTATTTTGAAGCTCATCCAGTTCGGACAAAGATAATATTAGAAAATAAACCAATAGAACAAGTGGTAAGATATAACTTCCTAGGTTGCGAAATATCATACACAACGGAAACAGATATAAATAACAAACTCAATAAGTTTAATTATATAACAGGAACACTAAAACGAACTTCGAAAAATAAAGCCAGGAAAGACTCTATAATGAAATTATACAAGACAATGACAGTGTCTATTATTACTTCTGGATCCGTAACATGGACAGTGACAACACAACAATCAGCCAGATTATAAGCTGCTGAAATGAGATTCCTCAGACCAATAGCAGGATATCAAAGAACAGACAAAAAACATAACACAGAAATAAGACAACAACTAAAAGTAGAGGAATTAAACACAACAATAGAGAAATACAGAACAAACTGGAAAGAACACTTGGCAAGGATGACTGAGGATAGAATACCAAAAGCAGCATACAGCTATTCACCACGAGGAAGAAGAAGTTTGGGAAGACCAAAGACAACATGGAAAGAGCAACAATTTGGAGCCGGGACAGGATAGTGGATAAGCCTAAACCGTGAAGAAGAAGAAGAAGAAGATTTTTAGAAGCTTTACTATCTAAGATCTTACTTACTGTAGGATATTTTATTGTGCATTGAGAAATCTATGTGTTGATATCGTTGTATTTCCTCAAGTAGTTCGCTAATTTTAATGTTAATTTTAAATTGTGAATATGACGAAATAAATTAAGAGTAATTATTCCTAATTCCTTGATTTATAAAATTAAACATAAACTTACTCATCAATTTTCATCTATTAGATTTTTTAATTGCGAAAATTTACAAAATCCTAATGAAAACATATTTTTTTATAATTTTTTTTCATACCACATAGTCAAATAGGTCCTGGTAAATGAAAATCCGACACCACAACTTTTGTCTTGACAACAGGAGAAAACCAAGAAAACTTGGTCATGATTTGACGGTACGGGTGTTTAAACCGAAAACGTCTAAATATGATATTGAAAACTTACCACCTGAGCCATCTCCCTTGGTCCAGGAGGCATGAGGCAAGGAAAAGTACCTACAAGGGAAAAGATTAAATAGAGATAGAGAAGAGGAGAGAGAGAGAGAGAGAGAGAGAGAGAGAGAGAGAGAGAGAGAGAGAGAGAGAGAGATATTAATTTAATAATGTGCATTCACAAAATAATATTATACTGAATAAGAAAATAAATATATTGCTATATGCAGATGATATCGGAAAAATACAGAATAATGATGAGAACTTACAACGTTCAGTATATAAGTTGAGTCAATCTGGCACGAATATAACTTTAAATATGCACAAAAAGACAAAAGTAATGGTCCATTGAGGAAAATATCCTGTACGCTCCAAAATATTGGAACAAGTATCTACTTCTGATTATATTTGTTGCAATACAAGCTATGATAAAGACGGAGATTTAGAAACAAAATTGACTAAATTTCAGTCAGTATGTGGGACAATAAATAGAATTCTCTACAATAAAACCCGAAAAGACCCAAAATTAAAGTTTTGTATGATAATAGATGTGCCGATATTAATGTTCGGTAGGGAGTCCTGGATATTACAGGAAAGAGAGAGAACTAAGTTTCAATCGGCTGAAATGAGGTTCGTTCGTAGAGTAAAAGGCTGCACAAAAATGAATCTGATAAGAAATGAAGATATAAGAGACGAATTGAATATCACCATCTTCTTCAGGCTCTCGGCCTGTTCCGCTCTCGAAATTGAATATATACAACTTAAATGAGAAAAAAGAGGAATATAAAGAAAATTGGAGAGCCCACCTGGATCCCATGAATAAGAAAGAATCCCAGCACTAGCGTATAACTATCAACCTCAAGGAAGAAGAGATGTGAGACGTCCGAGGAAGATCTGGTTCCAACAGTGTGAAGACGGAACAGGCAAGATTGCATAATCCCTGATGATGATGATGATTATGATGATATTATAGTGACTAATGAAAAAAAACAGATGCACAAGTACAGTAGGGAAGCTTGTTTTGTGCCTGTCAGGCTTAAGTGAGCTTAAAGTGTCAATCACTCGTAAGATTTCAGCTGAGTCGGTAAATCACATGTTTGTATAAACTCATACTTTTAAGTGACAAAACCATGAACAGTAGCAACGAACTAATGTCATCCTCAAATTCTTATTGGCTAAAGCTACGTTTATGATGTCGTGTTTTCAAGGCGATGATGCCACTTGATACTAGTCGCCTCTGCAATGCATTCTTCGTGACGTCAGTTATTTGTAGGTCATGGCAGGAGCGTCTGGTAACCGAAGAGAATCAATGTGATGATGCATCATTATTGATCTTGCAGAATTTACCGTTTTAAATTACACTACGTCATACTTGCACATGGCTACACTGACGTCCGCAGACTTGCAATCAAATAATCCAGATGGCAATTAAAAATCGCAGGATCAATTAAGATATGATTTGTATTAATCCTTCAGTAATAAAAATGGACTATTTTCGCAATTTAATAAAACAGTATTCTCATATTAGTGTATCATATTAAACATGTCATAAATGATAATAGACGGAACGTAAAATAATATGAATTTCTGGACTTTTTTTTTCTTAACATACCTTATGTTTTTGAAATACTACAAAACACAATCATAAAATAAAATAAGTTAAAATATATGTTCTTAGGTAAGATCCGTCGTCCTCAACTTATAAAATATGTATTCTTTATGTCTGTAGGCCTTTCAGAACACCATCTTCAGCAGGTCCCTCTTCGCTACAACATCCAGTATGATGGTTGATGCTGCTGGTCCTATTGTGGTGTTTTTTTAAGATTTTAAGATTTATTTAGCCTGGTGGAGTTAAGGCCATGTGGCCTTCTCTTCCACTCACCAGGACAAACATATATTACATAAGAATATAACAATCTTAATTAACTCTAATATTAAACACTAAGTAAAAATTTGATCAAAAGATAATATCTAATATACATATTACGATCTATAATACAACCAGTTAATATTAGTTAAAATTAAGACTAAAACTAATAATAAAATGTATACAAACAAGACATATTAAATTGTCCCTGTCTAGTGTATATAAAAAACAGGAAAATAATGAGATATAGAAAACTAATTTTACGATTATACAATATTTAAAACAAAACAAATAAAAATATTTGTTATTCTTAATATTATTTACATAAATAATTAAATATATTAATATTGCTAAAAGAATACTATCAGTGAGGTGTATATAAGTTAGTTTGTTATTAAATAATTTTTTAGTTTGTTTTTGAAGGATGTTATAGTTTGACAGTCTCTGACATAGGGTGGAAGGGCGACATTAGGACCAGCAGCATCAACCTTCATTCTGGATGTTGTAGCGAAGAGGGACCTGCTGAAGATGGTGTTCTGAAAGGCCTACAGGCATAAAGAATACAGATTTTATAAGTTGAGGACGGCGGATCTTACCTAAGAAGGTATATTTTAACTTATTTTATTTTATGACTCTCCACCTCAACAGTTTTAACAATGAATTTTATTAGTATTGAAAACACAATCATGTATTTAAACGCACCAAAAGTGAAAACGGTTCACCGTTTTACGGAAGAGCTCATACAGTAGCCTATATAGGATGTAATGAAACTCTACCGACAAATTTTATATGTAGGCATATAGTGTGTGATGTGCTTCTTCATTCTTGCAACTTCATATCCTTATTTCTTGCATTTGACATTCCCATTTCTAGGATTTTTTTATAAAGTGGAATTATTGTCAAATTGGAATTAAATTTCTGTTAATACCAGTCCAAGACATGATAAATTGCAGTCCCTTCAGAACTAGAGCGATAAAGCTGGATA
This sequence comes from Diploptera punctata, assembly GCA_030220185.1. Classification (NCBI taxonomy): domain Eukaryota; kingdom Metazoa; phylum Arthropoda; class Insecta; order Blattodea; family Blaberidae; genus Diploptera; species Diploptera punctata. Next base: position 1,258,217 of record JASPKZ010007266.1, read on the forward strand.
TTTATATGACTAGTTATGCTGAAAATATAATTGTTTGTTGTAAATAGATATATCCTCGACAGTGCTTTCAAGTAATGGCTCAAATGTTCAGAGTCAAACTTTGATGTGAAAAGAGCAGGCAGAATAATATACATTAAGGATTTTAAGAATCATAATGAAAAGAAGACTAATTAATTAAACTTGAAGATACAATATTCACCATGCCCCATTCAATTCTCCCACATTTTCATCAATCGCTACTCACTAAGATTGCAGAATTATGAAATGAGGTTGGTATTAAAAGAGAAAATTAAAGATTTTTTTTCATTATCTACAATAATGACATAAAACAAAATGGCCACTCCTCAGCAACGCGCAAAAAACTCTTTTCAGGTATGCGGAAACGAAATCAATAATTACAGTGCAAACAAAAATATCGGAGAGAATATCTAGGAAATGTACCTGTTGGAAGAAACATAAGACATGGTGTGAGAATTTTCTGGCTACCGAAAGTGTTAAAAAAAGAATCGGGAGGTACTGGTACACGCGTTTCAAATATGGGGTACACAAAATCCACACTTCTGCCGTGAAAACGTCCGGGATAGCCCAATAATAAATGTTTGATGCGGCCTCATGAAAAACAGGATTATCGGTCCTCTTTTTTTCCATGATATGTCAACAATAGGCCTGGTATACCAAGACATGTTCGAACAACTCTTCTGCCCTCAAATAGCTGATCTACAAGTCCAAGTAATCTTTCAGCAAGACAGAGCCCCACCACACTGAAATTTGGATGTTAGGAATTTCCTCACAGAATCCTTTCCAGATCGCTGGATTGGACTTGGCGGACCACTTTTTTGGCCACCACGTCCGCCAGACATCACTCTGCTGGACTTCGTCCTCTGGGGAAATGTAAAGGACCGTATGCTTGCGACTCCAGTTCAAAATCTTCATGATTGACGAACCCGTATCCTTGACATAATTGCAACAGTATCACTGAACATGTTGGACAGAACTTTCGCACGAAATTGAATAGAAACATTGCTACCATTGATGCACATATAGAGGTGTTTCTTTGAGTTTTCTCTTTCGTTTATTACCGAGTTATATTATAATTCTGCATACTGTGTTCGTTATGATATAATTCATTAAAATTGGGAGGTTTGAATGGGGCACCATGTATTACATAAATTTGAGGTCCACCATCATTGAATACCGCGAAAGTGAACATTATTGGGAGACAAATTTTCATCGCCTAGTAATAAAAGGAAAAGTGACTGACTGTCGATTAAGTAGGGTCCCTATAGCCCATAAGTGTAACGGCTCACTTGATAAGTAGGTAGATTGACTGTTAAATATATTGAATGTTGGAACGAATAATTAATCTAAGTTATACACTCATCGAATCCCACTTCTTCCTGACTTTCTCCTGAGAAAGAGCTATTCCACTCTAGGATGCGTCGAGGCAAATAATCGACCATCGAACCAATACCCAACGCGGAACATCTCGGTTACAAATTGGTCCCCCAACGTGAATTCATTCCCGGTTATAAAGAGTAGGTGACTTCTTGTAGTTATAAAGTGGAACTGACACCGAACATTGGTCTAAGGATGAACAATAGTCATTCAGTTAAGAGAGGATAATTTTATGGAAATCCTGATTTTTGTCCATCTAAAAGATTGTTTTTGTTCCAGTCCTGAAGGAAGTTAACTGATTAAAAAAATGTAATTAATATAACCATTTGATTTAAATAATCCATTAGTAAACTGTAAACTGTCGAGATATAGACCTTAGTGGTTCTATGGTATCTTACCATGGGTTTATTATTGTTTTATTTTATTTTATTATTATTATTATTATTATTATTATTATTATTATTATTATTATTATTATTATTATTAATTTTAGCCTTACTCTAAGACAAGGGTATTAACCCGACCCAACGTGTACAAGGGGTATAAACAGTTGGGTAATTCTTGACAGGTGCGTTCTCATCGCGGGTTTGAACACTGAGAATCTTAGTGACTAAGTTCTATCAAGGACCCGTTCTCTAGGGGTATAACAGATGAATTCCTCAACGGTTGGATAGGCAAAAAGAACAAGCTTCAATAATGGCGAGACAAACGGAAGAGGCAGCCCTCCACCAGGAGTTTGTACGGATGGAAGCAAATACTTTGAAGTGGTAGCCCCACCATTAGACATATTCGGCAGCAGGCCTGCTCTGAGGAAATTTAAATAAACTCGAACTGCCCAAGACAATATTCAACGGACAGATATGTAGGAAGACCGAAACGATGTTGGAAGGATATCTATAATATATTGTGCGGCGGGGAGCGGAACGGGCCAATAGGCTCATACCTCGAATATCATGATAATGGTGATTATTGCTATTATTATTATTATTATTATTATTATTATTATTATTATTATTATTATTATTATTATTTAAGAACGGGGATGAGAACAAGAGGACTGGAGGACATGGAGTGCATGGATAGAGACGAGTGGAGCAGAAAAAGAAAACTTAAGCACAGAAAGATGTGAAAATATTAAAACTCTGTACATAAATGAAATAATAATAATAATAATAATAATAATAATAATAATAATAATAATAATAATTATTTTTATTATTATTGTTACTAAAGTCACAGTCACGATCATCGTCGTTATTGGCACTTATTATTCTTAGGTAGGCCTACATAGTCCAGGCATTTTTGTGAATTTAATTTTATCGATTTTCTCAAATGCATTATAATTTTACGTCTGAATAATTTAATGTATTGTATTTCTGCAGTTTTATATTCTTTAGTTCCAGTATTTAGTAAGTATCTTTCTTCTTTTTTAAATATCTTCTGACTCTGTTAACAACAAGAAATGTCTATATTTGGTGCACTATATTGTGCTGTTTTATTATTATTATTATTATTATTATTATTATTATTATTATTATTATTATTATTATTATTATTATAAACTGATTATACTGGAATCGTTGATAAAAATTGTCAGAAACGAACTCCATAAAATGCTCGTCTAATTACCACTTACCTGTTTTTAGATAATATTGTATGCCAATGATGTACTGTACATTCTCTATGGTTACTTTAGGATTAAACGATATTTTGCATTGCATCAGTAAACTATGTAACGACTAGCTCGATGCCTCGTTCATTATCGAATTTCAATTCTCTCTTATTCATTAAACCACTTTAAACTTTTGGAAATTATTTAAAATTTATAAAATTGCTTCTCTCCTGTGTTAAATTTGTTGGAATCAGTAGCTAACCGAGGTATTTTGTGAACGAGACTCGGCTTTGCTCGTTCATTCGTATCTAAATCTCTTCTCTTCTTTTAAACAGAAACGTCTGGATTTTATTTCTAACCCAGATTCCAAACAATCTAACCCCATTTTTCTGTATTTGAACGTGCTTGAAGTGGCATTTTAGTTCTTGTAATCTGTTAATGTTTCTATTAAAATTATCATATTGGCAAATACAAGAATTTATATGGAGAAAGAATAAACAAATAATCCAATTCAATTTGGTTCTTTATATTTCTGGAAAGTTTTACCTTTTATCTACATCATTGTAATTTTTATCCCGTCAGCCTTTATGATTTTTCTAACTGTTTTAGTAGTCACAATTACGCAATGTTATTAACGCTTAGCAACCACAACTGGTGTAACTTTCATAGCAGTCACAGTTACTCTATGTATTGTAACAATATCAGTCATAATAATATTGTCATACAATATTATAGTTACTCCAACCGTGTGACAGGAATCAGCTATTTTAAACGGAATATCCATCACGATTAACAGAGGATGTCTCTAAAGTCACTATACAGTTCCATGAAAATATTACTATGTATTTTTTATCTTTTCTTAGCATACACTGTTAGCTTAGTGCAACGTGTTTAGCATGGAAGAGCGGATTGCCATTGTTGGTGCACGGGTACGTGGTTTGTCATATGAAGACGCCAGAACTGAATTTACCCATAAATTCCGTAAAACAACCGCAACAAAGGCACACATTCGTCTGCTTGTAAATAAATTTAATCGTACCGACACTGTATGTGCTGAGGCACGTCATGGACGACCAAGCGTATCAGCAGAAACAGTGCAGCAGGTTCAAATTGCCAGTTGCAGTCCGAACGCATCAACTCGGTGCTCCAGTAGGGAGTTGAATACCCCTCGGAAAGTAGTATGGAAAACTCTACGTTTCACACTATGAAAACGTCCTTATCATGTCTGCTTGATTTACAGAATAGTATCACAAAAGCAGAAGGCTTTTTTACAGTTAAAAGTAAAGGTCTATGTTTCGTTTCACAGCTAAAACACTGAGATTATTGATTAATAAGGGCCTGTTAAATTTTATACATTTATGATAATTTTTATTAAGATAGTGTAACATAGCTGCCCCTCCTTCAATTAATTTGTTGGATGAAATTAGTCTATTCAATAAAATGGTTGGATGAAGTTTTTTCCTTCTAATAATGTTAATTCTTTTTTGTCTTTGGGGTATATGTTTTCGCCAAGATGGCGATCATGTAGAACGGCATTACAATATGTGTAAAACGTCATAATAACATTAATTTTTCAATCATTGACTTCCTTCATTGAAATGGATAGGTAGTTTACAACAGTTATTTACAACAATCACCGTTGCAGTAACATTCAAATAACTATAATTTAATTACATTTTATAAATCGTGGTGTGAGACAAGGCTGCCCCCTATCCCCAACACTCTTTGCGGTTTATATCAATGAAATAATATGTTGCTGGAACAAGAAATATAAATTTGGAATAAGAATATCACAAAATTCAAAATTAAACAGCCTATTGTTTGCAGATGACCAAATAATAATTGCAAATTCAGAAGATAATCTGTAGAAAGGTCTGTATGAACTTTACAAAATTACAGAAGAATATGGATTGAAGATATCTACAGAAAAAACGAAAATTATGGCATTTCAAGGTGTAGATTCTGTCAGAAGTAAAATTGTACTTGACAATAACATTTTGGAGCAGGGGAATAATTTTACATATCTAGGATGCAATATCTCATATGATGAAGAAAAGGATGTAAAAGCAAAAATATGTAATTTTTTAAGATTTGTAGGGTTAATAAATTTTATCTTCAAGCCACAGTTAGTCCAAGAACATTCAAGACTAAAAGTGTATAGAACACTGGCTCTTCCAACTCTTTTGTATGGTAGCGAAGTATGGACGTTGAAACAGAAAGATATACAGAGACTTAGATCTGCTGAAATGAGATACCTTCGGAGGACTGCAGGATACACACTACTAGATCACAAAAAAAATGAAGACATCTTAGAAGAATTACACATGGAACCTTTAGAAATCAAAATTTCTGATTATAAATCAAGATGGATGCAACATTTTCATCGAATGGAAGGTCGCAGGATACCCAAACAAATATTGAGATATCAACCTGCAGGAAGAAGAAGACCAGGATGTCCATTTAAAATACTTCTGGATGGTGTTTCTCTTGAGGCCGAAACAGGTCAAAAAAGTGGCCTAAATTCGTGAATGCACTATGATGATGATGGTGATAACTATAATTCAGCAAGCAAGCGTTGTTATTAATCCAACTGCGATATATAATAAGTTTCTGTAATTGTGATTAGCAATCACAATTATAATAAATATGGAACAATTTAATCTGTCAAAGAAATCAAAGTTATTCTTACTGTAATAACGACCAAATTCAAATTTAATGTGAAATAAAGACTGATATCACCAACTGTTAAAGGATAGTTGCACTAAACTACATTTAGATTCAGAGAACTATCTTAGAAAATATTATTGTATCAGTGATACCAAGCACAATAGCAGCTAAATCTGTTTCATTGATAATTATAGCAATCATCGTTGAAGATATTTCGATCGTGATCTTATTCGCGGAATAGATTATTTATTATAGTTTCTTAACTGTGATGAAATCAGAATTTCACCCCAATATGATAGCGGTTTTTATAAAATATCAGTTTCATAAACTTTTATATTAAATACTTTTTCCAAATTATAACATCAATCAAGTTTTTATTGATTATTGTAATAACAGATTAATCAACAATTGTATAATAAATCCCGTTGGTTAAATTGTTATAGCATTCGCAGCTTCGATAACGCGTTAACGATAGAGGAATACCTTATGAAACATACATTTTATTTTAAATATAATTATTTCGATACTGATGGAAAATTAATGGGGAATAATTTTAACTACGTATGATTTGAGGAGAGTGAATTATACAGGTAATTATTAGTTGAGAACAGCGATGTATATAGTGCTTATGGCTGCGCGGTCATTAGCCTCTGGTTCGGTAATGCAAGTGAGGTTAGTTTTTTTAAAGTTTCATTTCCATTTGCAATGCTAGAATAAATTTCAGTAATGATGAAGAGCTACATATTTTTACTGTACTTGCCCTCCCGTAATTTGCGCCCCGCGTATTTTGCGCATCCTAATTTTAAGATATTATTTTGAACTATTTTGCTCCGTGTATTTTGTGCACACGTTTTTGGTTGGGCCTACTATTTATTTTCAGTGTAGTAGGGATCTTCCTTCCCTCAATTCCACTACCAATTCTTACATTCCAACGTAGGTCATTTACTAGCAACACAACTACCTGCTTCACAAAGAAACCCAAAGTTCTGCTACTTTAACAATACTTGCCCTTGGTAGAGACAAGTTTTAGAAAATAAATACCCGTATTTCAGTTGACTTTCAAAACTTCTAATGTGCACCTGCATTTATACAAACTTCTAATGTGCACCTGCATTTATACAAACTTCTAATGTGCACTTGCATTTATACAAACTTCTAATGTTCATTTGCATTTATACAAACTTCTAATGTGCACTTGCATTTATACAAACTTCTAATGTTCATTTGCATTTATACAAACTTCTAATGTGCACTTGCATTTATACAAACTTCTAATGTTCATTTGCATTTATACAAACTTCTAATGTGCACCTGCATTTATACAAACTTCTAATGTGCACTTGCATTTATACAAACTTCTAATGTTCATTTGCATTTATACAAACTTCTAATGTGCACTTGCATGTATACGGTATTTCAAGATGGGAAAGAAAATAACAATTACACTGCATCATATAATTGAAAGTGATAAATTTCACAGAATATTTCAGTAATCGTGCAGCAGAAGGATAATTCGGAATTCTCGTATCCAACGTGCGATATTGGAGGAAACAAAAGACGCGCAAATAATAATGCAAGAAGTGACAGTAGGGCATTTAGTGGTCCGAAAACAGGTAAATATCGCGCTGTAGAAGATGAACTTTTAATTTATTTTGAACAGTTGCGGACGACGGTATCCAAGTTACACATGACATTCTACAACTACGCGCACGTGAAATTGGTAATTTTTCACAACATAGACAATTTACAGTATTTATATTGTTTCAGTTGTATAATATTATTGTTTATAGATTTATTATTGCATGGTTATTATTTGTATAATTCAAGATTAGCTACAGTGTTATGCTATAAATTTATAAGGGATGACAAAATTACTGTGTACTTAATTACTATATTTACCTACCATAATTGAGATAACTCAGAACAGGGCCTCTAATTTTAAAAATCCGCATATTTTACGCTTTCTAATTTTTCAGTGGCTAAAGCAAATTAAAAAGTGCGCAAATTACGCGAGCGCATACGGTATTACAAATTACCTTCAAGTTTTCATTAGTAAATTTTACAAAAGCAACGAAAAGAAACACTATCAGCCGTAGATAAATCGAAAGGTAATACAGGAAGGTAATTTAGTACGGAACAGCGATCTGATATTATGGCCTAACTTTTTTAATGCAAGTATATTAAATGTATGGTTTATGTACTCTCCTCAGTTCTCAATAACATAATAATAGCGGTTCTACATGAAGGTGCTCTGACGTGTGTGGTAATTGATAGATTAAATAAATCATTCCACGAGGCAGATGATAAGTGTGCGTGTATTCTGTGTGACAATATATGTGATAGATACTATATCCTAATTTGCAAACATAGGAAAATATCAGTGATTAACTGTTGTACAAATAGGTGACTAATCAATACTTGCACAACTTGTGCGCATTATTATTATTATTATTATTATTATTATTATTATTATTATTATTATTATTATTATTACTATTACTATTATTAGTATTATTATTATTATTATTATTATTATTATTATTACTATTATTAGTATTATTATTATTATTATTACTATTACTATTAATATTATTATTATTATTATTATTATTATTATTACTATTATTATTATTATTATTATTATTATTACTATTACTATTATTATTATTATTATTATTATTATTATTATTATTATTATTATTATTAGTATTACTATTAGTATTATTAGCAGTATTAGTATTATTATTATTAGTATTATTATTATTATTAGTATTAGTAGTATTATTACTAGTATTATTAGTGTTATTTTTATTATTATTATTATTATTATTATTATTATTATTATTATTATTATTAAATTGATAGATTAAATTATCTAACGCGAGAATCGTAGATCGAACAAACGAAAAATTTGCCAAATTTTTCTTTGTGTTACTTTGGTTTCATTACTTTCTTACAACATTGCTATGGCTGCCATGTAAAAAGTCCGTCACGCAGGAACTGCGCAAACTAAGCGAAATCCTCAGCAAGTCGAATTTATGGTCCGATTTTGCTGGTTAACGGAATATATATTTATTTAATTAAATTTGAGAAATTCAATTTATAAGTTTATTTAAAAGGGTCAGACTGCAGTGAAAATAATAAATTATTACCTATTTCCATATTGTTTTATAATTTGAATCCATTTTTAATAATATATATTATTAAATTAATTAAACTAATTTATGTTATAAAATACATTGCCAATTTAAGAGTTAATGCAATTAGGGATATGGTATACATTGCGATGAACAAAACATGGCGGTTACCAGAGTTAAATTTTAAATTCCGATTTCAAGTAAACCAATATTTGCAATAGTCGTATTTCACTTTTTTTTCTTCCAGAATACCTTTTTCGGTTTATTTTAACAGCATATGCTAAGTTTCGGTTTGAAATATTGAAAATTGCGATCGCTATAACTTTTCTAAATTTTCGTTTAAGGTGAACTTCTTCATATAGTAGTCCGAATTTGCTGGGTAACGAACTCGACATAAGTCTTTTAAATTAATTTTCATAGGCATATGTCAAGTTTGGTTCCGATAGAACAAAAATTGCAACCGATAGTACGTTAACGGACACACATACACGCGGTCATGATCATTTTCGATACTTGATATGATCTGTGAAGATCTGTACATTTTTTTTTTCAAAAATCTTTTATGCGAACAACGTCAATAGCTTGATTCCTTGGGAATTCGCTAAAATGAAACTGGGAGGTGAATCGTAATTTTCTTTAAGCTCAACGCACAGTTTAATGTAATCGTCCATCTTATTAAACTGGAAAAATATTCAGATATCACAAATTTGTTGTGAATTTAATAACTATATATAGAGAATATATGTGCTGTATTTGTGTTCATTCACTGGCTGTTGATTTAATGAAAGGGTAGTTTTAATTTTATTTTGTGAGTTATAACTTTACATGCAATAATATGTTCCCTGTGCAATGTTTGGATTTCACACACAGAATAAACAGGCCTCGCAGTTACCTGATGTGAAATCAGAAATTTGCTGTTGATTATTGTTAATTGGCTCATTCTAAAAATAATAATTGTTACGTCAACCTCGAACGTCTCTTTTTTTTTTTCTCAAAACCATAAAAACACAACATAACACATTGCTTACATCATTGAGTTTATATAGATGCGAGGTTGGGAAGTGGTTTCTACAGAAGCGAGGAAATGTTTAAAAATCCAGCGATAGCGAGATTTTTGATTTCCGAGATTCTGTAAAATACTTCACAAACGTACGTTGTACATTTTTTTTTTGCTCGATAGTGTTTTCAAAATAATAAATAATATCTTTGTTGGACATATTTGGGGCATTATAAACAACCGACTAACGTTAACTGCGTGGGCAATGTTTATTAGTTGAGACTACAGCAGGCCGTGGCACCAACCAGTCATAAAATGGCGGAGAGTACGAATTTATTGTTTTATATTGCTTCAAATAAAGTTCAGTTCATTTAAAATGCTGTAATTTATTTCATATAATGTAATTATATTTTGGATATATTTTTGTATATAGGCCCCTGTATTGAACGTAGTACACATAAAGGGCAGTGGTTTTACTTCTCGCACGTAATATTACAGTGTAGTTATTTAGGTTGGCAACCCCGAAATGCAGGAAGTTGAATTTTAATCGCGGTAGCCATTGTTGTAAGTACGACAAAACGCACTATCGCACAAAAACTCATAATAACTGATGACAACTATTGAAAAAAAAAACTAATAACAATGTAATCAAATAGACTGTAATTCATTTAACGATTCATAACAAAAAGTCTTACACTTTCGCGATCTGTGACTTCATTAGTATTACCCGTTTAAGGAGTAAGCGAAGTTGTTGACGGAGGGCACTGCAGTTGTGTTTATGCAGGAATAGAACACGTGACACTGCTATCTATGAGTGCAGAGGGGAATGGGACGAGGGACGCTGACAGTGAACACTGCCTTATATGACGTCAGTTGTAGCAACAAACAGAGCTTCGTAATTTTTCCGCCTGCAGATATATTTTGAATGACTAATATAGTTCTATTGACCGACTCTGAATGATGGTGGAATCGTCAGCAAGAAATATTTGGACGCGGTGACATACGGAAAACAGAAACAAATATAATTATGTACCTAATTATTGTCGGTCCTGATGGACTTGTGGTTACCACGCTCGCCTCTGATTTTCTGAGATTTATAGGTTAAAATCCGGCATTGGTTGATCGGTTTTTAAGAGCATAGAATTTCTTAGCGTGGCTTCTTTAGAAACGGAATAAATCGTTGGATTCCATTTTAGATTTTCAGCATGTAAAAGAAACTCATGACTGAATTAAGATACATGTGAGCAAAATGTTTCGTCTCATTCGCGCCCGAATTTGAATTTCAAGGCTCATAATATATACTTTTAAAGCGCATCGTTAAATAAAAATCCATACAACTTAACGACTTATTTAAACAGCTCAGATCATTAGCGTCACAATTCCAAGTATGGCCTGATACATTTTACTCAGACGCTTCTTTTTTACGAGATGTAAAAATCAACTGGGTTTCACGACTTTAATTTTTCTCCGAAAGAAACTGTACTATTATTTTTTATTTAGTTTTTTACAGACGCTTTAATCAATACTAGTAAAATTCATATCAAATTCCGTTGAGGCGAAGTTATATGATGAATGTTAAAAATTAAATTGTACCTGTTGGTAGGTGCCGTCGTCCTCAACTTTGTTAAAATATGTATATAAAATTAACTTGAGCGCTTTCGGAAGGAACACAATTGGAAATACTCTCACGATAATCCACAGAGAAACCATTCCAGCTAGGATAAATATATTTGAAGACCTTGAAATTATAAAGGAAACAAACAATACCTCACTTTTTAATGAGAACGCACCCCAGTCAAACCCATTATAAGAGATCGTCAAAAACAAGTCAGTTGCTGCTACAAACAGTTGGAGTATACATCACCGTACACAACAAAAACGAGTAGCAGAAGCTCAACCTGCAGAAGATGGAAGATAACTTCCGAAAGTGCTCCAGTTAATTTTATATACATATTTTAACAAAGTTGAGGACGACGGTACCTACCAACAGGTACAATTTAATTTTGAACTTTCGTCAGGCGCTTTAATATGTAAGGTCATATGGCGTTCAAGATCTCACAGGTGTACCCAATGATATGTGTTATATTTGTCACGTGTTTTCAAAAGAAAATTACATATTTAAATATAAATTTCAATTAGGCTTATTTGAAATGAGTCCTGGTAATTGAATTCGAACTTTGTATTTGCTTTGGCTACTGAGAAAAACCGGGATAAAACTCAGTCTGGTTGGTGGACACCGAAATTTGAACTTGAGTTTTCCTGAATACGGATCTCGAACGCTACTCGTACCACATGAGGAAGATAACTCGGTATTCTGCTTCTATGTTATCAATTCCCCTTGCGTAACATACATAACAAATGTTGATTTAATGCTGTGTTCTAAATTCTAATCATTATGAAGTACCGGTAATGCTTTTTCATTTACATATTTTTGTCTAATGCTACCAGGTTGTATTTTATGACATTTCTGGCTTTCTCCCATCGCATTGGCGGAATTGTAATCCATTACTTAGATTGGGGTACCTGGGACGCGGAGTTACGTTACTTCGATGATGTTAGGGGTGATAAATGATAATGAAGCGTCAGGAGAGTCCATAACCTAAACATAACCTAAATTCCAGACCATTAGACAACCGCAGGAATAATTCCCTTTAAGGAAAAAATCATATGGTCTGACGGGGAATCGAACCCGATCTGCTGAATAGTAGTCAGAAACACTGACCACTAGCCCAAGAGGCTGGCACAAATATACTTTGTAAATTGAGGTGCTCAGGCGTAAACCAGGATAAGTGACATTTTAAAGAAATATAGTTTCATATTTTCAAACTAGATGTAGCCATCTATTATACAAAATTTCCTAGAAAATAATTCAATTAATTAATGCTACTCTCTGACGCAAATGTTCTAGGCACTTTCAAAACATCAATTTACTTCTTGAGGAAAACTAGTTTAGGTGCAACTTTTATTCTGTAAAAGCACTGCTTGAAAGCAACACACAACATATCTTCAGATTAATGGATACAACAAATGATGTGTTGTTTTAAAACGTGTTAAGTCCCCTGTCAAACAATATTTAGTTTTTTACCATTTTCGCAGAACCTCGACTTTCTAATAAGGGCTAATATTAAACATTAACATTAAACAATAAAACAAGAAGAGATACTAGATGGAAGTTTTATAAAACATTGGCAGTTCCTGCATTACTTAATGGGAGCGAAACTTTGGTATTGACCAAAAAATTACAAAGTAGAATACAAAGCGCAGAAATGAACTTCCTTAGAAGAACAAAATGCTGCACAAGATTGGATCGGATAAGGAATGAAGATATAAGAACAGAGTTAAATATATATCCATTGAATGAGAAAATCAGAGAATATAGAGACAAATGGTTTACACATGCGGAAAGAATGAATGTATCAAGATTACCAAGAGCTGCATTCAACTACAAGCCAAGAGGTTCAAGGAATGTAGGAAGGCCAGTTAAAAGATGGACAGAACAACTGTGAGGCGGAACAGGCAATTTTCTTAGCCCGTGAAGTGAAGAAGAAGATTAAATGTATGATAAATCTTGGATGAAATTTGTCAAATTTATTGTAAACTTTCAAAATGTTAAAATAATAAATTTAATAGAAACATTGTGTCAGAATATTGTATAAATGTATGTAATATTTTATGAACATTTGTTCCAGTCTCCTATATTTATTGAATAAACTTTACAGGTCACTCGAAAAACTTAGGGTAAAAAATTCTTCCTTTAAAATTATAAAAAGGGGACTTAACACAACCTCCTCAAATGATAGATAGTGATGAGTCTTAATTCATTATGACATTGTGTCAGTAAATCGCTTCAGGGAGACATCTAGTTATCAATTAAGGCATTACATGGATGGGGAAGGACACTTAAATTTTGCAAAGTACCACTAATGTAAGTTTGAGCTTCTCTTACGAGCCCGAAAATCTTCAGACTAGAGACCCACGACTTAAGGTCCCTCCCGAAGAACTTGTACCTTGGATTTTACAATCCTATACATCCATCGAATCCGACCGGGTTTGAATCCGGACTAGAAGCAAGAAACATATATTATCAATAATACGCATACAGAATTAAGAAAATAGAGCGTCTAATTAACTATATACAAAGAGATAGTTCATACTGCTGGAGGCTAAAATTCATCCTGGGTTCTGAGGAATAAGAATTGTAACATTGGATTTCGACGCCTTGAAAGAATAAAAAGAGTAAGAGGAAATGGACGTTATGCAACGTACATAAATAAAAACGGCCATGATGTACGCGTAAACGTTTACATCGTGAATGTAGAAATTGTAAAGAGTTTATTTGAACTGAGATATTGCCTTCAAGCACTTCATAATACTTGTGTGTTACATTGAAAGTTTTCCAAAAACTTAATTATTCTACAAACGTTGTATAATTCGTGCTCTGTAAATTGACGGGTGGTGGCCATTACCATTTGTCGTCTTATAGCCTGTGGGTTCCTGCCACTCTACATTCCAACCCATAGTATAGAGCTTAAAGAAAACGCTGTCTCTGTTTCTTATCAATGTTGAGATAGTTCCTGTCGTGTGCTACAAGAGATAATTTTACAGTCAATTATAAGTTTAGCTTTAACTTGTAAGAACTTCTAAGTACAAATTCACATTTAAAATACCTCTTCAGCAATAATTGATGAGTAGATATTTTTAAGGCAGTAAGCTTAGGACCAATTCACCTCATGTGTCTCCAAGTATAACAGTGACGTCACGAATCCACTAGTTTAGATTGCGCGAAGTACACTCATAGTTTTCATTAAAGTTTAAATGTCAAATCTAACTCAATTTTTTAGTACCGGTACTCATAGAGCTCTCTCTCTCTCTCTCTCTTTCTCTCTCTCTCTCTTCATATCTCATATTATTTTTATTTGTTGTTTACAAACTAACTACATAAATAAACTAACTGGCTCTCTACAACACGTAGGTTCATTGCCGCACGGACATAAGCTCTCCATACATCCCTATTCTTAGCTAATGTTTTCCAAACTTCCCTTGTATTATCTACTTCAGTCAAATCATGGTTAATGTAATTCTCCCACCTCATTTTGATCCACCAACTGTGCGCTTTCTCTCTTGTTTTCCTACAGGATGCTTCCATGTACTCTTTCATTCTCCATTCGTGCCACTTTTCCTGCCCATCGCAATTTACGAGACTTAACTGTTCTTATAATATCTGGCTTCCTATAAAGACCATGTAGTTCACCCTGCGCTTGAGCCTTTGTCATGGATTCCCTAAAGTAGTTCCCGCCCGGAGAACCGAACGGGGGACTATTTTACCTCCGAAAAAAATTACCCCAGTGGAACCCATGTCCGTGTTTCTTGATGGTTGTATTCTTACGGTGAAAGACGTCATTCTTTCGAACAAGGTATTTTCTCATCTGCTTATCGCCTCCTACCTGTCCGGTATGGATAACCCTTTCGCAGCAACTACTGCCTCGGAGTCATTTAAGCAAGCAAGCCATACCACCACGACAAGGCAAAGATACCATGTAGGGATAATCTTTTTAACTAGAATGGTCATACTGCGACTTTAAAAAAAAAATATATATATATATATTAGTAATAGAACTTACTCCTTATACTGATGACACTCTAGGAGATCATCAATGTGGATATAGAAGAAACAGGTCTACAACAGATCAGATTTTTAGTATAAGGCAGATTTTAGAAAGGAAATGGGAATATATTGGTACTGTACATCAACTATATGTAGACTTCAAAAAGGCATACGATTCAATTAAGAGGGAGAAGTTATATAGTATCCTGCTGGAGTTGCATCCTATTATACATTACATAGGTCTTGACGTCCCAACTCCTTTCAAAAAGACGTAAAAATGAAAATACATAAAACAATTATTCTACCAGTCATATTATATGGATGTGAAACATGGACTCTTACTTTAAGGGAGGAAGGGAGATTACGAGTATTTGAGAATAAAGTTCTTAGGAAAATGTTTGGACCAAAGAGAGATGAACAGACAGGTGAATGGAGAAGACTACATAACAATGAACTACATGGTCTTTATAGGAAGCCAGATATAATAAGAACAGTTAAGTCTTGTAGACTGCGATGGGTAGGACATGTGGCAGGAATGGGAAATGAAAGACGTGCATGGAAGCTTCTTGTAGGAAGAGCAGAAGGAAAACGCCTAGTTGGTAGACCAAGAATGAGGTGGGAGAATAACATTAAGTATGATTTGAGGGAAGTAGATTATACAGGGAATGATTGGAAAACATTAGCTCAGGATAGGGATGTATGGAGAGCTTATGTCCGCGCGGCCATGAATGTACGGGTTCGATAGTGCCAGTGAGTTAGTTTTATGACTATTATTCTACGTGATTCCTATCCGATTTGATACTCGATCAATATCACGACATACCGTACGGATATATTGATTTTGGTGACAGGTACAACATGGAAATATCCTCACAAAAATAAAAAACAATGGCCTTCAAGGGCGCTCATCCAGTTCGGACAAAGATAATGTTAGCAAATAAACCAATAGAACAAGTGGTAAGATATAACTTCATAGGTTGCGAAATATCATACACAACGGAAACAGATATAAATAACAAACTCAATAAGTTTAATTATATCACAGGAACACTAAAAGAACTTTGAAAAATAAAGCCAGGAAAGACTCTATAATGAAATTATACAAGACAATGGCAGTGCCTATTATTACTTATGGATCCAAAACATGGACAGTGACAACACAACAATCAGCCAGAGTACAAGCTGCTGAAATGAGATTCCTCAGACCAATAGCAGGATATCAAAGAACAGACAAAAAAACATAACACAGAAATAAGACAACAACTAAAAGTAGAGGAATTAAACACAACAATAGAAAAATACAGAACAAAATGGAAAGAACACTTGACAAGGATGACTGAGAATAGAATACCAAAAGCAGCATACAACTATTCACCACGAGGAAGAAGAAGTTTGGGAAGACCAAAGAAAAGATGGAAAGAGCAGCAATTTGGAGCCGGAACAGGCTAGTAAATAAGCCTAAACCGTGAAGAAGAAGAAGGTGACAGGTGTGCTCTAGCCTAAATATAAAGAGCGATGCTTGAACTCTTAAAGCTCTCGGAAGTGCCATATTGCATGTCTGGGTTAAACATTTCGACTCTCTTGACGGACGTTTTCTCGAAGTCTTAAAACGGAACTACAGTATAATAATAATTATATTAGTTGTTTTAGCGAAATAGTTAACTTCCTTGCCTTTACGTAATTCCTTACGAACATTATTATCAGACAGCGTTTCTGACTACTGTTCATGAGGTCTCGGGTTCAATTCCCGGTCAAACCATAGAACCATCCTGTGGTTGCCCATGGTCTGGAATTTAAGTTAAGAACTCTCCTGGCGCTTCATTATTATTTATCATCCTCATATCATTGGCACCCCAACTTCAGAAGTTGGTTATAATTACACAATGCCAGGAGAGAACACCAGAAATGTCAAAATGACAACCTGCGACATTGAATAAAAACAAATATATAAAGAAACCGACTTTTCAAGAACGTTTTAGCCCGAATTTAGTAGTATGTGGCTTACAGTTGAAGGAAATCCGTAAAAAGAACTTGCGACGAATTTCAAGCTACTCGTGAATCAACCCCGAACTCTCTTCTAGAGACGTAACAACATTAGTCGTAGACAAAAGGCGTTTACTCCCCCCTCCGTTATTTTTCAATCAATATTTTGAGATCATGTAAAGAGATTTGATCCTATTACCAACGTTCAACTTAGATACTTCATACCCAGCTCAGCACCCAATAATACTAACAAAAAACTACTAATAACTTTAAATAGGAAGATAAACAAATAAGGTAAGGATAATTAGTACAATAACTCATTAAAATTGATTGTATATGGAATTAATATTAATGGGGCGATCTTTTGCAGCTATTCATTTATTGTTACAATTTTGGAAACCACTGTACAATGAAAGAGCATTTGTTCGATTCCTAAAAATAATACAGTGACCTGAATAGAGATCGGACAAGAAATATATTGTGACTAAACCATTTATCAGATCGTGGGAGTATTTTTACTTTTAGAACAGAGAATAAAACGAGGCAAACTGAAGGAAACAAGAATAAAAAGACAGGTCGTTAGAGATAGGAAAAGAGGCGTGGTACTGTTTAGGAAACTTGAGGTCAACTGAGGTCACATTGGAGAGGTCAGCATAGATACAGCCAAGGCGACAGAAAATAACTTCTATATATAGTCTTGATATTGTAATTTAACAAATTGAAGACATTTATGCAACAATAATCTTATTTCTCATTGTTACAAATATATTAGGGCCTACATTCTATATATATAGTAAAATATACAGTAAAAGCTCCTTATTCCCGGTTCCCTTATTCGTGTTTTCATTATTCGCGGGCTAAAAAAATTGCGACAAAGTTTCTATACTCGCGGCTAAAAATGTCTCTATTTGCGGATTCAGTCGCTATATTAGAAGGATTAGTGTCCTTTATTAACTCATCGGCAAATGTTTTTACTGCAAGCTCGTGCCAAGGCGGCTTTTACAAAGAGCGATTCAAACCAAATGGACAAATTAATATCAAAGTAAAACAAACCTTATTGTCACTAAGCCTAAAGTTCGTAGTTAAAAGCCACCGGTATGCGATGTCCGTTGATAAATGCCGCCCTCGCCAGAATAGATGTTTTATTGTTTAAACGTATCATTCGTTGCAATAATTTTGATTGAATAACACGTGTCTCTTCTGCTTTGTTGCCAATTTATAATATAGAGTAAAAGGAAAGAAAATTAGTTCCGAAGCGGATACAAGTAGTGTTGTTGCTTAAATAAAAATGGAAATGCTCAACCGTTTACACGTTGGCGAGTCGTTTGCATATAGATCACGCTGTTTCAGTGTTAATGAATTAACTGTATGATTCATCAAGAAATCCGAAGTAGCGTTGTGCCCAACCAGTTCATTTCGAGAAGTAGTTCGTTCATTTGCACTCACTTTTTTTAACCATTCAATTCAACTAGTTCGTTCACAAAATTTAGCGAAACCCTTAATCATTCGCCATGCAAAAAAAAAAAAAAGGAAGAATATGGCCTGGAGGGGGAAGCACGAAGACACGAGCATGGGGTGACTTGACATTATCCAACCACATGGTAGCTGTGGATTTTAAAGATAAACGGAAATAATTCTGTAAATTCTATTTTAATTTATTTGAGTATGAAAAATTCTAATATGGCTGCTACCATACTTTTGTTTATTTTATAATTATTTATACCTCCTTTTTTATTTATGTTATAACTGTATTATTTGCTTAATTGTATTTATATACAGATTTTCAATGTTTACATATTTTATTTCAAGTTGTAAATGTTAATAAAAAAACAAAATCGTAACTCTATAATTTGAAAAAAAAAATGTGTGAAGTATTTTAAAACTTTTAAGCAAGATATATTTTATTTTATTTATATATGTATTATTTACATATATTATTTGCACAATAGTTCTATAAAAAGAAAGGAATATGCAAAATCGTACTATGGGCAATTACTTGATCTTAATTTTTAGAACCCCTAAACTAAATATATAAAGAGAGTGAATTCTGGGTAGGCCAACAAAATTTAGCCTTGTGTGTGCATTTTTACAGAATGGCTTCTAATTCGCGATCAAGAAAAAGTAGTGAAACTTGAGGTTTCTTTGCCGATTTAGGCGATGGTAAAGCAAAGTGTAACTTTTGTTCTGAATACAGTTTCATTCAGGGGGCGGGATGCTTTTAAACTTGCACGGCATATTCGCTCTAAATGTTTAACAAGGTAAGATTTTTACTTAATTTTGCAACAGCTTTTTTAAACCTAGAAAAATATGTAGTTTTAAAACTTGAATAAAATGGATTTTTATTAAATACTTTCGGAATTCCAGTAAATAAAATGTAAAGTGATTGTAATATTAGACTACATTAGATTTGTAGCGTTAGTAATGCCGTAGATTAAAAGGAGTAATCCCTGAGTAATGCTGCGTATGAGTGATGACGTAAGAAGAGACGGGAGAGTGCCGTATGTACATGTAATGAATGAATGAGCGTGTCGAATGTTGAGAGTTTGAAGAACTGAATGTTTAAAGCCAGTTCACTCTATCAAGGTAGTTCGTTCTTCTATGTAACTTCACTCAGGCCAGATAGTTCGTTCCTCTATGGCAGTTCACTCTGGCAAGATAGTTCGTTCCTCTCAGATACTCACTGCGGTACGAACGATATGGATGACGTAGGAAAGAGGCGGGGACATGCAAGGTCGATGGGCGGAGAAATGTAGAGTAATCAACGAATGAGCAAAAGTTGATTTGGAGTGAGACATCTAGAGCTTGAAATAAAAAGTAAATTTTAATTTTAAGTAGCAGTAGTGAACTCGGAACTGGCAGTTCACTAAAAGTGATTAACATTTTGACACTTCACAGTAATGAAGCGTTCTTTTTAAACGGCCCATCTCGAATTACCCATCACTAATCCGAAGACAAAGTAAGGAATTCTATCGCTGAAATCACAGCTGTATATCAATCTGAATTGAAATATCTTTTAAAAGCGGCAAAACAGGAAACAAATACTAAGTTCTTTAAGCCCTTGCCTAAGCCTGACAGTAATAATTAATATAAATTGTTTAAAATACTTCATTAATTGATTTTATTTTGATAATTTTTATTTTATTTTTGAACCTTGGAACGCATCCCCTATACACCCTTACAAATGACCATTCCATATTAGCGGTTTCTGTATTCGCACATGTTTGTGGAACATATCCCCTGCGAATAAGGAGCTTGTACTGAACATACAGTACAATTATAATTTCACTGATTGAGTTGGTGTGTACGGTAGTTTTTGAGACTCGTATGACCTACATTATTTACCCGGATTCAAAACCCTCTCGTGATAAATCTAACATAAGTGCTTTTTTTCTAGTTTTCCTCTGTCAAATCAAATGCTTGGTTGGAATTTGATTATTTTACTAATTCCTAGCTAAGTTCCAGCCTACTGCAAACAAACTTGCATAAGGCGTTACCCCACTAACTCCGTCTTTTGGGGAACTTTGGTACCACTTTTACCTGCCATATGACTGAATTATGTAAGGAACGAAAAATATTCTTCTCAGGCAACATAGTGTTTTACGGGATATAAGACGAATACAAGATAAGAGAGTACTAATAATTAAGAACTTCCTCCGTTTCTAATTTATTTACGACAAAGAAAAAAATTATGACAAAAATGTATGGGCCTACCTAATCAGACGTGTACGCTTTATCCCTGGTATCGATAGATATATTTTATTTTCAAATTCATTATGAACAGAATTTATGCTACACGCTGACATATCTGTAAAATATGCTGTTATTTTTACCGTATCCGGGGAATGGCTGATGTGGGAAAATGTTCACTAAACTATTTGAAAACATTCAAAACAATTTATCTCCGCTTTTCCAATATTTTAGAAATTCTACTGAAGCGGGTTCGAAATAATTAAATTCCAACGTATTCTGCATTGCGCATGTTTAAACATAAAACAATCCTTATTTAATTTATTAAAATTGTAATTATATATTTTAAGATACTCCCATATAACTGTAGACGTGTAGTAGATTATATATATATATATATATATATATCCATCCATAGTAATTCTGCCCGAGGGCAGGTCTTTCACGGCAACCATAGCATTTTCAAGCTATGTTTTGCAGCTTTACTAGGGAATTGTAGGTGTGGTAGCTTCCCGTTGCTTTCCACACCAGTGAAGGATGATGATGATGGCCATATGATTTCGCGGACCGTTTGGGCCTTAAAGTTTTCCTGACATTTGTCTTACAGGTGAGGAAAACCCCCGATGAAACTTCACCCAGAAAAACTGTCCCGACCGGGCATCGAACCTCGGCCCGCTGCGTGACAAGGCACCACGCTATCTCGAGATCACAGCGGTGGGCTATATACATATAATTTTTTTTTTCGAATGTGAGAGAGGGAACTACACTTTCGTAAACGTTCAAAAATGAAACTTTTATTGGACCAATGAAAATGCAGTCTTACATGTTATTTGTTTACAGTACAACTGAACTTAGCCTCGGAATAAGTATAAGACTCATGTGATCATAATCATCATATCATTGTATCATTAAAATGAAATAGTATCGGATCTATAGAAAAAATTGACGCAGCAACAGAAACACATAGATTCTTTGATACGCCTGAAGATCCGAGATGCGATATGACCTATATGTTAAATAAAGCTCCACGGCTCGACAAGCCTAGAAGACTCTTGGCCTACCAGCCGCTGCTGTCCTCACATACACGTGTGTTAATCACAGAGAAGATGGTCATCTAGCCATTGTAGGGGTGACATGTGGTTCCCCAACCGTTACAGCTAGTCTTCTCAACCTGGAACCACTACGTGTTGTTGCAACTCAAATACCTCACGATTCTAAATGGGTACCTGTGCCATACTGGCTGAGATTCCATGAGAAAATGTCTTCCCCTCATGGGACTGGAACCAGCGCAACTCATGTAGATATGCGTCAAGGCATCCTACCTTAATCACACGGCTGCGGCATGGGATCCTATAGGCCTATGCTAAAACCATCTATAAATTACAATGAACATTAAGATCCAGGTTTGTATATCTACTGGCAAGAGAATCCTACCTCATTGAATACATCAGACTTCAAATGCTCCTACCCAGCACCAAAGCATCAGAAACATTCCTAACAACAATAATCAAAAAGAGAGACGAAATACCTTTAGAATTCTATGCCACAGGGGCCATGATTGATCGATTCTGGACAGCAGCAAACTTCGAGATGAGACACATATGTACAGGAATGGCGATCCACGAATTTCATATCATCTGTAAAAATCTAGCTTTCCATGAACCAAACTCAACATGTATGTGCAAATTGTGTGAACAAAAATGTGGTCGATACCACCTGGAACTCTGTAACAAAAGAACAATCTCAATCAATGAATATGCAAAAATGTAACCTAATTGCATGACCAATTGGCTGCAATACTTGTATTATTATTATTATAAATTAGAATGAAATGTAATAAAAATTATAAATCATTAGGTACACAAAAACTTAGTGCTCTATTTACAAAAAAAACGAGATTCTATTACTAGACATCTCTTATGATAGGTTTCATTTAATAAATTGCAAGAAATAATCTACCAAAAGATGTTTGTAAGACGTGTTTAGTTAGTTATTTATTCAAACTCAGAGGGCATACTGCCCTGAGCACCACGACTTGAAATATCTATTGCGCTATCCCATATATTATGGATATGAGTTGAATGAATTCTACGGTGTTAAGTTAGTTGCAGGTCCCTCCCGTTGACACTATTATTTTTAAAGCTCGGAGTCATGAGGCAGCACTCTAGTGCCCCACCCACAATGTATCCCCGCCACCATATATTTTCAACACTTGTGGATTGCCAACCATATTATGTTTTTATTTATCCTACATGAGGTGAAAGGTGATATCAAAACAATGAATGAGAAAATAAATGTAATGAAGAAGAGGGAAGGGGGAATGGAGAGTGTTGGTGACTTAGAATTCAGGAAATGGGAGAACCCCGAGAAAAAAAAACACAGAATCCTGGTATGACCGACCACCAATACCCGTCTGTGAACCGCCAGGATTCAAACCTGGAATCCTAGTCGGGGCAACCGCGCGCGCTAGCCACGTGTTCACCGAGACGCAAGATGTGTTTAATTTTTTATAATTAATTTAAAAAAACGACCATACCCTGAGGGTTTAATATGTTTTACTCTAAAATATATTGAAAGAGGTAAATTTACAGGGTTACTTATGAATTCAGTTGTAATGTCATGGAATTTGAAGTAATTAACCAAAAGTAATAGAAAGAAATCCACCAATTAGCGTGAAATCAAGTTATTATTATTGATTTCGTACATCTCAATGATGGATAAATAATATTTGAAGAGAAAAATTATACGCTCAGACCGGGACTTGAACCCGGGACCCTTGGTTCTCTAGACCAAGTGCTCTACCAACTGAGCTACCTGAGCAAGTACCGATCTAAACGCATGTATATAGAGAAATATTTGCGTTTAGATCGGTACTTGCTCAGGTAGCTCAGTTGGTAGAGCACTTGGTCTAGAGAACCAAGGGTCCCGGGTTCAAGTCCCGGTCTGAGCGTATAATTTTTCTCTTCAAACATATATATCAATAATATTTTTGTTCGTAGTAGTAGTGTTGGTGGTGGTGGTGGCGGTAGTGGCGGCAGAAGCACCACCAGCAACAGCAATATTTTATTTAACGAACATCAGCGTCTCAGTTCAAAAAAAAAGGGCGTGCAGAAAGTTGACAGGGTTTATTTAAGTAACATGTTATCATCTTACCTTACATTCTTTTTCCTCTGGGACCGATTTCAGAACTTTGTTCTTCAGTTCCATCCTCAGTATTTTCACGACCGTTGTTTTGTCAATTTGAAGAGCCGCCTACAAGAAGGAAGTTCTGAACCGGTCTATGGAGAAGAAGAATATGAGGTGAGGCGATACAATTTTACTTAAATAAATAATACCTCATAGTGTTAATTTATAAAGAAAGTAATTTTTCGGCAATTATCGTACCAATTTATAAGAAAGGAGATAAAACTGATTGCAATAACTGCAGGGGCATCTCATTACTTTCAACTTCGTACAAAATTCTAACAAATATATTAGTAAGCAGACTTACTCCCTATATTGGTGACATTCTAGGAGATCATCAATGTGGATTTAGAAGAAACAGGTCTACAACAGATCAGATTTTTAGTATAAGACGGATTTTAGAAAAGAAATGGGAATATAATGGTACTGTACATCAACTATATGTAGACTTCAAAAAAGCATATGATTCAATTAAGAGGGACAAGTTATATAGTATCCTGCTGGAGTTCGGAATTCCTAAAAAGTTAGTTAGACTTATACGAATGTGTCTAAATGGCTCAAAGAGTAGGGTGCTTGTAGGCAAACAGTTTTCAGACACTTTTGAAATCCAGAATGGATTGAAGCAAGGAGATTCACTATCTCCTCTACTATTTAATTTTGTACTAGAGCATGCCATTAAATCTTTAGAGAATGAGGAAGGCTTACAACTCAATGGTATTAATAAGCTGTTAGTTTATGCTGATGATGTAGTACTACTGGCCGATAGCGAGGAGATACTGAAGGCCAACACGCACACACTATTGAGCAACACTAAGAAATTAGGACTGGAAGTAAATATTAGTAAAACTAAATATATGGTCACACGTAGAAATTCAGTATATAATGGAAATGGACAGCTAATGACAAATGAGGGAAATTTTGAGGAAGTGGCTGAATTCAAATACCTAAGAACAATAATCACAAATAGGAATGAGATGCACAAAGAAATTAAACATAGGCTCAATTCTGGAAATGCATGCTATTATGCATTGCAGAGACTTTTGATGTCCCAACTCCTTTTAAAAAACGTTAAGCTGAAAATATATAAAACTATTATTCTAGCAGTTATATTATATGGGTGCGAAACATGGACTCTTACTTTAAGGGAGGAAAGGAGATTACGAGTATTTGAGAATAAAGTTCTTAGGAAAATGTTTGGACCAAAGAGAGATGAAGAGACAGGTGAATGGAGAAGACTACATAACAGTGAACTGCATGGGCTTTATAGGAAGCCAGATATAATAAGAAGAGTTAAGTCTCGTAGACTGCGATGGGAAGGACATGTTGCACGTATGGGGAATGAAAGACGTGCATGGAGGCTTCTTGTAGGAAAGCCAGAGGGAGAGCGCCCAGTTGGTAGACCAGGAATGAGGTGGGAGAATAACATTAACTATGATTTGAGGGAAGTGGATTATACAGGGAAAGATTGGAGGACATTGGCTCGGGATAGGGATGTATGGAGAGCTTATGTCTGTGCGGTCATGAACCTACGGGTTCGATAGTGCCAGTGAGTAAGTAAGTGATTTTTCGGTAGGGTTTGTTCAGAGGCATATTACTGTAGGTTTGATTTCTTTCCGTTCTATAAATCTACGAGATGGGATCCACACTTTATTTCCCTTCCAAAGGGTGTCATATTCAATATTTTTAGGTCCTGCAAAAGTCCATCGAACCCGGCTGAGCTTGAACCTGGAAATTTCCTAATCAGAGGCAAGTATGGTAACTCTTTCACTGTTTTCACCTTCCCTCATTTTGTAGGCCTCACATTCATTAAATAGGTATACAGTGATGGTCGTCCCTGGGTTTTTGGTTAACAGAATCCCAGGACATCATAAGACAAGAGGCGCACACCCTGACTTCTACTCTGTCGCGAATCGAGCAAGACACGCCGGATTGAAGTATAGACCCCTCCAAAAACACCACGGTGGTGTAGTGTAAATTCACTGATTTAATTTCAATGGCATTACGAAATAATTTATCATCAATTGCTTATTCAATGAAATGCCAACCCAGCATTCCCAATCACGACTAAGGAAAACCTGGGGGAAAAAATTACAACTACGTAGGTTGGTCGGCCCCGGATTTGAACTCCAAATTCGAGTCTCAAATACTACCCTCTAGCAGAGTGGTGTGCTAAATAAAAAAAGTGTAGGCCTATTAGAGCGTGTTTTATTGCAACAATGTGGTTTATTTTAAATTAATTTTGTTCCTAGGTATGAACTCATTGGAACAAAGTGACGGTGCAGTCTTTTCAATTTAACTCTCTTTCTGTTTCTGTTCTGTTTTTTACACATCTTCATTTTGTAGACTCTTTGTAGTGTAAATGTCATTCTATCTGCAAAACTCTTTGTGCATCTATGTTTAATGTTTTAACTCCTGTAACATTATTAAATAAACCTACCATCTTTCATTATTTCACTTGTAATATAAAGAGACATTTAATTAACGTAAGTAAGCTAACTTTTTCCGCTATTTTGCGTTTAATAAACAGTTTACCTACTTCTTACAAGGGAACCGTCAACTGTTGCATGTCGAAACCTATCATGAAATTACTCCCAGAGAAGCGTTGTGATGTACAGAGGCCGTGTCCAAAAAATATCTGGCATTTTAATCTAGTCCAATCTCTCATTTAAATTGTAGGGAAGTAATAAAACTCCTGCATGGCAGACTGGATAATCCTCACTATCCGTCGTCCGCGCCGCGTCCCGCCTCACTTCACTCCGCTCTTAATTAATGCAGGGATGTACATCTGCTTCGCACAGTGGGTTGTCATTGCAGAATTCTGGCTTCGATTGCTGTGCCTTGTAGTTAAAAAAATCGCAATTACGTTTTTGGACACGCCTTTATACATCATAATGTTTCTCTGGAAGAAATTTCAAGGTAGATTTCGGCATGCAATAGTTGACGGTTCCCTTGTTAGATACAAAAATATTCATTTGACCATTTCTGTGGTATACAGATAACACCTTTGCCTCTTAGTCAGTGTGTCCAGGTTCGATTCCCAATTAGGTTGAATTTCCTGGTTGAAATTTTTCAGCGCACTTTTAGGAAAAATAGTAGTGAAATAAAGATGGTCTCATAAAGATAACTAGAGAAAGGGTTTTTATGTAGTGATAGTTAAGATTGCTACACATGTAGTATAGTACTTATTTAAATGTAATGTTGCTAAACATCGGTTCTCGTCCGATCACCGAAGTTAAGTAATGATTAGTACGTGGAGGGTAACCGGGTGGCTCTGGAATTGAGCTGATCACTCATCCAGGGAGATCCTCCATGTCGTATTGTGGTCATTCAGAGTAAGAATGTTCTCGCGACAGGTCGTGTCCCTGTAAGGTTCTGGTGGCATAAGGCTTGTAGAAAGCTGCCTCTAAAGGGAGATATGAAAGTAAAGAGTGATAGGGAAAATGAAATGTTATTTATTTTCTGATATAAAATTAACATCAAGGTAATAAGCTAAATGCCATAGTACCCATTAAGGACCTTTTTAAAAGTTTTATTTATAAAACTATTTACAAAATTCTTTCAATCGATTGAAGAAAAAATTCTTCATAATCATATTATATTACAGCCTTATATTTTAACATATAAAAATCTGGTCCTTATATGTTATCGTTAGAGATGGAACAATTCCTTCGTAAAGAAGTTATGAGCATATGGCTAATTCGACCATTGTACATGAAGTCAGGCTGAAGAGGGTTAAACTAGTTTTCTGTACTGTCTGGTTAAAGCAACTGTTTAGAATAACCACTTTACATAGTTATATTTCACTCCAAACGTTCCGAACAATCAGTGAGCATCTTTTATATTCCACCGAAGTATACTTTGTACGTCTGAATCTTGTTCTTGTTAAATCTGACTGCTGTGCTGTTTTGAGTGACCTGTACTGTATGGTTGAAGCTTAGTCAACCTCGCGTTATTGAAGCAGATGTTACATCATCATCATCATAGTACATTCACGAATTTAGGCCATTTGTTGACCTGTTTCGGCCTCAAGAGAAACACCATCCACAAGTCTTTTGAGTGGACGTCCTGGTCTTCTTCTTCCTGCAGGTTGATAACCTAACATTTGTTTGGGTATTCTGTGATCTTCCATTCAATGAAAATGTTGCACCCATCTTGACTGATAATCAGAAATTTTGTTTTCTAAAGGTTCCATGTGTAATTCTTCTAAGATGTCTTCATTTTTTTGTGATCTAGTAGTGTGTATCCTGCAGTCCTCCGAAGATATCTCATTTCAGCAGATCTAAGTCTCTGTATATCCTTATATCCTTCTGTTTCAACGTCCATACTTCGCTACCATACAAAAGAGTTGGAAAAGCCAATGTTTTATACACTTTTAATCTTGAATGCTTTTAGACTAACTGTGGCTTGATGATAGAATTTATTAACCCTAAAATTCTTAAAAAATTTAGATATTTTTGCATTTACATCCTTTTCTTCTTGATATGAGATATTGCATCATAGATATGTAAAATGATTCACCTGCTCCAAAATTGTATTGTCCAGTACAATTTTACTTCTGACAGGATCTATACCTTGAAATGCCATAATTTTTGTTTTTTCTGTAGATATCTTCAAGCCATATTCTTCTGTAATTTTAAGTTCATACAGACCTTTCTGTAGATTATCTTCTGAATTTGCTATTATTATTTGGTCATCTGCAAACAATAGGGTGTTTAATTTTCTATTTTCTGATATTCTTATTCCAAATTTATATGTCTTGTTCCAGCAACATATTACTTCTTTGATATAAATTGCAAACAGTGTTGGGGATAGGGGGCAGCCTTGTCTCACACCACGATTTATAATTCCTTCTTCTAGATGTTACATCTATAATTTATTATCATCAATCATATTCATAAGAAATAGATTAACTAACTTTATTATTAAATAAAAATCAAACGTAGTTTTATTTTTTATTTAATTAATAAATATGGATTTTCATCAAGTAAACACCAACTCAATTGATTAACTAACTTTAGAAGAACTATGACCAAACACTGAATCGCGATAATTTCTGAATCCGTTTCATCATCGCCATCATCATGTTTGGTGCTACAGCCTATTAAAGGCCTTGAACGCCCCAACTATGCGTCTTCATCCATATATGTCTTCTACCTTCCTTATCCATCCCTGGACTCCCATAACCTTTCACGCTGTCAAGTCATCTGGTAAGAGGTAATCCACCTCTATGTAATGACAACACATTCCATGTGCCCATTCTAAATTCCATTTCCATGTCTTAAAATTTTCATTCCGGCTTTCTTTAGTTTGGGGATTCTCAACGGTGTAAGTTTTTTACAGGGCGAAGTTGTCAGCCTCACGCCAAACCCCAACCTGGAGGAGACCAGGGTATTTCTTTTCGTCTAATTTATCACCCTTGACTTGTCTGGTTTGGGAGGCCCTACCAGTAGCTAAGCAACCGGCGGCATAGCTCTTGGGATCGTTTAACCACGCAAGCTTCATCACCATGACAAAGTAAATATACGTTCGCGGGGTCTGAATCAGTTTACAGTCACTATTTGAACAGGTTCAGTGTTACTTTATATGCTTACAATTCAGTGTGAGAGACAAATCACGTTATGCTTCATTTTAATATTATAAAACAATAAGCTTACTTATGTAAACCGCTGCTGGCGAATTCAGTGTTTGTTATTGACACACTTGTCATTCATCATCGCTGCATTCTCCCCTCTTTGCTACGTGAGAGGTGGCCTCTTAGCAGAATCCTGTTTGCCTTCCGATACTTTGAGTGTCATCTAGTCACAACAATAATAAAAAAACAGATAATTTCATCAAAGACTATGAATTATGGTCAGTGTCTACCAAGTTAGGTTTTTAAATATCCAACCCAGAGATACAAGATTTTATTTTTTTAGAGCGAGGTGGAGCGCCGAATTTCATAGGCCATCAGTAGGATGAAACATGTCTTTGAAAATCATGAATTTTGTTTGGACGCTGCTCAAAATGTTTGCCTAAATTTAAAAACGAAGCAAATATATTATTTTTAAGTTCTCGTTCCAAGTAATTAAAATCACAATGTAACATTTCGATTCTGGAAGACTAAATATATACACAATACGTCACATATTCGTCATCGTAATGACGTCAGAACAATATTACTCGCAGTTTGTAACAGAAATAAAACAACATCAACTAGTGATTATTGTGTAAGAAATGAATATGGATAAAATTAATAGAGATTCCCTAATTGAGGAGGTACGGAAAAAATAGGTGTGTTTTAATTTATATACATTTCACTTCACGCTATGTCAAATAAAACGTAGAATTGGTTTCATAGATAATGTGCTGCCATCTAACGTCAAGAATTTCGACCAATTCTTGGAAACTAATAAAAGCTTTCCCCATTACTTATGAATTATGTGCAGTGTTTTAAGATGCGTTAGAAAACGTTCAAAATAGTAGGAAATGTTACCGACAACAAAATATCATTTCAAACGAAAAAAAAAATCACCATAGTTTGACCGGGAATCGAACCTACGACATCACGCATCGTAGTCAGAAGCTGTAACCACAAGACTACCAAGTTAACATGTACCTTCTTGCAATAATCGTACCTTACTTACTTACTTACTTACTTACTCACTGGCACTATCGAACCCGTAGGTTCATGGCCGCGCGGACATAAGCTCTCCATACATCCCTATCCTGAGCTAATGCTTTCCAATCAGTACCTCTATACTTAAATACATTTTTATTACGGTGTGTGTGTTATGTATTAAAGATGCAAGAAAGTTTTCTTAAAATAATATTATGAAGCATTTAAGCTACATTCAGGTTAAATCTTGTCTACAGCAATTATTGTAGAACATATCCTTTTGTGATTCAATGTTCAATTTTAAAATATTTTTAGGCCTAATTGAGAATGAGTGTAACGAAAGGCATTTTATGATGCCTTTATTTTCCTACCCAGAGCTTTATTAATATTATTTATGCCCTGTGCATCCATCAAACAGTCGTTAAAGTGTTGCATTTTGGGTTAAATTTAAGGAAACTTTCATCAATATCATAAGAAAACAATCAGTTGATCTTGATGTCCGACATTTTGTCTAGTTATAGAATCCTTAAACAAGGGTGGAGGCATGTATAACGATTCCCATGTAAAGTTGTACACCTCTTCTACACTGAACAGCTAATACAGTGTTTATTAGTAAGAATTTTCAACTGAGATGTGTATAAACCTTGTATAAAAGTTATATATGGATTATTAGTAAGAGGGTATGAATATTTGAATGGATCACTGGTTATGAGAAATACGTCCACAGGTTGCCTAAACTATATCGATTACATGACTACATTTGTAGTACCAACATGCCTTCTATTGCATTGTGGCATTAACGGCATCTTACATTATCCGTCCTACATCGTTAATTTTTATGTTGGGATACCATAATTAGAATTCTTATAATACAAATAATCGTTAGCATTAGATCCTTAACATGGATGCAAAACGGGCGTAGCTGTAGATGTCCAGGTGCAAACGAAATAATAAACAACTCCATCGCTGTTTGGTTTTCTTATCTTCGAGAAGTGTGTAGAGGTAAAATATTTTATGTTACTTACTCACTGGCACTATCGAACCCGTAGGTTCATGGCCGCGCTGACATAAGCTCTCCATACATCCCTATCCTGAGCTAATGCTTTCCAATCATTCCCTGTATAATCTACTTCCCTCAAATCATGGTTAATGTTATACTCCCACCTCATTCTTGGTCTACCAAATGGGCGTTTTTTCTCTGGTTTTTCCTACAAGAAGCTTCCATGCACGTCTTTCATTCCCCATATGTGCAACATGTCCTGCCTATCGCAGTCTACGAGACTTAACTGTTCTTATTATATCTGGCTTCCTATAAAGACCATGTAGTTCATTGTTATGTAGTCTTCTCCATTCACTTATCTGTTCATCTCTCTTTGGTCCAACAATTTTCCTGATGTCAAGTTATTTTTTATACATTTTGGTCCGTTAGATTAATAGGTCTATACGGTCAGGTTAGCTATGTTTAGTTTAAGTTACGAAATTGATCTGAAATGTTATAAATTTTTTTTCTCCTTTAGGTAGTTTCGTATAGATGTTACCGGCGATAACCTGGACTTTACCCAGCAGACTGCACCCCGGTGGAAATGAAGACTTTATCACGTGAGGCAACGTGACCGGATTTAATACGAATATCATTATTATTCTTATATCACTAAGTAATCTGTACAGTCGGAAAATATGTTAACTAACATTCTGTCCTTCTCTTTCTCTCCCTTACTATGTTGTCACTTCCTGTTCTCTATGTATGTTCTTTGTCTGGCAGGTAGAGAGCTGACAAATACTATCGATTTTAACGGTCCGTCCTTCTACGCGGTCATAGGCAAATGACTAATTTGACAACCCTCTTACTATTGGGGTTACATGTTGTCACTTGTGATTTATTGTGAGGCTGGTAACGGAGAAACGACAAATACTGTGATTTTAAATGATCCGACCACTTGAGCGTTCCTTGCTTAAATGACTAATTTGACAACCCTGTTAAGATATTTCACAAGTGTTTAGGGATTCTCCTCCCACACTTAATGTTGAACAATTTAAGTGCGTGATCGGATGTACAGCCTTCCCCTACATCCCTTCCATAGATTCAGTAGTTCGGCGACACTAGCGCTAAAACTCTTCCCCTCTGCCCGTGCAAAGTTAACTTGGTGGTATAATACTAATATGCATTCTTGCAAGTTGGCAATTCCTCTTTCCGTGATTCACAGCTAATTTTGTAGGATACACATTGTTTATATCACGATTTTAGGTTATATTAATGTCAGATTCTTATTCACCCCCCTCTATTTTTCGTACTTTCTCTGACCTAGGTTGCTAATTACATTCTACAGCAGTAACAGTCTTGTTGAGCTGTACAACCCACTGTATGGGTAATGCAGCAGTGACGTCAGGGGTCGGGTGATCGTGTTCAGGCAGAAGTACTATGCATTTTCAAAAAATACTACTTACGTTGTTAAAAACAGTAAGACTGGAGGTGGCAGCTTGAAGATCAACTTTTCTGGATTAACATGTATGATATCTTCCACATAGTTGTAATAGATCCCCCACTCGGTTTGTTTTCGTTTGTTCGTTCCCCTACAGCGGGTTGTTGAATTCAGCATATAACAGTATAAGCATACGGTTGTTACATTTACATGAAAATAAACTTATTCACGAAACTTTTTTTCAGGAAGAGCAACAAAGTAGCTTAAGTAACTTAACCGTGGTTTTATACAAATTGATTTCTATCATTGAACTATATTCCAGGAAAAATAAAGCTATTATTTTTATTATTATTATTATTATTATTATTATTATTATTATTATTATTATTATTATTATTATATAATTTTTGATAAAGCCTGTATATGAAAAGCAGATTCTTGGAAAAGTTAAATTTGCAATATTATACCCCTTTTTTGTTATTTATAGACGGTTTAACAAGTAACGTCCTATTACGTCATATTTATTTATATTAATGATACTATGATTTGGTTATTGCGATGAAATAAGTTCTGGTACTGAAATTCCAATCCAGCAGGAAAACTAGGAAGAAACCCCTTGCGAATACGAGTCTCAAACGCTATTTCTTGAGCGAACTCGCTGGGTAGATCTGTTTCGTTGATCCCTTTATTATATTATTCAAATAGAAGACGTTGCTCTGTCCTAAATAAAACATGTTGTGAAATTAAATCAATACGCTTTTAACCAAAAGATAGAGGTTCAAGTTCCGGTGAAGTCAGGATTTTCACAACTGACATAAACCTTCTGGCTGCACAATGACCTGGGATCGACTCAACCTCTAATAAAAATGAGTATCAGTTACTTGTTCTGGGGGTAAATGCGGCAATAACGCAGGACTGGCAGTCTGGCAGATATCAAGTGTCGATTATCTAGAAAAGTAGGGGTCATAACGTCCTACTATCTCAAGTATCTCCTAACGCCTCTAGTGAGATAACTTTACTTTTGGGATATATCTCTCTAACTGAATAATATATGCAATTAGATTAGAATATGTCAAAAGGAAGCTATATATTTTAATAATATTGAATTGTTTATTAATTTTGTATCAACTGTATGGTGGGAAACAAACGAGTGAGCTATTTGTAACGTAAACATTGTGCTATATAACAATGGGAGTTGGAAACCGTCGTTTTGAAAACATTGAAACTTCCATATCACAGCCGTTCGACCACACCCTTAATAAGGGAGGGGTAATTATCTTCTTTTGTCTCTATTACAGGATATTTCTTGTAATCTACTGGGTGTTTAGACATTTTTGGAATCTAGATTTGAATTATACGACCAGCTTCATGATCTTGTGGTCAGAGCATCTGACTACAGCTCATAAGATCTCGGGTTTGATTCCCACTCAGACCACAGGAATTTTTCCCTAAAATTTGCCCATGTTCTGGAATTTAGGTTATGTTTAAGAACTTTTCTGATACTTCGATATAATTTTTCATCATCATATCATCGGATTAATGCAACTCCGTCTTCCAGGCACCTCAATTTCAGAAGTTGGGTACAGTTCCGCCCAGTGCCAAAAGAGAATGCCAGAAATGTCGTAAGACATCCTGGTGGCATTAGACAAAAAAGTGAATTATAGGTGTAGAACAGGTATCCCTAAGAAATTCTTGACGCAATTAATGAGTTAATTGTAAGTCTAGGAGGACGGGTGTAGAAGGTGTTACACAATCAATAATAACGTACGCAGATTTTATTCTGACTTAAAATAATTGAATTAACCTATCAACACTTCTCATAATAATTCCCTGATGATTTGGTTGATATTGTAGATGACCGAGGAAATATTCTTACATACAGGCCAAACTTCATTACCATATACTTATGAAATTTATTGCAGAATTCTTAAACTGCTTTCAAACAAGAATTTACGATCTTAAGTAGTCATATTCATTCATCATAATAGATTAACTGTTTTCTAAACTCAGTTAAATTGGTTTGCTTTTGTAGCGGAAGATAAGTCTACATAAATGTACTAAAAATTTGAAACGAAATTCAACAATACTAATATTAGGTCTTCTGATCTACATTCCCTAAGCCTGAATAAAAAGGCCTCTAAGCAAAATTTACCGATCTCAACATTCTAATAATACCTTAGTTTTCTGCTAGTTGGTCCATTGAGTCCGTATGTTGACCGCATGCCATTCATGACATCTATGGGCAAATAAAGTAACTGAATTAACCTGGTTTAGTAATTCGTAACAAAGGAGAGGCTATGGTTCAACATTATGCTACGCCATTATAGGTAATTATATAGATTTACATTCAGCGAAGGAAAGATTCTCTGGCCAGAAGTAACAACAAGAAGTACCCAAAAATGTTTGAATATTTAATATTGATCACTAAATTTTACAGAAATTTATTAATAGTTCTTTTTTGTTTTTCCTAATAACTTATTATAGGAAATCAATGGATTAACGTTACATTTCATTTGAATTTCTATTTGCGTTAGTTTGTGTGTGTATATAGGGTATTTCGAATGACAACAAAACTGGTCATCCATCTTTCCTTATTGTGTGGTAACTTATATGATTATGTTTGTTAGCGATAAAAATGTAATATTTCACATTTTCAGAACAATCAGCTTTATTAAACAAAACTTAAGATATTATTTGTTGGATATTTTCAGATAGGGAATATACTTCGAATATGTCAAACATATATTTTGGTCTTCTAAATTTCACTGGAACAGACTGGAATCAAATATTTTATCAACTGTTGTTGCAAGAGTAGGTTATTGGTTGAATTCCAAGAATGACTTTATTGTTACATGAAATGAAAACACGTTTTCAAGTAACTTGTTATGAACTGGCCTATTTATATTATATTTTTTTCGAAAGTAATAACAAAGCCTAGATGAGTAGTAGTAGTAGTAGTAGTAGTAGTATTCAAATGTTTTGAAGCTCTTGATTTGTCATCATTCTCATGCGGGCTTCCCAATAATATTCAGCAATTTGGAATGGTGTTCCAACTATTTTCTGAAGATCAGCGCAGAACATCAAGTGATCCTTGTTCATTATCGTATTTGTGTCCTTGCATACTATGCAGTGTGGGGAGTGTAGTAACTTAATTCTATGTAGATGTGCTGCCAAGCAATCATGACCAGTTTCAAGACGAAATGATGCAACTGCAATTGATCGGGGGCTGTTTGGTATTGTATCCCGTTCTAGCATTGTCTTCCATATCTTGGTTTCATATTGGATTTTGTTTTGTTCGGCTATATGGGATTTTATTTTAATTTTGTTGTAGAGTTGTACTGATTTGTAAGATAGGTAATTGATCTTACTCTGTTGGATGAGTGTACCTTTTTTTTGCAAGCATATCAACCTTCCCATTACCTTCCACACCACAATGTGCTGGAATCCATTGTAGAACAACATTTCTGTTTAGATTTTTCAACATCCTGATGCAATTTTTGGCTTCTATTATTCTATGGTCTTAGATGGTCTGGTTGTGTGTTAGTGCCATTATGGCTGAGCTAGATGATGAATAAATAATTTTGAAATTTACTTACATTACAGTATTATATGCATAATTGTGTGTATCGATTTATTTTATGCTAATTATAGATAAATAACGAATATTTAGTATCCTAATATGACTCGCACGTTATTTCACTGTAGTTACAAAAGGGAGCTTTATTAATGGACTTGCTGACAGCTTAACAATTGAGAATTGTGTGTCTGTGTTGTCATAGCAACACGTTCAACATTGGAAACAGTCAATCATTGCGTGACCTCCCCATGCACTCCTACGAACAAATTCAAACACCCCTCCCCCTTCCAAATATTTTGAAATCTTACAGCGTCTCCAAATTTCACTGATTTTAGTATCAGATTTTTTTCATTGTGTCCGATTTTCATTTTTGTAGTTCATATTTTTATTCAGTTAATTTATTACTGTGTTTCTATATTATAATATTGTTAACAATTTTGCTTATTTAAAATTTTCATGGCAAGGTGTTACCACGCCTGAAATCTGACGAGATTGTACTCCACACCATCATCGCCGTCACTAAATGTAAAAGAGGCAGTATTGTACATATTTTCTAGATTTCAGATGTAGCTGTCAGAAGTCTAAAGATCCGTTAATTCTACTGTAGTTACTTAGGTAGGCATTTATAATACACTATTATATTTCTTGTGAATATATCTTCCTGATAGTGGATGCAATGCTAGTGGAATCAAAATCTTCATAAGATGCAAGTTAAAATCTGGGTTATGACTGCATATGTACTGACGTGGTGAGAATAACTTTAATAAGAGTAAAGCTGCACTGTGGAAGGCAACCACAACATTATACTCAGTATTAGAAGATTCCCAGCTATGAGACCGCGGTCCATACCTGGTTTCTCTCTCGACTACGGAGGGCATTTTCAATGGCGAGTTCTTCTGGAAGAAACACCATTATGAACTAGGGTCTTATAACCCGGACTATGAGTACCAGCCGTGCATTCTACAATTGTCCCCACTTGCTGTATCAAACTATGAATAAGTCTGTGATTAAATGTTACAAAACACTGAATACACACAAATGTTAAGAAACGATTAGCAAAGATAAATTAGACAATGAAAAAAACAAGCCAACAAGTAAAAGATAAAGTGTTCCCACTGGAGGTCTTAAGAGGTAACAGGAAGAGAAAGCTCCCATATTTCTAGATAATCGGTACGAGAGTCAACCGGGTTGTCAACCTTGCGTGACGGCCACCTTTTCTTCTAGAGCATATATCTATTACTCATTTCCGTCGATCTCAAAGCCATAGTGATGCCCATAAGTTTAGGTCAGTTTAAAAATTTTGACCCTCACCGGGACTCGAAACCTTGACGTTCCGGCTTGTAGAGCATTGTCTTAACAACGTATCTACGGCGACCTCCAAAGCAGGAAGTACATGATTAAATAGGTCATTAATCTTCAATATGAATGGCTAAAAAGTATTTTTCTGGCAACATATGCCTAATCATTAAAACAATTTTTGAAGGCAAACGTTTGGGCAAAATGTAAAAGGAAGACCAAGGAAAACTGTTTTTAAAGATTCTAAAGAGGTTGTGGGATTTCAAGACTATTAATAGTCTTAAAATATAACATGTAGCTGAAAGAAGATAAGGCATTGCCTTCGTAAGAAGAAGGAAAAGTAGAAGATGGTGCTGATGGTATTTCTTGTAACCTGTCCAATTGTATGGGCCTGGAATTATTCCACTGACCGGGTGACGTAGGGAAAGTAAAAGTACCTATTAAGGGAGAAGTTAAACTAATGTTGAGAGAGAGAGAGAGAGAGAGAGAGAGAGAGAGAGAGAGAGAGAGAGAGAGAGTTATTCCACTGAATAATATATGGGAGTAGGGTATTGCAGTGTGTTAAATAAAAGTAATATACAGAATGCGGCATAAGTCAGTCAACCACTGCACATGGTTGCAAGGAAAAAATCAGATTGGTTTAAACTGGGGTTTGAATACGGGACCTTCAGAATATAATCTCAAACACTACTCCTTAAACAACAATGGAGGTCACTTTGAACAATTTCAGTAGTTGTTTTTTCTATAGATGTTGTAAGCTAGAGAAAATAATATATTTGCATTTTCGGGTCTGTCTTACGTACTTGGCCTATACCATGGGTAAAGAAACGTTTTGTTGAACCTGTATTTTATGTTTTGATAGTTTTTTGTGTTTGGTTAAAATATATATATTTTTTTTTTCCAAATGCCCCAGGTTTGTCTTTCGACATTCCTGGTTTCTCTCCTGGCATGGCGTGCTTGTAACCCACTCCTGAGGTTGGGGCGCCTTGAAGACGGGGTTACGTTGCCCTGATGATATGATGGGTGATGATGATAGTGGTGCGCCAGGAGAGTCCCTAATTCTAAGCTTAACCTAAGATGAATATGAATGATGATGATTGCGATGGCCATATGATTTCGGGGACCGTTTGGGCCTTAAAGTTGTCCTGACATTTGTCTGACAGGTGAGGAAAAACCCCGATAAGAACCTCACCCAGAAAAACTGTCCCGACCGGGGATCGAACCCGGGCCCGCTGCGTGACCATAGCGGTGGATCAGCACGAGGAGGACAGATGATCCTATTGGATGGTTACGTGTATTTGAGGAATAGGAATGGGACTGGTACCAAACGGAATTCAAAATGAACTTGCAACTTGCTTATTTTCTAAGCATGTCAATTTAACAAACTCCATGATTTATGGGACTCAGGAAATCCAAAGTCGCATTCACTAAAGTTCTTCAGTGGTCCCTATCGTCATCCAGAATTTTTCCAGTTACTATCCTTGATTTATAAAAGTATAGGTTTTGTTGCTTAGTAACTACGAACTAAATCGTCACTGATTGTTGTAATAGTAGAAAAAGTATTATTTAAAAAGTATTATTAGTATCTTGTTAGAAGTTTTATGAGAGTTTTGTTTATTTATTTATTTATTTATTTCAAAATAGCTTCCGTGTTGGAGTTGCGAAGCTTACAAGCCAGAAATAAACTAATATATAGAATTTGAACAGTAAATTGTTACCATTGAGAGGGTGAAGGAAAAATTAAAGACTTGACATTACCTATGAAAAGGAAGCAGAATTCGATTAGCTGTCAACCGCTAAATGCATATTTTTGCTAATTTAATGGAGCGGTGTTCACACATGGATAGATTTGACACATGAATATTTTTCTGTTTATGAAAGAGCATGTATATAAATTGTATGTATCAGATACTTGGATGATTGGAAGTAAAAACAAATACCATAATATAGGAAATTGGTGAGATCTAAACGTGTAAAAAAAAAAAAAAAAAGAAAGAAAGAAAAGAAAAAAAAAACTCAATTGAAGTCCATGTTGAAATAATTACAGTACATTGATGTTTCGTGGTCCCAGCTGAGACTTGTCTGATCTAGCCTCTACCTCTCCCACCCACCAATGTAATGCGCACATCGCTTCTTTTGTGTCTCCGTTGATGAATCTATTCAATAATGTGGATGAATGTCTCAGAAATTTTGAATTCTCAGTTGGTGTTGAATTTGATTGTTATCAACATTTAAATAATATACCAGTAGGCCTTCCGTATATTTTTCGTTTCGAACATTTTTTGTGTAAAAAGGGTATTATTGCATGAATTTGTAAATTTATGTTTTGTGCTTAATCTATTTCATTCCAGGCTGCCTTATTCACTCGAGAATTGGCGACCCCCATTATTATTCGTATGAAACGCGCAATTTAATATAAGTTACTTTTTGCATACGAGTATGAAACAATAAAACCTAAAAATCTATTACTCCCAGTATCACGCCTATTGCATTTGGTACTAATTTAATTCAGAAAATAAATGTATCAGAAAGCACTCCACATGAAATGAAAGCAACTGTCGTTGAGACAATCAACATCTTATACTCTGACAAAGAGTCGCTACACGTGTTCACAGAAGAATCAATTGTTTAGTAGACAATAAGGTGCAGGAGCTAGAGTTCACAATAGAGTTAAATTCCTATATGGCATAGGGTAGTATTTTGATGAAGATATATTAATCATCGAAAGGGTACTGATACAGCTGCTAAGTAGAATAAAGGCGTTTCAAAAGTCTGTCATTCTGACGGGCTCTGTAACAGCTATCCAAGCCATAATGTCTTCCAGCAACATCTCTAACAAAATACAAGGGATATAAAAATATTGCCTTAGAATGCTTACATAAAATAAAACTTCAATTCTATAGTTGATCCATGTCCACTGTGGTGTATGTGGTAATGAAATGGAAAACTAGCAAAGAAAGGTACTACAATTATATAACGAACCACGTGGAAATGTAGCTTCTACTCAGTAAGTTCTAATAAACAAGTTAATAAGATCACACATTAAAGGAAAATGGATTGCTCACAGCATCTATAAATCATGACAGATAAAAAAATTCTGTGACAGATTCACAAAGGCATGAAGCAGGGCTTTATTCCGCCTAAGAACTGGCCTACTTAAATAAGATTTCTACCGGTATGGACATAATTTGTGTTTGCTTTAAGAGGAGGATTCAATCATGAATGGACCATAAAATGCTCTTCCCTTCAAAATGGTTGGAATACTTCTACCAAAATTACGCTGGGAAACAATATAGTAAATGCAGATTATTAAAGATCCTGGCCATTATAGGATATTACTGCAACTACTTTTACATTTAATGAATTTAGATTATTTTTTCTTTGGCATTTTTATATTGGAATTTTATATATTTATATTTGGACATTTCGAAAGCGCTTTTTAATTTTTTTAATATTTGGCATTATATTGCTTGAATCGAGAAGTTTCTTCTGCTTCTAATTGTGTAACCGGTATGTAAAATTGTACGATTTTTGCGCTCAGAACAATGCATATTTATTTCATGTTTTTGTTTTAATACCATGAGTGAGGGTAGTGAGAATGTTTATTGAAAAAATGGATTTTAAAGGACAAAAGATCTACTCCTAAACTGTTCACTGCAGAGCCTCCCCAGCATAGAGACCCACGCAACGACATTGCATATTACCCCTGGCAGCGAGATCGCTCTTGTTTATATACCTCTATTTCATATCTGGTGTGTAGGCAGCCGCGAGTTGCTGGGGGAAGGGAAGATATCATCCACAGCCTTTTACAATGAACAAAGTCACTGCAATTACTTTTAAGACATGCGGTTCTTGAACTGTCAAAAGCGTACAACTGAACCGTTAACGATGAAATCCTCAACTGAACTCTAGAGGATGTAAATTAATTAAACGAAAGACATTTATCTGGTTATAGAAGAATTGGAGACAAGATATTTGAGAACTATGGGACCCATGATCTCAATTCGAAAATATCACTTTAACAATTGTTAAAAGTTGTTTATATTTGATATTTTCACGTTGATTAAGGCTTGGAAGAAGCCCAACTATTAAGAATTAATCAATTGAATTTTAATTTTTTTATAGAACATTTAAAATTGCTGACTATTTGCCTAGATTTTCACAGATGTTTTAAAAGCTAAATTCTGCAAATGGGGGAATGTTTATTTTTTTAGTACGACTTCGTCTGAAGCCAACCTATACTATAAGTGCATTTATACTGTATATTATAAATCTGAGATTCTCAGAGAATTACAAACAGAATCACTCATGGAATATGTACAAAATTACAGATAAACAACTGGAAATCTCACGTAAGAAGAATGAGCAGAACAAGAATACCACGTCAAATCTTAAAATACCAACCATCAGGCAAGAGATCTTTGGTCAGACCCTTCAAACGTTGGATTGAGACCGTAACAGACCACTAGGTCTATCACATGAAGGGAAGAAGATATATTATAAAATAATATTGATAACATTTTCAACTATTGATTATATATGTATGTATAATAAACTATTGTTACTAAATGTCTTTATGTAATTATAAAACTGCGGAAAAAAATACATATAGCCCTATTTGATTTTTATAATGGATCTTGAATATCATAAGCAAAACACTTTAATAACTAATAATCAGGAACTTTTCGTGTGATTTCCTGGGTTCCGTATCTTAAATTGTTTATCTAAAACGTCTCTACAACTAGACAAATTTCTAAATTTAATTTAAGGCCTACACTTTGTGTGACGGTAATAAAGGAAGAGAAAGAATCAACACTAAAATCGAATCTGAATGTGAGCTGGTTGCCTTTGCTTAGTTTGTATGTTCATTTTTGTTTTCATCTGTGCATTGCTTCGAATATTTAAGATTTATATCATGGAGGTCAAGAAATGCAGCTAGATCGATTTATTTTTATTTGCATTTTTTTGGTGTACCTACCTGTGATTATCAATAAATAGGGGCGAATTCCTATGACTAGAGCGAGGATTTTTATGAAATTTCATGTTTTAAACTATTGGTCATAGAGCGCTGAGACAAAGTATCTTTACATTTTAAGATATGTAGAATCAAATAAGACCTTCATATTTTTTCATATTTCATAATATTTTGGCAAAATGTTCATATTTCAGTAAAAATTTAATATTCCTTCATATTTTTCAACTTTCAATTTTTTAAAATAAATTTTCTACTAATTCGTTAGAAACATTTTTGGAGTGACTGTAGTTTTGAAATTTTTTGACCATGTAATATGGTTAGACAGTAAAAATTCCTAAGTCTCCCATCTGGAACAAGATAAATAGATTTGATAAAAGGAAATAATTTAAAACAAAGGAGAGATGGAAAGACCAAGTGGAGGCTTTTGTCCGAAACTACAGAAAAAGAACAGGGATTTCCTAATCTGTGACAAGAACATGAATAATTAGAATAACAACGTTAGAATAATAACCACCCGCTCTTTTTTTCTCAGGTAGAAACCTATTCCTTTTTGCTACCTAAGGACAGTCCTTATTTTATGAATGGATTATATTAAGAAGCTGTGCTGTGAAATCAAGGTCTTGCTCCACATGTTATGAATTTTGGGGTGTTGTCTGTATGTAAGTGCAATGTTATTCTCACTTAACATCAAACTATCATATATATATTGCAGTGCACGATGGCTCCCATAACATCATACTTTTTGATCAATCAAAATAATTCTGAGCGACTGGGCGT
The DNA here is from genome assembly GCA_030220185.1 of Diploptera punctata. Lineage (NCBI taxonomy): Eukaryota > Metazoa > Arthropoda > Insecta > Blattodea > Blaberidae > Diploptera > Diploptera punctata. Next base: position 1,302,123 of record JASPKZ010007266.1, read on the forward strand.
TAAATATATACATAAAAAGCGCCTAACTGTGGGTATTACGAACAGAATTGATAATTTGATTATTCAAAGCACATGCATGCCTACTGTGCTCGGACAAATTTCATGGTAAAGCTAATGTTAAAATAATTCTAAACTGGTCATTTCCACACATATGTTCATAGCGGTGTAATGTAATAGGATTAAACATAATTATAAGTGGCAAGAGAGTGTTTGAAAATACGCCACTAGAATTCTTTGGTGGATTAATTTATTTTAACATCTTGTTTCTCCAAATATGACCTTTAGTACTTTGGTCTATAACTGTGATGGGTAATACATGTGGCATGAATGGGGGAATTACAGACGTGCACGTGAAGCTTCATGGTCGGGGAAGGACCCAGAGGGAAGATCAAGAATGAGTGGGGGGAGAATAACATTAACCATGATTTGAGTGTGGTGAAGATTATAGAGGGGATGATTGGAAAACATTGGCTGAGGATAGTGTGTGCATGGAGAGCTTAGTCCGTGCGGCACATGAACCTACGGGTTCGATTGTGTCAGTAAAGTTAGTTAGTTAGGACTTGGTCTACGTGTGTTGTGATTCCATCCAATTTAATGTTATTGTAATATTTATATATAGCTGGCATTCTTATCTTTATGCCAAAGTAAATAGAAGTCATTCAAACTGTACCGACTCTAAAGTTTGCCAGTGGTATATTCGATGGAAGGAAGTTACAACGGTTACTATGCTTTTTTCTCTTATGTTCGTGATTTCGTAATTAAATATCATTAGATAACTTAATTGATCGCGTTTTATATAAACCCAGTATTCATTTATTGAAATAAGAAAGTTCAAACCTCAGCAGGCTTGTGTGTGCGCCTGTGGGTAGATTGGATGTTGAGACTTCCACATGTTGGTCCTAGACCATCTCCAGAGGATGTCCACTGGGTTCTCAGTCCCTGCGTATAACGGCCCCTTTGCCCCAGAATATGCGTCTGGTACTCATTTAAAATAAGAGCTGAGTAGACTCTAGGGCTATGATGCCGCCAGAAGGTTTGGTCCAGCTAAAAACCTGACCCCTTTGAGACTCAAACCTACGTCCTTCGGCTTGTTAGCGTGATTCCTCACATAATATACTTCAATGTGAGCCATTAAAATTGCTTCAAATCACAAACACGATATTTTATTGTTAAGAATCAATAAAACCTCATAATGTTAAAAATTCCAAAATTTATTATATTAAATGATATTTTATATTGAGTCAGATGTAATGAAAAATTAATTAAGATGGAAATGCAGTGAAACTCTTGATTTCTTGAGCTACAAAAAGGTCTTCTTGTCTCATTTGTGTGCTTATATGTATACCCATAAATTATACAGGTCTTATGTATATAATATGTGTAAAAAGTTGAAAAAATAGTAGCTTCATAATATTTTTTGTGTCCTAATTTTCATAATTTTCATATTTTGCTATTATGATTTCATATTTTAGTATAATTTTCTTCATATAATTCCTCGCTCTACCTATGACATTTAATTTTTATACCTATATTTTGAGTTCCGAGAAGTAAATAGCACGTATTTAGGTTTTCTCAGGAACATACAGTGTTTTTTTATTTTACTATACAAATCCTATTTTTAATGTTTTTATATAAATTTTAGGTCATATTTGATCTAATTTCTATAATAAAGTCATATGTTAGATACATTTGAGGATTTTTGTAAGACATCAGCCAAGTTTAAATAACCAAAATAATGTATGTAAGTCTCACCTTGCATGTTTTTCTATATTTAAGGTGAAAGAGATTCTTGGAAATTCCTTTGAGACACCTGACCGTTACAACTCCTGCTTTCAACTGTAGGTAAAAGTTGGAAAATGTTTGTGAATGAACCAATTTATTAATAAAATGTGTAATGGATTCATTAAATTGTACGGTCATATTTTTTTTGTCATTTTTGGTCATATTAAATTCTTGTTAGGTCGTAAATACATGTACTCGTATGTTTTCTGATGTTTTAAGTCATAGAAATGTGTCCCTTATCAATAAATTGTACTTTATTCCTACAACTTCCATTGTTCTTGCATCTGCCCTCCGCATAAAATCGTGGATGTACTACATTTTTCATTCGATGGCTTCCGTTAAGATGACGATACTGAATAAGTAGTAGTAGGACTTTATTAGACAAAAAGTAAGATATTTACAATATGATTTACAAATATGGGTCGCACGGGCAGTAAGCCGTACGTGCTGTTGACTACTGAATAAGTAAAGCCCGTCTCAGAAAATGTTTTTTTTTATTAAAAAGGTAATATTTTGTTTTAATATAGATGAATACACTGTTCCTATACGTAGTAAATTATATTAAACTAACTCACCGCCACTATTGAACCCGTAGGTTCATGGTCGCGCGGACATAAGCTCTCCATAGATCCCTATCCTGAGTTAACGTTTTCCAATCATTCCCTGTATAATCTACTTCCCTCAAATCATAGTTAGTTATTCTCACACCTCATTCTTGGTCTACCGACTGGGCGTTTTACCTCGCTGTTTCCTACAAGCATCTTCCGTGCATGTCTTTCATTCGTCATTCATGCCACATGTCCTGCCTTTCGCAGTATACGAGACTTAACTGTTCTTAATATCTGGCTTCCGATAAAGACCATGTAGTTCACTGTTATTCAATCTGCTCCATTCACCCGTCTGTTTATCTCTCTTTGGTCCAAACATTTTCCTAAGAACTTTATTCTCAAATACAGTAAAACTTACTCAAAGCGGAATCGCATGGGAACAATTATTTTCCACATTGGGCAAAATTCCGCATCACAAAAAACTAAAACTTATTAATAATCTTAGATTATAGAGTGCCGTATATCTCTTTTTACGTAGGCTAGGATTAATTGCAGTTCACTGCCGTTGAGAAGTGAAGTAGGCCTATAGTACGTATGAGCGACTTCGACGGTAACGCGCGAAAAAACAGTCTTATTTCGTCAGCGTTAAAAATGTCTCCTGAAATCCAAGTATGCAGTTTCGGTTTTCGCTCACTAACTACACTTTCGTCCACATTCTTTGATTTCCTGCAAATTTCATTCCGCACTACATTGTGTCATCTTTTAAAACTGTACAGCCAACCTGAAGATTCCTTGAAATCGTTATTCCCTTAGGGATTTAACAAGAGCTAGACCTTGACTTTGGAGCATCGGTCCGGAAATTCGAGAGCTTTTAACAATGAACTTTAGGATCAGTGACAATTAGGTTTGTTTTGTTTTGATATCTATTTGTCCATTTGGTTTGAATCACTATTTGTAAAAGCCGTCTTGGCATCGGCCTTCAGTAAAAAAAAAACTGCTGCTGATGGTTAATAAATATATATTCCGCCTGGATCTGCGAATAAAGATATTTTTAGCCGCGAATACAGGAACTATGTCGCAATGTTTTTAACTCGCGAATAAGGAGCTTTTACTGTACTTCATCCGGCGGCAGAAATCATTCCTTATTGTTTTTTTTGGCCTAACGGGAAATCAATACAGTAGAAAATAATTTATTTCTCTTTCTGTTTTTCGCTTTATAATTTTTTTCGTAATTGTGTAGAAATATCTTTCCGTTTCCGCGTTGGACAGATTCCGTTTTATGCAAAATAAATACACGTAAAATTACTATTATTTCGTCGGGACCAATCAATTTGTTCACATTGGACAAATTTCCGCATTATTCACGTTCCGGATTAAACAAATTTTACTGTACTTGTAATCTCCTTTCTTCCCTTAAAGTAAGAGTCAATGTTTCGCAACCATGTAATATAACGGTTAGAATAATAGTTTTATATATTTTCAGTTTAACTTTTTTTGAAAGGAGTTGTGACGTCAAGAGTCTCTGTAATGCATAATAGCACGCATTTCCCGAATTGAGCCTATGTTTAATTTCTATTACAACTAATAATTGTAAACTCTTGTAAGGCCTAATCAATAGAAATAACATGTTTCTGTAGAATAGTCACTGATAACTTAATGCTATTATATGACAGTTTGGAACTCTGTATGCTCTTTCCTAAAAATATATTTTAGAAATACCCTATCTGTGATCTCTTACTTTACTCAGAATTGCATTTCTTTGGGAAGTTCTTTAAACTTTTCTTCACAGAATGTTATAGAAGTTTTCCTACAGTTAGAGTTTTTTATTACCGTAAATAACCGTCTCAGATTGGATTCTTCATCAAATCCTCTGCTAACAACATTATAGCAACGGAATGTATTTGTCATTACACTTAATACAGACATTTGACGTGAACAGGTAGTCTGTAAAAAGCGCTTTGTCATTAGACCTGTACATAAAAGAGTACCTTAAAAATCTAACTAATATAATTGTTACACGCTTTATATTAGCTTGACCTGTATCTATCTATGTAACGGAATATTTCAACACGATTTCCACCCACTTAAAAACATTGGATCGACTTGAAACTTTGTATGCTTCTAAAGGACTAATGGCAATACAATAATTTCATAAATAATATATAATAGGTAGCTCAATTGGTAGAGTGGTGGACTGTGGTATATAATTTCAGTAATCCATAAGTCGCTGGTTCAAAATCTGGCCCGGAGGAATTTTTTAAAAAGAGTATTACTTTAGCTCATACTACAATAGTATCAAATTTTTGAAGATATTTGCATTTTTAGAAAACCACACTAAGAAATAAAAAGTAAATAATAAATAATAGTTAAAAAAAACTAAAACAACACGCTTTATTACAAAATCAAATAAAAAAAAAGAAAAATAATTTTATTTTCCAACACGCTTGGGATAAAATTAAAGTGGTCAACAAAAAAATCATCTCCAATACATCTAGAATAAAACTACAAAACTACAAAACAAATTACCATCAAAAGCGTGGCGTGCTCTATATAAATTAATATATTTGATAATAAACAGATATTGTTAACGTAAAAACGTAAAAACCATAAAATGCACACCAAGGTTTTGATGGTAAAATTATTTTTTTTGTAGATAATTCCGGTTTTATTCCAGATGTGTTGGAGATGATTTTTTTGTTGACCACTTTAATTTTATCCCAAGCATGTTGGAAATTACAATTATTTTTAATTTTTTAATTTGGTTTTCTAATAAAGCGTGTTGTTTTAGTTTTTTAAAACTATTATTTATATTTTTGTTTTGTTTTCTAATAACGCGTGTTGTTTTAATTTTTTAAAACTATTATTTATATTTTTGTTTGGTTTTCTAATAAAGCGTGTTGTTTTAGTTTCTTAAACTATTATTTAGTTTTAAAAGTATGAATTCCTAAAGAGTTACCGGTACATTTGATTTTTAACAACAAGCAATAGCCTATATTTTTTAAACAATGTAACTAACTGGCACTAGCGAACCCATGAGATCATGCCTGCGCGGGCATAACTATCCATGCATCCCTATCCAGAGCCAACGTTTTAAATTATCTCCTGTATAATTTATGAAAGTTAATGTTATTCTCTTACCTCATTCTGAGCCTACCTACTGGCGGCTTTTCCTCTGGTTTTTCCAACAAGGAGTTTCCCCTCTTTCATTCCCTATTCGCGTCACATGTCCAAGTCTACTAAGTGACTTAAAAGTTCGTATTACATTTGGTTTCCCATAAAGATCACGTAGTTCATTGTTACCCGTCTGTTCATCATCTCTCTTTGGTCCAAAATATTTCCTTAAAAATTATTCTCAAATACTTGTAATATTTTCTCATAATTTCAAATAAGACACAATCTTTCGACATCCATATAATATAACTGGGAGAATAACAGTTTTATATTTTCTCAGTTTATTGATTTTTTAGAGAAGTTTGAATGACGAAAGCCCCCTAATGTGTAATAGCATGCATTTCCAAAATTGAGTTTATGTTTAATTTCTTTCTGCACCTCATTCCTGTTTGTACTTCTTTAAATATATGTGTGTGTGTGTGTGTGTGTGTGTGTGTGTGTGTGTGTGTGTGTGTGTGTGTGTGTGTGTGTGTGTGTGTGTGTGTGTGTGTGTGTGGGTGTGTGTGTGTGTAATTTAATATAGGCCTACATATATGAAGTGTATCATTTGTTGTAATATTATGGACCCAAATATAAATTAAATATGCGTCTTATTTATTGTGTATTTCGGTATATAATATATAGCGCAGTAAAAAATGCATTTTCACAGGATTATTATGAACTTGAACAAGTGGATCTAAACTATATACAATTTCAATCAATTTATAAAAGTTATTTAACTTACTTCATTATGCACATTAATTTATTTGCATTTGTTTTATTCCACAATAAAATGCTTTTAACCTTAACGTAAACATACTAGATAAAGACAAGCAGAGATATAAATATTATTCTTGTCCTTTTTTAAAGCGATATATAGTTTCATTTGTATACACTAATAATTCATTTTTTCGCGGTATTGCAATTTATGAAAACAGAACTTTTTTGCATCTAATTGTGTGGCATGAGGCATTGAGACTGGTGTTAAAACGAACTGATATGTTATTTTCTCCTTTTGTTTGTATAACTCAACGGTGAAGTGAATTTAAAAATATATTCGAAAACTTACCGCAGCATAATTTATCTTCTAATTATTAATGTTTTCCTCTATTTAAATAACAAATAGTAAAGGCCTACAAACTGAATTGAACCGTTAAAGTGATTATTTAACTCTTTCTCCAAATGGGAGTCAATGACCAATCACGTTTCAATGAATTTTGTTTTACAACCAATCATAGTCGTGTTTCACCTCGATAATTATTGAATTTTGATTACCAAAATAACGAAAGTTCCTCTTTTTTAATATTCTGAACGGGTCAAAGCATTAGTTTGTAGTGACTGACTCTCCAACAAATACGTTGAATATAGCAAATAATGGACATTCCTTGGACCTACACATTTGATAATTGCGTATTCAATAATTGTGTTTTAAATACTGATTTTACGGAGTTATTTCCGAAAAAAATGAATTAATAACCTATAATGTTGGTTATAATATCTAATTTAATGAGTTTCATTTTTTCTCCACGAGGGTGCATTCTTACAATATGGCGATCCTATTTGGCACCTTATAAGAGCCATTCAGAGTTTATATATAGAAACAAATTTTAAAATAGATTGCGGAGATAAAATTAGTAAAAACAAAATAGAAATAAACCAGGGAGTAAGACAAAGGCGTCCGTTGTCACCAGTATTATTTAATTTATACTTGGACCATGTCATAAATGAATGACAAAACAAATTAATATAAATAGTGTATTGATCAACTCTGCTTTTTGCAGACGATCAAGTAATAATGACAGCATCAGAAAATGCTTTACAACAATTCCTTTATACTTTAAATAATATCTCTCTAAAATACAATTTAAGATTATCTACATCTATGTAAAACAAAAATATTAGCTCTGAAAGGAAAATGTGCAATAAGAACAAAAATAGTGATAAAAAATGTAATTATAGACCAACTTCAGAATTTTAATTATTTGGGATGTCATTTAGGTAATGACAGAAATTTAGATATACTAAAATACAAGGATTCAATTATCTATGTGGCATAATTAAACGTACTTTATTGAATAAAACTAGAAAAGAAACTATTTTAAAATTTTACAAAGTATTGGCAGTTCCGTCTCTTATCTATAGATGTGATACTTGGACATTAACAAAGGCAGATAGTAAACAAATAGAGGCTGCAGAAATGAAGATGTTGAGAGCAATAGCAGGATACCAAAGGGCCGACAAAAAGAAAAACGGAGATATAAGAACAGAACTTAATATATTTAATCTCTGTGAAAGAATAAAATACTATCAAAATGCTTACCTTCAGCACGTATTACGAATGAATGAACAGCGCATACCAAGAAGAATGTATAATTATAAACCAAAAGGGAGAAGATCATTGGGAAGACCATTGAAGAGATGGAAGGACCAATTCGACCTATAATGAGATCGGAACAGGCCATTGGGCTTAATCCTTGTTGTTGATGATGATGATGATGATGATGATGATTTGGAAATAAATAGTATGATCAAGTTGCAGTGATGAACAAATGAAACATAACGAAATATTCCTCATTTGTTTTGAAACATCGCCGTTTACATTAAATATATAAATATTTAAATTAATTAACCTCTGCTAGTAAAAATAACTTACTCATAAACTTCAGCAGAAGAAAAGCCGGACACATAGACAGAATGAATGAAGATATATATCCAAAACAAATAACATAATACAAACCTAAAGGCACCCGAGATGTGGGCAGACCTAGAAAGAGATGGGCTGAAGTCGGAACGGGTCAACAGACCTAATCCATGAATGCAGATGATGATGATATTTTAAAATAACTACTTAAATAATGATTTGTGAGTAAACAGCTTAATCTTATTCATTAATAGTCCTAACAAATGCCATTCATGATTTCCAAATCCTTTAGATAAATTAAAATTCACTCGTGGAATTACTTGTGATAAGTTTGCAGCGTTCATAGATGAAACGTTCCTCACTGTACCACATATGAGCCAAACCTGTATAAAATCTTTGTCACTTCTTGACTCCGTGTTAATCAATTTTCAAAATCTTCCCTAATAGGTGTAGAAAGAACACTTCTTAGTGTTACAAAATAAATATTGTAACCTGCGAGTTGAATTTGTGTGGAAGCAGCTTTTGATTGGTTACATATTTTCCACCCTCTCCTTTGCTGAAAGCGAAGCAGTAATGAACGTTTAGAGAATCCACTGTGTTTTCCCCAACTACTTAACGTTTCCTAAATTTCTAAATCTACATTTGCAGCGGTGTAACAGCACAATATTGGGCCTTAACATTTCCTTTGTTAGGAGTTAATAAACCAAGTTAATTTAGTTACGTAGGCTACATTTATTTTCCTAGAGATGTCATGAATGGTATTCGGTCAACATACCGACCCATTGAGACATCTAGTAGGCAACTAAGGTATTACTAGGATGAAGAAGGTCGGCAAATTTTGCGCAGTGGCCTTTTTATTCAGGCTCGCGGTTCTTTTACGAGCCTGAAAATCTTCAAACTCGAGATTCATAACCTACGTCTCTCCCTGAGGATTTACCCCTTGCATTTTCCCATCCTAAAAAATTTCATCGGCTCCGGCCACGTTTGAACCCGCGACCCTCGGGACCTAATTATTTAACTATTACAAAAGTTGCACGATTAAAAATATTTCCAGATAATCAATTGTCCCGCGCCGTAGCCAAGTGGTTAAGGCAAGATCCCTTGGTGCAGAGTTACGGGACTTGCGCTGGTTCGGGTCTACATGGGGAAGAAATTTTCTCATGTAATTTCGGTCAGTATGGGGACAGTGCCATTCCAGTATTGAGAGGCATTTGGGTAGCTACATTAAGAAGCAGCTCTAGATTGAGAAAACGAGCTATAACAGCTGGAGAACCCGATATGCTGACCACATGCCACACTTACACTGGCTAGATGATCGCATACCTCTGTGATTAACACATGCGGATGTGAGGCCAGCAGCCGCCTGGTTGGCCAAAGGCCTTCTAGGCCTGTCGCGTCATGGAAAGAAGAGAGAGAGAGAGAGAGAGAGAGAGAGAGAGAGAATAAAGTATTACTGCTTATATTTGAAGAGAAAAATTATACGCTCAGACCGGGACTTGAACCCGGGGCCCTTGGTTCTCTAGACCAAGTGCTCTACCAACTGAGCTACCGGAGCAAGTACTGATCTAAACGCAAATATTTCTCTATATACATTGTAATTCCCATCCACCAAATGCTGTGAAGCCATGCTTCTATCTTGCAAATGGCGGCTCCTTTATTAAGAAGACATTTGGAATTATACATTACAGCCAGTACGGCTTTTTCCAAGTTTTTATTATTGATTTCGTACATCTCAATGATGGATAAATCATATTTGAAGAGAAAAATTATACGCTCAGACTGTACTTGCTCAGGTAGCTCAGTTGGTAGAGCACTTGGTCTAGAGAACCAAGGGCCCCGGGTTCAAGTCCCGGTCTGAGCGTATAATTTTTCTCTTCAAATATGATTTATCCATCATTGAGATGTACGAAATCAATAATAAAAACTTGGAAAAAGCCGTACTGGCTGTAATGTATAATTCCAAATATGTATTCTTAATAAAGGAGCCGCCATTTGTAAGATAGAAGCATGGCTTCACAGCATTTGGTGGATGGGAATTACAATGTATATAGAGAAATATTTGCGTTTAGATCGGTACTTGCTCAGGTAGCTCAGTTGGTAGAGCACTTGGTCTAGAGAACCAAGGGCCCCGGGTTCAAGTCCCGGTCTGAGCGTATAATTTTTCTCTTCAAATATGATTTATCCATCATTGAGATGTACGAAATCAATAATATTACTGCTTAGTTTACTTTGACAAACTTTTGTGTTTTGTAAGCCTATATACATTATTTTTGTTAATTTTTCAAACACTCAGATTAAAAGTATTGTTTAATTTATGTTGTAAAAAAATTATGTTCTCCTGTATTTAATACATAGCAATTCTTTCTGTCTCAGTGTTTACGGTAACATTAGAACATCATCATGCAGATAGTACAAAATGGTACAGACTGTTTAATACCCATCTATTAGAGAATTGATCTGTCTGTAATACAAGTGTTTGACGTCTGAATGAGCAGGTAATTAACTTAAAGGGTCGTAATTCGCAAGTTACAGCGAAATTTAAGGTATGCTATCCGTCATTTTCTCTTTGTTAAAAGTGAACATAGCAGCTGAAAATAATTTACATGTTTATGTAATTAGAAGTTTCGTTTTGATTCCTGGATCCAAGTTCAAAGCAGCGGAACGCGTGGATTTATAGAGGAGATAGTTGCCTCTTGTCAGTTGTACTATAGCTTGAAGCATGCTATGTTAACTAACTAAACAACTAACTCACTGGCGCTATTGAACCCGTAGGTTCATGCACGCGCGAACATAAGCTCTCCACACATACCTATCCTGAGCTAATGTTTTCAATCATCCCCTGTATAATCTACTTTCTTCAAATCATGGTTAATATTTCTCTTTCATCTCGTTCTTGGTGTACCTACTGGGCGTTTTTCCTCTGGTTTTTCTACAAGATGCTTCCATGTCCCTCTTTTATTCCCCATTCGTTGCACATTCCCTGCCAATCACAGTATACGTGCCTCAACTCTTCTTATTACATCTGGTTTCCTATAAAGATAATGTATCTCACTGTTATGTAGTCTGCTCCATTAGTCTGTCTGTTCATTTCTCTTTGGTCCAAAACATTTCCTAACATCTTTATTCTCAAATACTCGTAATCTTTCCCCCTCCCTTAAAATAAAAATTCGTGTTTCACATACATATAATATTCCATTCTATAGTAATTCTGCCCGAGGATAGGTCTTTCACTGCAATCATAGCATTTTTACGCTACGTTTTGCAGCCTTGCTAGGGAATTATAGGTGTGGTAGCTTCCCTTTGTTTTCCACAACGGTGAAGGATGATAATAATGGCCGGATGATTTTCGGGGACCGTTGGGCCCTAAGCTTCCTGACATTTGTCTTACAGGTAAGAAAATCCCCGAAAAATACCTCACCCAGGAGCCTGCCCCGACCGGGAATAGAACCCGGGCCCGCTGCGTGACAAAGCAGTACGCTACCTTGAGACCACAGCAATGGACACGCATAATATAAGTGGCAGAATTAACAGTTTTATATATTTTCAGTTTAATGTTTTTTGAAAGAAATTGGGACAAGAGTCCTGTAATGCACAATAGCATAGATAAAATATTAGGCTGTTTAATACCGATTGATTAGATTTTTGAACTCTCTGTAATACAAGTGTTTGACGTCTCAATGAGTAAGTAATTAAAATATTGTAATCCTCAATTTACAGCATAATTATGGTACGTTATCCCTGATTTTCTTTTTGAAGTTAAATCTTAGTAGGCCTACCTGTAAATACTGTAATATAAATATTTATGTAATTCGAGATTTTTTATTTTTTATTTCTGGATCTACTGTCGGTTCTGCGCAGAGGAACACATGGAATTATAGAGGAGATAGTTGCCTCTTATCTGCTGTAGCTTATAGCTTGAAGCAGGCTATGTTACATGAATGAAATATACATGAGAAAATGCTGACTAGAGGACGTTGGTACATCTTCAATAACAATTGTACCCTGTTATCTTGCAATATATATGTGGTTGATTAGAGCATCGACCTGCAAGGGTTGAGAGATGGGGTGTCAGGGTGTTGGGATAATATACTCCCAGCAGGTCAGGAACCTTACATAGGTCAGTGTAGGTCATTACTTCTTCAGAGAGAAAGAAAACGTACTCAGAAAACCCATTCATTTTGTAATGACACTACTTTTTTCTTCTTCTTTGGATTGATGGCTAGATCATTACCTTCTTTGTGTCGACTTAATGCAGGAAATCTTCTTCAAATGTGGTTGATCTATTTTTTCATGTTGTCTCATAGCTTTCTTTTAATTACCTACTTCCCTTTCTCACATCAAAACGGAAAATATATATGCTATATCATAATTCAAAATGTACTCTTTCAGACTTTTCATGCTTTTACTAATTAAATAAATCTTATTAATTTACAGACTTTTAACATCTAAGTCATATCGTGTCTAGATTATTGGATTGTGATAAGTGGACTGTGGATGTATTGTGTTTTATAATGGAAAAATAATACTGAATTGCAATTTTATTTCCAGATCCACTTGTGTAATGACCATTTCATAATAATCATTAAATTCAACCAGTTATATTTTACACAAAATATAAGTACAATCACAACAGTAGAAGGCCTACATGGCATACTAGGAGAATCGAAGATTCTATACGTGATATAAGCTTAGATATTAAAGCGTCTATAAATTAATATTAATAGTGTTTTTAATATATCTTTCATAGTTATATCAACGTAATTTTGAATTCTATAGATAAAATTAATATGCTATTCTATAGTGTTCTGCCCTAGGGCAGGGGTTGGCCTACGTATAATATAAATGGACAGTGAATGACAAACGAGAGACATTTTGAAGAAGTGGCTGAATTCAAATACCTAGCAACAATAGTTACAAACAGGAATGAAATGCACAAAAAATTAAACATAGGCTAAATTCAGGAAACGTGTGCTATTATGCATTATAAGGACCATTATCGTCCCAACTTCTCTCAAAAAGCGTTAAACTGAATCTATATAAAGCTATTATTCTTCCAGTTATTTTACGTGGATGCGAAACATGGACTCTCACTTTAAAGGAGGAGAAAATATTACGAATATTTGAGAATAAATTTCTTAGAAAAATATTTGGACCAAAGAACAGACAGGTGAATGGAGAAGACTACTTAACAGTGAGCTACATGATCTTTATATGAAACCAGATATAATAAAAAGAGCTTAGTCTAGTATACTGCGATGGGCAGGACATGTGACACGAATGGGGAATGAAATAGGGGCATGGAAACTACTTGTTGGAAAACCAGAGGGAAATTGCCTAGTAGACAGGCCAAGAATGAGGTGGGAGAACAACATTAATCATGATTTGAGGGAAGTAAATTGTACAGGGGATGATTGGAAAACATAATCTCAGGTTAGAGATGTATGGAGAACTTATGTCCGAGCGGCCATGAACCTCCGGGTTCGGTAATGCCAGTGAGTTAGTTAGTTAGTGAGGGGGTACATCGCGTTATAGCGTGGCTAGATAAGGCAATGAACTACAAGCCGGAAAGACAATGGTTCAAGATCCGAAGGGTTCCAGATTTTTAAAGTGCCCTAAACCGTTTGACAGCACCATGCCCATAGAGTTGACTCACCTTCTAACGGAAGTGAGTACCTGATGTACGTTTTAGGGGTAAAGGTAGCCGTCATGTAGGGCTGACGACCGGATTGATATCTACTGCCCATTGTTAGCAAGAAGGGGGCTTTAATCTCCTACTACCTCATTGGGCCTCCTAGAACCTATAGTGGGTTTCAAAACTTATAAAATATAATTTTTATTAAATTATTTTGATTTAAATACCCAAACAAATGTTAAGACATCATCCTGCAGGAAGAAGAAGACCAGGACGTCCACTCAAAAGACTTTTGGATGGTGTTTCTCTTGAGGCCGAAACAGGTCAAAAAAATGGCCTAAATTCGTGAATGTACTATGAAGATGATGATGATTATTATTTTGATTTAGAATTTCAAACGAGTCTTAAATTTTGTGTGTCCCTTTTTATGCCCTTTCTTTCTAAATTATATTTAAAGACATGATAAAATATCGAAATGTTGTAATTTACAGTACTTTATCGCGTTCTGTTCTTTTCAAAACTCATACATATAACATTTAAAAGAGTATTTATCTTGGCAGTGGAGATGTGGAGCAGACAGAATTATCAGAATACATTACCTGTCTCCCGGCATTTTACGAATTTACAAATGTCTTGTAGTTGTTTGATGTTATCCTTTTTACAAGAAGATAATTAAAAGATATTCAACATAAAGTTTACATTTAATCCTCAGAGATTTTGCTGTAAAACCGAGAAGAGATGTTTGCTCTTCTCTAATACGTTGTAAGCATAATCCACAAAGAACAGGTTCTCTCTCGATCATAGCATCAAACAAACGGCTTTCAGATTATCGCATATGCTGTTAATATTATACCATGCTTTTGTAGGGATTTAATGTTCTATATCTCACTATTATACGTATGGAGGATTTCCTCTTATAAGAGCTCTTTTGTTCGCCGCGGAGGTATACTGGTTATGTTCTATGTCAGGTCGTAGGTACAAACCCGGCCAGAGTCGATGGGTTTTTTTAGGATAGAAAACTCCGAGGGAGAAGTCCTCCGGAAGGAACTTTAAGCTGTGGGTCCCGAGTCTGAAGATTTTCAGACTCGTAAAAAACCTCAGCCTGAAAAAAGAGGCTACTAAGCAACATTTACTGACCTTAATCATCCAATTAATGCTTTAATTACTTACTAGATATCTCATTGGGTCGGTATTCTGATCACATGCCACTCATGACATTTGTAGAGCAATAAGCGTAACTAAATTATTTTGGTCTAGAAACTCCTAACAAAGGAGAGGCTATGGCGTGACTCAAGAGTCGTAAAGTCAATAAGTAAGTGTTCTTTTGTGACTACCCATCGACACATTGATTAGACTAACTAACTAACTAACTAACTCAAAGGCACTATTGACCCGTAGGATCATGGCTGCGCGGACATAAGCTCTCCATACATCCTTATTCTGAGCTAATGTTTTCCAATCATTCCCTGTATAATATATTTCCCTCAAATCGTGGTTAATGTTATTCTCCCACCTCATTTTTGGTCTACCAACTTGCGTTTTCCCTCTGGTTTCCCTACACGAAGCTCCCATGCCCCTCTTTCATTCCCCATTCGTGCCACATCTCCGGCCCGTCGCAGTCTACGAGACTTAACTGTTCTTTTTATATCTGGTTTCCTACAATGATCATGTTTCTCACTGTTATGTAGTCTTCTTCGTTCGCCTGTCTGTTCATTTCTTTTGGTCCAAAAATTTGCCTAAGAACTTTATTCTCAAATGGGTCTTCCCGTAATCTTTTGTTCTCCCTTAAAGTAAGAGACCATGTTTCGCAACCATACAATATAACAATTTTATATATTTTCAGTTTACCGTTTTTTTTAGAAACGTTGGGAGGAGAACAGTCCTCATAATGCATAATAACAATCAATTAGATTATCTATATATTTACTTCTAAGGAAACTGTATGCATTTCCTTCTTCGTAGAAGTCCACCTTTATTCTGAATCTTGAGGAAATAGCAATGGACATCACAACATAATCACGTTCTTCATAATTTTATCAACTTTACACAAGTTGTAATTAATCTGCTTTGTTTGAAGTTCATAAGTTCATTGTTCTCTCTCGTCCGATCCAAGTTTTCTCTCATTGCCACGTCACGCAGTGTGAGGAACGGACACTTTAACCTCTTAAGTCTTAAATTGGAATTTTGAAAATTAAATTTTTATTTTTCATCATTTATGATGTAGGCCTATTAAACCTTGGTTAGGATTTCCAGATTTGTACAAAGCTCCAAAATTCTTGGTCTACAATCCGGTTACTGGTCTTACATCCGTATGTGTTAATAACATAGGTGGTTAATCTCCCAGACAATAGAGAGGTTACATGTGTTAGCATGTCGGGTTCCCTTGTCGTTAAAGCTTTTTTTTTTTAACTGGAGCCGCTACCCACTCAAATTTCTCTTTATTCTAAATGGGCAGCCGTAGCGGAGTGATTAAGTCAAGAATCCTTGGCACAGAGCTACGGAACTTGCGCTGGTTCGAGTCTCCATAGGGAAGAAATTTTCTCATGGAATTTCCGCCAGTATGGGACCGGTGCCCATGAGCATTGTGAATTTGAATAGCTACGTTAAGTAGCGGCTACAGGTTGAGACCAGCTTCAAGGGCTGGGGGCCCGACATGTCACACCTACATTGACAATATGGTCGTCTATCTCTGTGATTAACACATGTAGATGTGAGGCTAGCAGCCGACTGGTATACCAAGGGCCTCCTAGATCTGTTGCGCCTTGTAGCTTAGTTTTAGGGGATCCATACTGACCGAAATTCCATGGGGATTAGAACGAATGTAAATTCCGTATCACTCCTTGAAGGCATGATGCCTTAAACCACTCGGCTACGGGGCGGGACAGAAATTTATTTAATCTAAGCAGTTGGAAATAAAAATAGAATGTGGGGACGAAGCACAGTTCTATAAAAACATTACAGGCTACAACTATTTGTAGTGCAGTTCAGTTGTTTAAAGTGACACAAATTGAAGCTCTTATATACCATTGTTGTATTTCTGGATTTCATATTTTAACTCTCATTTGACAGATTAGCTGTCTTTGATGATACGTGATTTAATTGTTCTTGAGAGTTAAAGAACGTCTTTATATTGTGACTCATCGTAATAACGGCGTTTGAATTTCGCGGGTGACCTCGAGAATAGTGGTCTCGTATTGGTAGAAATAGATTCGAGAGTCACTGACTTGTGAGTCGTAAGACCCGCACAGAATATGGATATGTCTATATCTTTGTTCCTGATATTTCTCTAAGCCTCTATTTACCCTTTCGGGAAATATCAATGCCAAAAATTTCCATACTGGAAGGTCTCCTCGGAAGCATAGATATTTCCCTTCCCGCCCTATGTAATCTGATGCGAGGGCAGGGAGCAAGTCAGTTGTGAATTGACAGTGATCTGCGATAGAGAAGGAACTGCGGCAAGTGGACTCGTCAGGGACAGAAAATAACTATGTGATAACTATAATAAAAGATTAATTACGTATTACAGCAATTTGTTAGTGAAATGTCAGCAAGAGTTTATAGATTTAAATAAAGTTAGTGTGAAATTTTTCGACATCATCTTATTGTTTTATTACGATAAAAGACGTGAAAACTGAGCCCACGACATTCTACGACAATATAAACATATTGATACTATGTGGATTTAGAATACATTGGTCTACAACGGATCAGATTTTTAATATAGACAGATTTTGGAAAATAATTGGGATTATAATTGTACTGTTCATCAGCTATACGTAGACTTCAAAAGGCATACGATTGAATTAAGAGGGAGAAGTTATATAGTATTCTGCTGGAGTTCGGAATTCCTAAAACGTTGGTTAGACTTATACGAATGTGCCTAAATGGCGCAAAGAGTAGGGTGCGTGTAAGCAAACAGTTTTCGGATAATTTTTAAATCAACAATGGGTTGAACCAAGAAGATGCACTATCTCCTCTATTATTTAATTTTGTACTAGAGCATGCCATCAGATCTTTAGAGGATCCAGAAGGTCTACAACCCAATGTTATTAATAAACTGATAGTTTATGCTGATTATGTAGTACTATTGAGCGATAGCAAGGAGGTACTAAAGGCCAACACGCACAGAATATTGAGTAACACTAAGGAACTGGGACTGGAAGTAAATACCAAATAAATATATATGATGACACATAGAAAAGCATTATATAATAGAAATGGACAGCTAATGACAAATGAGGGAAATGTTGAGGATGTGGCTGAATTTAAATACCTAGGAACAATAATGACAAATAGGAATGAGATGCACAAGAAAATTAAACATAGACTCAATTCTCGAAATGGGTGCTATTATGCATTGAAGTCCCAATTCCTTTCAAAAAACGTTAAACTAAAAATATATGAAACTGTTGTTCTCCCAGTTATATTATATGGATGCGAACATGGACTCTTACTTTAAGGGAGGAAAGGAGATTACGAGTATTTGAGAATAAAGTTCTTTGGAAGATTTTTGGACCAAGGAGAGAGATGAACAGACAGGTGAATGGAGAAGACTATATAACAGTGCACTACAAGATCTTCATAGCAAGCCAGATATAATAAGAACAGTTAAGTCTCGTAGACTGCGATGGGCAGGACTTGTGGCACGAATGGGGAATGAAAGACGTGCATGGAAGTTCTTGTAGGAAAACCAGAGGGAAAACGCCCAGTTGGTAGACCAAGAATGAGGTGGGAGAATAATATTAACTATGATTTGAGAGAAGTAGGTTATGCAGGGAATGATTTGAATAGGGATAGGGATATACGAAGAGTTTATGTTCGCGCGGCCATGAACCTACGAATTCGATAGTTCCAGTGAGTTAGTAAGTTAATTAGTTATTACTAGAGCGAGGAATTATATGAAGAAAATTATACTAAAATATGAAATCATAATAGCAAAATATGAAAATTATGAAAATTAGGACACAAAAATATTATGAAGCTACTATTTTTTCAACTTTTTACACATATTTATATACATAAGACCTGTATAATTTATGGGTATACATATAAGCACACAAATGAGACAAGAAGACCTTTTTGTAGCTCAAGAAATCAAGAGTTTCACTGCATTTCCATATTAATTAATTTTTCATTACATCTGACTCAATATAAAATATCATTTAATATAATAAATTTTGGAATTTTTAACATTATGAGGTTTTATTGATTCTTAACAATAAAATATCGTGTTTGTGATTTGAAGCAATTTTAATGGCTCACATTGAAGTATATTATGTGAGGAATCACGCTAACAAGCCGAAGGACGTAGGTTTGAGTCTCAAAGGGGTCAGGTTTTTAGCTGGACCAAACCTTCTGGCGGCATCATAGCCCTAGAGTCTACTCAGCTCTTATTTTAAATGAGTACCAGACACATATTCTGGGGCAAAGGGGCCGTTACGCAGGACTGAGAACCCAGTGGACATCCCTTGGAGATTGTCTAGAAATGTGGAAGTCTCAACATCCATCTACCCACAAGGGCTCCCAAGCCTGAGGTTTGACACTTTATTTCAATAAATGAATACTGGGTTTATATAAAACGCGATCAATTAATTTATCTAATGATATTTAATTACGAAATCCGAACATAAATAAAAAAAAACATAGTAACCGTTGTAACTTCCTTCCATCGAATATACCACTGACAAAATTTAGAGTAGGTACAGTTTGAATGACTTCTATTTACTTTGCATAAAGATAATGAATTCCAGTATATATAAATATTACAATAACATTAAATTGGATGGATCACAACACACGTAGACCAAGTCCTAACTAACTAACTTACTGACACAATCGAACCCGTAGGTTCATGGCCGCACGGACTAAGCTCTCCATACATCCCTATCCTCAGCCAATGTTTTCCAATCATCCCCTCTATAATCTTTCCCTCAAATCATGGTTAATGTTATTCTCCCACTTCATTCTTGATCTTCCCTCTGGTTTTCCTACAAGAAGCTTCCGTGCACGTCTTTAATTCCCCCATTCATGCCACATGTCCTGCCCATCACAGTAGACCAAGTACTATATGTCATATTTGGAGAAACAAGATGTTAAAATAAATTAATCCACAAATAATTCTAGGGGGTATTTCAAAACTCTCTTTGCACTTATAATTATGTTTAATCCTATACATTACACGTATATGAACATAGTGAAATGTAGTTAGAATTATTTTAACATTAGGTTTTCCATGAAATTTGTCCGAGCACAGTATGCATGCATGTGCTTTGAATAATCAAATTATCAATTCTGTTCGTAATACACAGTTAGGAGCTTTTTATGTATATATTTAACGCCAGTCTCTCAGAATTATTTTGTATGATCAAAAAGTATGATGTTATGGGAGCAATCGTGCACTGCAATATATATATGATAGTTTGATGTAAGTGAGAATAATATTGGCCTTACCTACAAGAATTTTACAAATTTCATAAACTGTGGAGCAAGACCTTATTTCACAGCACAGCTTCTTACTGTAATCCATTCATAAAATAAGGACTGTCCTTAGGTAGCAAAAAGGAATAGGTTTCTACCTGAGAAAAAAAGAGCGGGTGGTTATTATTCTAACGTTGTTATTCTAATTATTCATGTTCTTGTCACAGATTAGGAAATCCCTGTTCTTTTTCTGTAGTTTCGGACAAAAGCCTCCACTTGGTCTTTCCATCTCTCCTTTTTTTAAATTATTTCCTTTTATCAAATCTATTTATCTTGTTCCAGATGGGATACTTAGGAATTTTTACTGTCTACCATATTACATTGTCAAAAAATTTCAAAACTACAGTCACTCCAAAAATGTTTCTAACGAATTAGTAGAAAATTTATTTTAAAAAATTGAAAGTTGAAAAATATGAAGGAATATTAAATTTTTACTGAAATATGAACATTTTGCCAAAATATTATGAAATATGAAAAAATATGAAGGTCTTATTTGATTCTACATATCTTAAAATGTAAAGATACTTTGTCTCAGCGCTCTATGACCAATAGTTTAAAACATGAAATTTCATAAAAATCCTCGCTCTAGTTATTACTATTAGTTGCAGAGTCCACCGCTGTGGTCTCGAGATAGCGTGCTGTCTTGTCACGCAGCGGGCCCGGGTTTGATCTCTGGTCGTGATAATTTTCCAGTGTGATTGTTATTTTCGAGGTTTTCCTCACATATAATACAAATGTCAGGAAACTTTAGGCCCCAAACGGTCTCAGAACATCATCTGGCCATCATTATCATCATTAACATATTCATTAAGTTTAGATTTAAGGCCTCTCCTAGCGCATTATTACCATCATCATCACCTATAATATATATCATTGGGGGAGTGCAACACCATCTTCCTAGCGTCCAAACCTTAGAAGTGGGTTACAACAATAACGCCGTGCCGGGAGAGAATACCAGAATGTCAAAATTACATGGTATTAATAAAAAACTATTAATTGCAGTTGTATTTCACTTAACGACGCTCTTTAGGCTAATTATTAATTAATTTATTGTCATAATTTAAAGCTAATCGTAAGATGACTTCGTACAAAGAACTTTATTTCAGGTTTGAGATTCATTTTTGTGCAGTAAATCTACTACACGTGAACAATGGATTTACTTCCCTTTCAATAGAATCCACACTCAGTACTATTATGTCCTGAAAACGTATATCGACCGGTCGGGTTTGAACCCGCGAACTTAGAAACCTGAGACGATCCTAGAAAGTTCACTTGGTCCGAAGATTCTATTGTTGTTGGCTCTTTTTTCTTGTGATTCTATCTATCTACAGTGTTCTGTCATAGGGCAGGTCTTTCACTGTATTCATATTCAATGTTCATGCTATGCTTTGCAGCTTTACTTGGGAATTATAGGTGTGATATTTTCCCGTTTTCCACACTGTGGGATGATGATGATAAATGATGATGATGATGGCCATATGGTATTCAGGGACCTTTCGGGCCTCAAAACTTCCTGACATTTGTTTCTTGTGATTGATGATACATAATTATGATTTTTCTACAGCGTGGTGGCCTGAATTTACTAGAATTTGTAAACAGTTGAGGAAAACCATAAAAAATGCAAAGAGAAAACAAACGCGATTGGGAATCGAATCTCTGCAGCACAGCAGTAATCATCACTTCTTTGTTCTGCGGTTAATGTTTTATCATTTTTAGGAATGACATTAAATGTATGCTAATTTTGTTTGGTTGTAGTGTCGGACCTGGAGGAAGGAGAGTCTGCTGGGAATACCACACAAGCTCTTCAGGCGATAGCTCTCATCCTATTGGCCGTGGTTGGCTCAGGGTCTAACATACTGGTCGCTGTCGTGTTCTACCGCCGTCCAGCTCTCAGATCACCTTCCAACAGGTGAGAATATGCCTCGCAAACTTTATTAAGCCCCGATTAATTTCCAAATTCCCTTTTTTGTTAGTGTTTAAAATGTTTTTTTTTTCGACGAAGATGATGTTGGTAATGATAATAATGGTAATATAATTATATAAAAGTAATGAAAACGTATTATAATTAAGGTAAATGTTCGTTTTATTATCGATGTGAATTTCAATGAGGAATTGATATTTAAATGGATTACATATACCAGTATATAGGAAACTGCTAATTTCGTGATACTACGGTTTTAGACTATTATACCTTAATATTATAAAAAATATCTGGTTAGAGTCTTAGAGATATTGGAGTTAAGGATATATGAATGAAGTATACATATTCATTTATTCATCTCAGGATTGTTTCTGTTATTTACGCAGGATCCTCAACCAAAATATACACTTGTTTTTTCATCCACACTTCCAGGTCTTGCGTGTCTGCTTCTGTCATATTTCTCTTCTTCATGTTGTCTTGAATTCCCTTTATCCCGGTTGACTTTGGTCTACCCCGTTTTCCTTTTCCAGGCGGTATCCATTTCAATACTTCATGTTTGTATTCACGTAGACTTTCACGGCCGGAGTTGCTATGATGATCTTGATGAAGATTTTCGGGCTGTAGGCCGTGGTCGTGAGGCTTGTAGTTCCCCGACGTTTCGCCAGAGACTGCGTCTGGCATCCTCAACCACGGCCAACAGCCCGAAAATCTTCATCAAAATCATCACTTCTTTGTTTGTTTCTGTGTCCCTTCTTCTTATTATATGCCAATACCATCTTAGTTGGATTTCTTCAACCTCTTGTATGTTGTCCTTTTCTACGTTCATTATTTCTCTTATTGTAAATCTTTATGAAAGGATTTGCTATACAGGGCAAGTCAAAATGTTGTGCAGGTTTTCAGAAATTTATTATGTGAAATGTAATGAACATATAATATCGTGAGACATATTGTATGAAAGGTAAACTCTCAAAGTTTAGTTGTCCACTTCTAAAGTTCCGCGTTCACCCGCAAGATGTCAACAGCAGAGCAGTAAAGGAAAATGGCGTTGACTGGGGATCAGAAGTCTTTCTGTGTGCTTGATTACCATGTAAACAACTCTGTGACTAGTGTTCAACGACATTTCCGTACCAGATACGATAAAGACCCGCCGGATGGGAGATCCATTCGTAAGTGGTACACACAATTTAGGGATTCAGGCTGTATCTGTAAACGAAAATCGACTGGCCGTCCGTCGACGAGTGAAGAGACAGTCGAACGCGTTCGCACATGCTTCGTGTGGAGTCCACAGAAATCCACCTACCGGGGAGCGACAGAACTTCAACTACCACAAAAAAAAACTGTATGGCGGATTCTCCGAAAACGTTTACAGATGAAACCCTACCACTTGCAACTGGTTCAAGCCTTAAAACCCGCCGATTATGCTTTGCGAGCGTCCTTCTGTGTTGATTTTCTCGCATTAATGGAAGAGAATGATTTCCATGAGAGGGTAGTTTACAGTGATGAAGCGACTTTCCACCTTTCAGGAAAAGTGAATAGACACAATGTAAGGATTTGGGGAACTGGTAACCCCCATGCAACTCTGGAACATCAACGCGATTCTCCGAAAGTGAATGTCTTTTGTGCCATTTCCCATGCAAAGGTTTATGGGCCCTTTTTCTTTCATGAACGTACTGTGAACGGACATGTTTTCCTTGATATGCTACAACAATGGCTCCTTCCGCAGCTTGAAGCGGATAGTCCAGATTTCATTCTGCAGTTGGATGGTGCCCCTCCACATTACCATGGCAGTGTTCGAGACCATTTGAATACGGCTTTACCACAACGCTGGATAGGCCGTGCATCTCAGGGTGATCAACAACTCATTCATTGGCCACCTCGTTCACCATATGTGTGATTTCTTCATGTGGGGTCTTGTAAAGGATCATGTTTACGTACCACCACTTCCAACAACACTGCATGAACTGCGTGCCCGCATCACAGCAGCCATTGCTGATATCGACCGCGGACTGCTACAGAAAGTTTGGCAGGAGATTGAATATCGGCTTGACATCTGTCGTGTAACAAAAGGCGCTCACATAGAACATCTGTGAATATTTAAAAAAAAACTTTGAGAGTTTACCTTTCATACAATATGTCTCACAATATTATATGTTCATTACATTTCACATAATAAATTTCTGAAAACCTGCACAACATTTTGACTTGCCCTGTATTTATTCCCCTATAATTTGTACATTGTTTCTTATCTCCTTTCTTGTAGATTGACACTGGGTAACCTGTATTCATTTCTTCTGGGATATTGTCCGCTCCCAATACTTTGTTCGTCATTTTTATTATTAACATGATAACTTTCTTGCCTCCATATTTTATTAATTCTAAATTAACATTTCCAGATCCAGACGATTTTCCACTTTTCATTTTTTTATTATGTTTTAATTTCTTCTTCTGTCGCCATAATATTACGTTCTCTTTCCTGGAACTTGTTTTCTTCCTGAAATTCTATTCTGTTTTCTGATAATAATGCAAAATAATATTGATACCATTCTTGGGCAGTAATTAGATCAATTTTGCTTTTGTGTCTTGTTTGTTGTCTTATATTTCTTAATATTGTCCATGCTTCCTTTGATCTTTTAAATCCCAACTGACAATTGATTAGTATATATTATATATATATATATATGCTGAGTTGTCGAATATACTGTATGTATTTTATTTTATTACCAATATGACACAAATTAAAATCTAATTTTTTTGGACGTTTGAAGAACTCGGGCAATTTTCGTCATATTGTTAGATTAAATTCGTAAACAAACTTTTAATCCTTTCCATGTTACATCCAATGCATTTGAAATCCCATTTATAAACACATTTCATGGAACCACGGATCACAGTTTCGACATTGCATTTGTTCATCTTTAGTGTCGAAGAATATTTAATCAAAAATATTCTTCAAATAGAGACAAGTATTAAATCCAACAACTGCTAACATGAATGAAAACAAACACTTCCTCTACTACTTAACATAGAATACGCTGTTCTCACAAATATGAAAACACAACAGAAAGTAGACTTTATGCTATCTATGAGGCAGAAAAAAGAATTTGTTTTTCTTCCCAGTACAACTTCGTTACAAACGAAAGAAAAAAATGTAACGAAATTATCCATGTCACGAAATTAGCCGAGTTTCCCTATATACTACTTAGGTCCTCTCACCGATTCACTGAATAAATATCTTTCAAATTTTCTGTGGAATTCAACAATAGCTTGCCCCGCGCCGTAGCCGAGTGGTTAAGGCAAGATGCCTTGGCGCAGAGCTACGGGACTTGCGTTGGTTCGGGTCTCCATGGGGGAAGAATTTTTCTCATGGAATTTCGGCCAGTATGGGACCGGTGCCCACCCAGCATCGTGAGGCATTTGGGTAGCTACAATAAGTAACGTCTCCAGGTTGAGAAAACCCAGCAACGACTGGAGAACCCGACATGCTGATCACCTGTCACTCCTACACTACAGTGGTTGGATGATCGTCTACCTCTGTAATTAACACATGTGTACGTGAGGCTAGCAGCCGACTGGTAGGCCAAGAGTCTTCTAGGCCTGTCGCGCCGTGGTGTTAGTTTGTACGAATTGAACGTAAACATTACTCATATGTGATCATTGTTGGATTTACATTTGTTTAAAATCGAAACAAGAAAAATAATAAAATGAAAATGATTTAATAAATCCATGGCAAACTAGATATAAAATTTCGTGTAAGCTCTAAATCTAACTGACTAAATTAAGGAGACATTATAAATGTAGCAAATTTACAATGTCATATTACAAATAATTAAAATAATTATTTTGTCATCAATATATGTATAAAACAATAAAATGACAGACAAAGCTTTCATAAATTACCATTAAATAAATGCTCCTCCTCCTAACATAAATAAATTCTAACAGAGCAAGCATTTAGTAAGTAGTGTTTGAATTCTCACTATATAGAACATTCCCAATCCCTTTGTAGTATATCTGAATATCTGTTTGACATAGAATGGAAAATTAATTCATCCAATTATCTGCAACTTTAGCTACACATGATAATAGAATACTAGGTATCAAAATGTTTAAATATATATACCAAGATGATATGTTTGAGCAAATAATAAATACTATACTGTAATGGCAATAGTATTAGTAAGGATATATCATTTTATTGTTAGAAACATTTTAATACTCTCAAGTAAATAAACTCACTTCACATTTCACTGAAACAGTATCTCACAGCTACCGTGATTTAGAAAACAAAATAAAAATACCATTAAATAAATTAAATCATACACCGGTATATACTTTCAGCCTGAAGACATTTATTAACGAAGTTTTCGTATATTATCTACCGTATATGAATATAGTGCAATACACTTAAATTAATCTTAGCTGTAAAGAGAATGGATAATCTTTAAATCTCATTTTAAATGCAGATAAGTCATCAAAATTAAAATCAACAGATCTCACAAAAAAAAACTTTATCAATTCGTATTGTGTGGGTTTTATGCCTAGTAAATGTTATATCTGCTTATATCCATTATTTTGTGCACAACAAATTTCTTTTTAAAGTGGTATTGAAAAGTATTATTGTAAGTACTACAGAGGGTTAAGATAAAACTGGACATTTGATTAATATAACACATTTTTGTACAAGAAACAAATGATGGACCAAATACCCATCCATTATGTCAGCTCTTTATAGTAAAATAGCTTTTAAAATTAATATTTTAAATACAGTATAAGATAAATGGCATGCTCTGAATATACAATGTCTATATGTTCGCCTTCTACCCTCCACTATATGTCTCTTTGTATATCAGAATCTTACATAGACAGTTCTTCTAAATATGACATAATTTTGACATCGAATATTACGTCAATAACCAATGAAAGTTAATGGGCAATACTTTCTCTAACTTATTTAAGTATTTTGAATTCACTTTTCACGTGTATAAATTTCATTTTTTTTCTTCTTTGTATGAATATCACTGTAGTTTTTTTCATCTCTTTTTATTTCAGATTCGTGCTAAGCTTGACTCTTGCAAACTTGCTGACGTCAGTCATCGTTGATCCTATACTTCTGATCCAAGTACTTCACCGGGAAATGGCGACCGTGTGGTGGTTGAGACAGATGAGTTCAGGATTGACGACATTTGCAGTAACATCTGCAATTTTCTCTGTCCTGGCCATAGCTGTGGACCGTTATAACGCGGTATTGAGTCCTCTACATTACGCCATGACTATAACACGACAGAGGAGTCGAGCAATGATCGCAGGTGCTTGGGGTTTAGCGGGACTGCTGGCAATCCCGCCGTTCCTCGGCGCATTGGTTTCTCCAATCGTAGTTGCCACAAAGACTGAATATTATTTAAACTGCACATCGAGTGCAGAGGGTGAAGTGTTCCGTCTAACGTATGCCCTGGTGCTGGTCACCTTAGGTTTCACATTACCTTTGTTTGCTCTCTGCTGGATTTACGCCAGAATGTACAATGCAGCTCATCGTAACAGCGAAAGAACAAGGCGTCATTCCATCTCGGCAAATCCTGGAGATGTAGCATCTAGCAGGCCGTGTAGCAGAGGAGGGTCCCTTGATCTTCCAGCCCCTCCTACTTCAAATGGTACACCGGAGAATTTCAAACGAACTTGGAAGAATCCACCTATTTCAGCTAGTATGCCAAAGAGACGCTATTCTAATGCAAGTTTTTCTGCGTTACTATTCCGCGAAGAAGGACGTGCTGTGAAAACTGCAGCTATGGTGATAGCTTCGTATTTGTTCTGCTGGACTCCATATTTTGTTACTTTATTAATAGACACCTGGGGTGGTGTTGGTACAACTTCAGGTTCATATACCATAGAGCCATATCTGGTTCCTGAACCATTCCGTTCTCTGGCTCTGTTGACAGCTTTATCAAGTGGTTGCATAACACCTTTCATCTATGTTTTCCGTAACGAAGCGGCTAGGTCTGAAGCAGTCAAAGTGTTACTTTGGTGGAGACCTGGTGGTGGTAAATATGGTGGTAATGTAACTAGGTGTAGTCGTGATTTAGACACTTTTAATAACAGTGGGAAACACCCCATTTCTAATGGTAGTGGATTTGGTCCACCACCTGTTCACCAAGACAATTTTGCTCTTCGTCGACAGTCCCTTTCATATTGTGACAGCGTTTCAGTTCAGAGCTTCCATATTCCCACTGCCACCACCTTGACGTCTTCCTCAGAATGTAGACATTGTACAGACACTGTTGCAACTAGTAATGTTCCAGGAACTGCTGATTTTGTGGCGACTTACGAAATAATTGAAAGTCCTAACGAGGAAGACAGCAAGAAGAATCCTGGTGAAAGTGGAGAAGAAGAAAGCACCCCATCGACGAAACCAGCCACAAGGACTAGAAGAGAAAGTGTAACTTTCAGACTTGCGTTCCTTCCTCAGAAAAGATGTCAAACATGTATTCGTCAGAATTCAGATTCATCTTCCGGTAGTGGACATCCATTAATTCGCAGTTCGGAGGGTACTGCTGAAAGTAGCATTGATTGCAGGACACCGCCAGCCGTGAAACCTCCAACCACTTCCGTTTCTTCTCTAATGAAAATGACAGTTTCTCAAAGAAGACAGCAGTTCTTGATAGGTCGTCAAGGTAGTTCTGGAGAAGAACTGACTCCGGCTAGTGAACCGGAGACGCCGAGGCATGTAATGGTGATGGGTAGAAGACTCGTAAGTCCTCCGGATTGTTTGGGTGAAGAAGAGATTATACCTGATACTCCAAAACAGATTTTTGTACAAAATAATAACAATGACGACTCTAGTGCCAAGGGGAACAGTGCTGTCATACTCGAATTAGAAGAACAGCTAACACATGGAGTGAGGCCAGTATCTCGATCGGCTGCAGTTTTTCAGGTAAAAAGCATTTTGCTCACAATATTTCCATCTTACTTTAGATGAGTAAGCGTTAAAAATTAGCACTTAGCGTACATAAAATCATGTGTTTGAATTTTTGTTATACTGAACTCCCAGAGAAAGAAAGTCTCATAAAGGAATGCGGCTGAGCCGAACGCCACACGAGTCTAGGTTATATTTTACATTTCGCAAACATAGTTTGGCAATGCGCTATAACAATTAGAAACTATTTATAACATATAAAACAAGTATAATTTTAATGCAATATTTAAAATCAGTGTGACGTCATATGAGTGTAATAGTCAAGTTAACACAATAAATCTCGCTCAATAGCAGGAATTAGTAGTAACTAATCTAATTTCTCGTGTATAGTTCAAAGGAACAATCAACGCCATGCAAACTCAACAACTCCATACGCAGAGACTTTCTTTCACTAGGAGTACAGATGGTGTCTACTTTAATATTTTTAGTACCTAGTTGGTCCCATAATTTGATTATCTTCTTCTTCACTTCACGGGCTAGGCTAATTGCCTGTTCCGCCTCACAGTTGTTCTGTCCATCTTTTCACTGACCTTCCTACATTCCTTGAACCTCTTGGCTTGTAGTTAAATGCTGCTTTTGGTAATCATGTTACATTCATTCGTTCTACATGTCTAAACAATTTTTCTCTATATTTTTTTATTTTATCATTCAATTGATATGCTTTTAACTCTGTTCTTATATCTTCATTTTTTATCCGATCCATTCTTGTGCAACCTTTTGTTCTTCTAAGGAAGTTCATTTCTACTTTGTATTCTACTTTGTAATTTTTTGGTCATTACCCAAGTTTCACTCCCATAAATTATGCAGGAACTGTCAATGTTTTATAAAAATTCAATCTAGTATCATAATTTGAATATAGTAAATATAATTGAGACATATTTAAATAAATCTTACGAATATGGCAGAGAATGGAGTCAATTTATTCCTGAATAAAAAATACCAGAATATAATTTTTTTAAATAAGAAAAGTTTATATATATATATATATATATATAATGAAAAATTGTATTCTGTTCGACAGAAATTAAACGTTGTTGTGTGAAAATATTAATTTTATAAATCACAGTTTATTGTGTGGAAATAATCGTGACTTAACAAACTTTATTATATATATATAACCATGACACGTGCTGTCTTTCAATAATTCATAAGTTCGTTATATATACCTATGATATTCCCTACAATCAGACCAAATAATAAAAGCCATTGCAGTAAAAACGGGGCACCAGTGAGTAAGTCTTAAGTGAAAAGAGAGAAGTAAATTCAGATATATTCTACTTTAAGTCTAGGCCTACTGTTCATGGTCAGGTGATTCAGTTAAACTTAGTAGGCATACATATGCCATGAGTGATATTACATAATAGAAATACATAGGCCTATATATTATTAATATTACTGAGGGTCGGAAAAAAGGAAAAGGTCATGAATAGAATTATGTTTGAACAACAAGCACAAAAATAAATGTTTAAAAAGTGGAAACACATAAACTAAGTTAAACACCACTATGCTTTGAAAATCAGTATCAAATTTAAAAGTGGCATATATGATACCATTTCATAATTACCTGCACTCCTATTTAAGCAGTTACTATGTCAGATCAAATCCAGTCGACATCGATGAACATTTTCAGGATGCAAAGTCAAATAAGGTCATGGATGCTGTGACACAGATTTACAGTACGTAAGAGATGCAGACCTCTGATTAAATGGCAATGGCCTTTTTGCGCGCTGATAATCTCAGATATTATTAGATCGTTTTTCAATAAAATAAAACCCACATGAACCGCATTTCATTAAGACCTCAGGAGTTACATTTTTTTTTTACAATTATGTGTTGCCTTGATGAAAACAGAACTGTACCGAATGAACGAGACATTCAGTATTTTTTACAGGAATGAAACCCAATGGGTACAACTAGGACACGACACACACCCACTCCCAAGGTTGAGATTTAAAAATCCCTTATCCCGCCGGGAATAGAACCCAAATCGCCGGAGTGGAAGGTGGGGACCCCACCGACGGATTGACACCTAAAAATGATGAATGTGTGTTCCACAGATGACACAGCAAAGATCCACCCGATAGTCTCTTGTCACACTCGCATCATCGTCTACACACACACACACACACTTGGATGGAACATGTGCGATTGTATGATTACGTGAGAGTTAGCCGCTGCTTTAAATGCTGCAAGTACAATCATAAGGATCTAGAATGCAAAAGACTACAAATATGTCAGAAAGGCTCACAAAACCATCAACTAATCAACTAAAAATCTGTAAAGCGAACAAAGAAGATATCAACTGTATTAACTACAAAAAGTATAACCAAGATAATACCATAAATGTAAATCACTCTGCAAATGACGGAAACTGCCCTTGCCATCAACTAGTCCTAAGACGATATCAGCAAAGTATGGATCACTAACATGGGTAAACAGGCTACAGTGGTTATAATTAACTATCATAATAACAGGACATGGGAAAATAAGATCCCATTTTTATAGATTTAAAATTACACGTCCAGTTATTTAGCTGTATTTTTTTTTTGAGTTTCGTACAAAACGCACTCCTGTCTTCCTATAAAATGTATATGCGACCGAACTACAAACTCTCTTTGTACGTACTATGCGCATACACACATTAGTAGGTAGGCACTATGTGTAACAATGCTATATACTACTCAGATTATTAGCGTCACAATTCAAATCTGGGCCTGAAAAAACCGACATTTTCTCAGAGGTCTCTTTCTTTCAGCATTGAGGTTCTTTTTACGGTTCATAAATCTACAAAATGGGACTTACGGCTTTACGTCCTCCAGAAAGAAGGCATTCTTGGGATGTTGATGCAGGATTGCGATTTCAAGGCTTAACAAAACACGACGCATGAACTATTTGAGTTCCTTGTTCTTATTGCTTTCAATAATATTAGCATTGCAGTTTTCTGTACAGCTCGAGACCAAGCTCTGTGTGTTTGCGGGGGGAGAAGTGTGGGGAGTGGGAGGAGGTACACTTCTATGCTTCTCATAGTACTAACAGATGAGACAGCAAATTCCTTTCAGACCCACGGAGCTGGGTCCCGAGCAGTACTTATAATATAATTTTGCAATCCCTCACATCTTTCTGAAACGTGATGTATACTAGAGTTTTATTCTTAAGATATTTGTGTGCTCAGTTCCAGGAAACATCTTTGGAAAGGTTTGCTCCTTTATCTGCATCGCAGGACTGTGTAGTATCAAATGATACAGTTGAACAGGACATTATTGTTATTCGTCAAGACTCTACCCACAGTGATACTACAATCCGCCAAGACTCGAACTACAGTGACGTGACAGTAGACAGCGGAGTAGTGGCGGACATGGTACCTTTCAACAGAAGTCAGTCCAGCAGCAGCAGTATCAGCTCTGCTAGCTTCAACCCACCTCCCAGACCAAAACGTCACAGGCACAAGCTACAGAGGTTGGCTGCTGTAGAGGACGAGGAGGCAGCGGTTGTAACCACTGTAACCCCTCAAGAAGAACCAGTACAAGTACCTCCCAGAAGAACTGTTAAAAGTCGTTTAAAGTCAAGTTTCAAATCTAGATTTTACAGACCAGCATTTAGAATACCAAAGTGTGAATTCTAGTATTTGTGGTGATAAGCGAATAGCAATCAAATTTGATAGTATTAAAAATTAACTGACATAAGATAAGGATAGTTATAAAGAAACCGTCAGTGAAACTTTTTATTACTTTAACTCAATGGACTGTAGCTGGATTTCAAATAACTAAATTATACTCTGAAGTCACTATCCATTTCTATGAAAACACTACCATTTTTCTGTTATTGTCTTTGGATACACTGTTAGCTTAGTCCAACATGTTTAGTAAAGTAGAACGGGTTGCCATTATTTGGTCACGGATTATCATATGAAGACCCAGAGCAGAATGTACCTGTAAATTCCGTAAACGAGCCTTACAATTGCACACATTCCTCTGTTTGTAAACAAATTTAAACATACCGGGAGTGTATGTGTGAGGAGGTACACGCTTATCAGCAGAAATAGTGCAGTTTGTTCAAATTGCCACTGATATTCCGAACGCTTCAACTGGACGCCTCAAAAGGGGTTGAATGCCCCTCTCAACAAAGTGTGGAAAATTGTACTTTTAACTCTACGAAAACTGCCTTATTATGTCTGCTTGATTTACGGTATCGTATAACAGAAGCAGCAGGCTATTTTACAGTTTAAATGTTAAGGTCTACATTTCGTTTTATGGCTGAAAGATGGTGTACGTGTTTTCATGTAGATGAGCAGTAGAATGTGTGTAAAACTTCACAATAACACTGATTTTTCAATCATTGCCTTCTTTCATTAAAATGGATAGTGACTTTTGACACAGTCTGTATTTTTTCAACTTTTATAAGATTCATGATGTGTGTTCCGTTGAGGTATTATTCAAAATGAAAATATAAAATTATGGACTCTTCACCTGAGAGGTCCGTTTCCTCAACTTAATTAATTATTTAACTGTAGCGCTTTCCGGACTTGTCCCATCATCGGCAGGATTCAAAACTGGTGTTTCACTGAAGATCTGGTAGAGGGGGTTACATGTATTGGGTTCGTTTTCATTTATCAGATTGTCGTTGTTTTGAGCTGCTTTCACAACAACGAGCTCACAACAACGACAATCTGATAAACGAAAACGAACCCAATACATGTAACCCCCTCTACCAGATCTTCAGTGAAACACCAGTTTTGAATCCTGCCGATGATGGGACAAGTCCGGAAAGCGCTACAGTTAAATAATTAATTAAGTTGAGGAGACGGACCTTTCAGGTGAATATTCCATAATTTTATATTTTAATTCTGTATTTTTTCGTTATAATATTGCTTAATGCTTTTTTAATCCTTTAAAAAAGCTGACACAAATACTTAGCATTATTTAGACCATAATAATTTAGTGACGGTTTCTTTATAAATAATCAAGTTAAACTCTCATTTGATCGTAATTTATTCCATCGGACCAAGTATAGTTGTCATGTTTCGATTTTTAATTTTAATCTTCACTAAATTACCATTTTGGACTTTTACAGCTAACCACTGAATTGTTGTTATGCTAGAGTTTGTGACAGAATTTTAAAACTATGTATATGAAATGGAATTATTATCGATCAAGTGAGATTTCATCTTTCTAATGAATCTTCGTGTCTTCTAAGCGATTCTTGCGTGGTGCATTTAATAGAATAACCAACTCTTCTTATGTGATAGTTTTCTTTCTAGTCAGCAATAGTTTTAAATATTACATAACTTTAAATACATCACAATAATTTCTTCATTTGGAAACGCCAGCATGTTATTTATTTTCCAAAGTTGTATATGAATGTGTTAGAAAATTGTCAGAAATTTACCTCTTATATAGAATATTGAGAATGTAACGCAAAACTTCATGATAGATTTCTTATAAAATATACTATTTTTATATACTGGAACTTATGAAATGTGTTTTTAGAATAATAAATTTACTGGAAACGGAAAAATATGTCATGTATTAACGGATATGTATGATTAAATTAATTAATTGTAGCCGAGCGGTTAAGGTAGGAAGCCTTGGCGCAGAGCTACGGGACTTGCGCTGGTTCGAGTCTCCATGAGGGAAGAAATTTGCTCATGGTATTTCGGCCAGTATGGGACCGGTGCCCACCCAGCATCGTGAGGCAATTGGGTAGCTACAATAAGTAGCGGCTCCAGGTTGAGGAACCAGCTATAACGGCTGGGGGACTCGACATGCTAACCACATGTCACCCCTACACTGGCTGTTGATCATCTACCTCTGTGATTGGCACATGTGGATGTGAAGGGCCAGCAGCCGGCTGGTAAAAGGGCAACCGCTGAAAAGTGGAAAGACCCTCAATCGGAATTAATATTTCAACTTCCAACAGAAGCTGAACTGTTTAAATATTTGCAGATCATTCATTGATTGAAATCAATAAATGAGTAATGACGATCACGAGACCAACTATTCTGGCCACAGTTTTCGATGGTTTTCCCAGGTAGAAAGAGTAAATGCTAGAATATTCCAAAAAATAACTTCCAAAGCGATATTTGGTTAAAACGATTCAAATTAGAATTCTACGTCAACAACAAAAATAAAAATAACAACAATAATAAAGGCATTTTTCAAAATTTCAACCGTCATTTCCTAACAAAACTAAAAATTACCGGGAAAATAGACTCCATGTCTTGGAACCCGCACTAGGAAATAGATCAGCGAAAAGAGATTACTCTCCATAACCGTTTAACACGGGACGCAGGAAATTCTCACTTATCCTTTCATTAACTGGAGGTAACATTACTGTTTAGAGTATCTTAGACAAGGCACAACATTAAATCAAACAAACCACTCACACACGCACACATTCATTAATACTAAACATGGCAAATGTGATAACGATTATTATGATGGTCAGATGATGATCGGGGATCGTTTGAGCCTTAAAGTTTCCTGACATCTGTCTTACAGGTGAGGAAAACTTCTATAAAACCATCACCCAAGAATATTATCCCGACCGGGGATAGAACCCGGGTATCCTAAGTAGGAGGCAGCGAAGCTACCCCCGAGATAAGCTGTGGTCTAAATTGTGTTAATTTAAGCACATGAATTGTCATTATATTAAGCCGTGTAAAATATTCCCTACACAAGGTTCAACCAGTAAACAAGGTTCAACATGCTTCTCAATAATATTATGAAAACATCAGCAATCAAATCACGGTTCCAGATCCCATAAACACACACGAGTAGGCCTCTCTCTCTCTCTCTCTCTCTCTCTCTCTCTCTCTCTCTCTATATATATATATATATATATATATATATATATATATATGTGTGTGTGTGTGTGTGTGTGTGTCGGCCGCGGTGGACTAGTGGTTCTGCTCCTTGCCTCTGGTCCCGAGGGTCGCGGGTTCAAACCCGGCCGGGGTCGATGGATTTTTAAGAACTTTAAGCCGTGGGTCCCGAGTCTGAAGATTTTCAGGCTCATAAAATACTTAAGGCTGAATGAAAATGCCTCTAAGCAAAATTTACCGAATTTTCCCATCCTAGTACAACCTTGGTTTCCTAGATGTCAGTATGAAGCGGAACGCTGACCACGGACCACTCAAGTGACATCTACACGAAAACAAGTGTAACTAAATAAGTATGGTTCAAATTCTTCCCTGTAGGGGGAGAGCGCCTAAATCTCTGTTAAGGGAAACAAGGGCTTACAAGATACTAGAAGATTATATATATATATATATATATATATATATATATATATATATAATCTAGATTATATTGGAAATAATAAACAAATACAGCTGATGAGGTATAAATAAATGTTATAATTGAATTGGTTTGCCAAATATAGTTGTCAAATTTATTTTAGTATATATAAGAAAATCATTTATGAAGTTTTGCATGTATTTTCCAACACAGCATATGGGTAAGTGACAAAGCGAACAAATTGTTCACTTCCCTGTTTATATTGATCTTGACTAGAGGGTTTATTCAATCTGTTTTAAAATTAAACTTTGTGTTTGAGTTAGGACGAGTATAATATAACCATCAAAAGACCGCATTAAAACTCATAGATAAAAACTGAATGGCAAACTTTGTACATTAATTTATTATACAATAATACCAAATTAAAATGTACAATTCAAGTATAAATTATTTAATATTACTAGTTTTGTTTTATGCTTTAAGATGTTAGAAAAGTTCTCATTTCAAACTGTTTTATGTGAAGATTATAATTACATTTTTACCAACAAAACATAATTTTCACTTACAGTAATATTTTATTTTAGTACTTAAATGTTAACATGAGCACTTGGAGAAGAAGTGTTGAAAAGTAACGGATGAAATATAGCATTATATCAAAATTAAAATATGACTATGAGCTCTAATAAGAATTATCATTAATTACATCATGAACATAAATAATAACAGATTCCTGAATCATGTATGTACTTGTTCCTTAATTGTCAACTACTAAACTATTTTATTATTATAATTATAATTTTACAATTTATATTATATAATAATTTTATTGTATTAGAATTTCTTCATGGGCTAACAGCCTGGTTATTTCCAGTGTTCATTAATTTCAGGCTCTCTCTGCGAAGTAACCATCCAAAGAAGAAATTCTAATTCAACAATGCCGGGAAAGTTTTAATTTTGCTTTATGATATTTCCTTATTACATTGCAACAGATTTGTCAAATCTGCCTTTAGAATTTCGTCATTGTTATAATGTTAAATTCAGAGCCCACTAACATTATTCGGAATTGGAATACTGATTTAAATTTTATTTTAATAACAGTATATTTTGAATATAACATTTGGTTTGAATTCATAAATACGTAATCTGCCGTAACAGTTAATTGGTGATTGAACTGTCAAAGGTCAGATTTAAAAAGAAAATAAGTTTATTCTATATGAAATAAAATAATTTAAAATTATTCGTGAAATTTTAATTGTTACAATGAAAATGTATCACATTTTGGAATTCGCATATTAACTGCAGTTTCATCACAAATTGGAACAATTCATTGGAAGTATATATTAATTTATAAACTGTCTTTGCTTTGCTTAATGAGAAAATTTGTTCCACCCGTGAAATATGAGATACCCTATTATCCAATAGAATTAAATTTTCTGTTTTTCCAACAATACACGGAAAGAGAAAAGCATACCTTTGTCGTGAATGGACGTATACTTATGCTGAAATACAGTTTAAAAGAAAATCTTACTGAATTTGTAATACTATAACATTCATATAAAGAAAGAACGGGTGAGTGTATTTCTTTTAGCTCAGGAATAATGAGTAATGCATCTATTAAATATTGTTATTTTATAACCAGACCAAGTAAACCTGGAGTCTGGTAGCTTTACTGCGCGCGAGAAATACGTTTAAATGAACAAATGCTAAACTTGTTTCTACAGCGTAGTTCCTATCAGTGTTCCCATTCTCCGTCACAATAAGGCATGTTTTAGATTTCTCTTAGCCAAAGTATGCATTTTCTCCGCTAACAATAATAAATGGAAGTAGAATTGAAATCACATTGAAATATTTTAGAAAAGAAATACTTCTTCTCATTAGAGTAAAGTAAACAAAATATATTATTTTAAAAATGTCTTGCATTAATAAAATATGTACATAGAAGTGACAAGACGTTAACATAATTCAATTTTGTAAAATCTTCACGATCCAAATATTAAAATTTTGAAATTTAATAAGTCAAACATACCCAAGCATACACTTCAGTGAGAAGTATTAAATGAATAATAGAAAACATCGAAATAAGTCCTATTGGCTTTATAAAGCAATGTTTGAATTCCCAATAAAAGTCTTCTTAAGAAAAAAAAGTCCCACGCCGTAGCCGAGCGGTTAAGGTAGGAAGCCTTGGCGCAGAGCTACGGGACTTGCGCTGGTTCGAATCTCCATGGGGGAAGAAATTTTCTCATGGTATTTCGGCCAGTATGGGACCGGTGCCCACCCAGCATCGTGAGGCAATTGGATAGCTACAATAAGTAGCGGCTCCAGGTTGAGGAACCAGCTATAACGGTTGGGGGACTCGACATGTTAACCACATGTCACCCCTACACTGGCTGTTGATCATCTACCTCTGTGATTGACACATGTGGATGTGAAGGGCCAGCAGCCGGGTAAAAGGGCAACCGCTGAAAAGTGGAAAGGCCCTCAATCGGAAGAAAAAACCATTTGCGTCATCGAGCAAGCGTTCGTAGCGTTTGGCACTCGGGAATTAATAATGTATAAGAGAAGAAATTGCGTTTAGATTGGAGTGCTTAGGTAGATCAGTTGGTAGAACATTGGCATAGAAAGCCAAAGACATAGGAACCCCAGTCTAAGCGTATATTTTTCTCTTCAAACATACTCATGTTATATTTATTAATGGTTTGATATTCAATCAGTTAAACATCACTGATCGGAAGCACTTTCGGAAACAGTATGGATTTAATTTCCGGGTCATTTATGATGACGATTTATTAACTCTTAAAAAGACGAAACTCAATTTATAATTCCAGTTTATTCAAATAACCTCAATGTTATTATTCTTTACTGTGTGTAATTAGGCACAAATTTAAGTCAGTTCTGTCTGTTCATTTCTCATTTGTGTTAAAAATATTTAACAAAGAAAACAATGTATCTTTACAGGATAGAAAACGTTCCGTCCACTCCGT
Source organism: Diploptera punctata (assembly GCA_030220185.1). Lineage (NCBI taxonomy): Eukaryota > Metazoa > Arthropoda > Insecta > Blattodea > Blaberidae > Diploptera > Diploptera punctata. Next base: position 1,341,457 of record JASPKZ010007266.1, read on the forward strand.
GAGATGTATTTTCCTTGATGTCCATTTTGTGTCCAAAGTTCATTAACTTGTTCGCCACTCCATTTAATGTCCACTTCCACTTCATTTGGTTCTTTTGATTCACTTATTTAGTTCACTAAGAATGACAATGTCAAGTTAAATAGCTAAAAAAACGAACAACACATTTCACTTCTTAAAATCTTCGCTGGTAGAGTCATTGTTACCTGAACAATCTCGAAGATTGTGAAAGTTTCATTGTCATTATAGTTTTAGGACATTACACAAATGTATGTTCATTTTCTACAAACAATACATGAATAATACTTAACAATACTTTATTTTGCCTTCATCAGGCAATTTTGTGAGACAATGAGTAAATATCAGTATTAAGTGGACATTCGCTAGTCTAGACACACGTGAACTAAATTTTGTAGTGTATATTGAACATCAGAAGGACATCACGGTGAGTGGACGCAACTTTGTGGACTAAACCTCAGGATACATTGCCAGTCGAAGTATTGCTACATTGTAGGAATGTTTTCCCTGGGTTCATGTTAGTTCACTTGGAACCTTATTACGCAATAACATATGCAGATTTTGACAAATCCTAAATGGAACAAACGATATTAAAACTAGTCATGTAAGAGTGTACTGTTAATTTGAAGACACCAAGAAGTAAAGTGAATCAAAATGAAGTGATATTTGTTCAGAAAGGAACTGGACGTGATGAACTAATATTCCGGCTGGACCGGAATTTACGTCAAAAGAGCACAAACATTGAATGTTTGAAGAGTGGAAGTGAGAATGATCTCATTAACGTTTATTTTGTTAATCTACAGTTTATGATTACACAGAAGAACATTGTATACAGATCGCACTAACAGCTGACGAAGGAATGTTTCATTTGTTTCTATAAGCAATACACAAATCCAATATTTCCTTTTTACTCAGAATTAAGAGGACCTGGAATGCCATATACAGGATGTTACCGAAATGAGTGCAGTTTTTCATGTAGTGGTAGGGAACATCCATACAAATATTTTAACACAATGAACCTTGGGTCGGAAATGCATTGTTGTGTGTCTACAGAATAAAACAACATTTAAAATTGTTGAACACATTGTTGTTTATTTATTAATTCTAAGAAAAATGGAAGGTATTCCATGTTATTTTACAGTAATTGTTGGAAATGGCTACCATTGACCTGGATGCACAGCTCCGCTCTTCTCACCTCGGACTGAAAACTCCAAGAAGCATATCTGGATGCTCGTTGATTTCCGCTGCCGCTGCCACGATCCTTGCTAAAAGCTCTAGAGCTGTGCATCCATGTCAATGGTCGCCATTTCCAACAATCTCTGTAAAATAACGTGTAATACCTTCCATTTTTCTTAGAATTAATAAATAAACAACAATGTGTTCAACAATTTTAAATGCTGTTTTATTCTGTAGACCCACAACAATGCATTTCCGAGCCAAGGTTCATTGTGTTAAAATACTTGTATGGATGTTCCCTACCAGCACATGAAAAATCTGCACTCATTTCGATAACACCCTGTAATATTAATAACGTTAAAATGTTGCTTAAAAGGTGGATGTTTTCTCAGAATATATTCACGTTTTTATGGTAATTAATACAAGTTTGAGTATAATTTAACATAATGTTTTTGTTTGCGTTTTCATTAATTTTTATAGCGACGTTTATTTTAATACACAAATTTATATGTAATTAAAACAGTAATCACTTTTAAGAAAAATACCCGGTTTTATTATTGGAAAAATGATCTGAAAGTATCCCCTGAAATGTTGAAGCAAATCGATCCAGTGGACTCTAAGAACTAGTACATTTTATAAAAGTATTTTAACTTACAATGATATAGGTAATTCCAAATATTCTTAAGACGCCAGCAGACAATGTGTTTAAATACAAAAATTATACAGGATAATTTATAATATATTGACAAATTTCAAATGTTCTTGAGTGATTCTGACTATTTTGATATTCAGTTTTTCTGGCACTTCATACTTCATTACACAGCGATTTGATGCTGATTTGCCAGAAATTAAATACTTTTGTTGGTAGATATTATGAAATCCACCGAAGGAACAGAAAGACAATATTACTTATTCTGAAAATTTTTATTCATGAAATCTTTTTAATCACTGCCTCCAAGTTGTCTTTATGACATTTCTGGTATTCTCTTCCGAAATTGTAATCCACGTCTTAATTTGGAGCGCCTGGAAGGCGCAGTTACGTTACCCAAATGATAAGATAGGTTATGAATGATAATGAAGCGCCAGGACAGTCCTTAAACTTAAACTAAATCCAGACCATGCGATGCCAAAGGAATAGTTCCCTTAAATAAAAAGAATTATGTGGTCCGACCGGGAATCGAACCCGGGATCCTATGGACTGTAGTCAGACCACTAGCCCATGAGTCTGGTGATTTATGAAAAACTCTAGTGAAATTCTTAAAGACGCTCACGTTGCTGATGATTTATTACTATCGTGATAGTTGGGAATTCTATCGTCACTTCATCTAGAAATTATCCAGTGTCTAAGAATAGTGTGGTACGACCATCTAAGATACAGTCGAACCATTCATTAGCTTAATATTAACGTGGACATCTATCATTTCAATTCCGCTCGCCGCCGAGGCCCCGTAATAAAAGGTAAGGTAAAGTGATCCCACAACAGGCCTCAGGAGGCCCTTGGGGTAGTAGGAGGTTAAGGCTCCCACTTTTTCTAGACAATCGGCACTTTATGTCAGCCGGGTTGTCAGCCCCTGCGTGACGGCCGCCTTTACCCCAGAACAAGCGTCTGGTACTCATTTCCGTTAGAGGCTGAGTCGACCCCAGGGCCTTAGTGCCGCCAGAGGGTTTTGGTCAGTTTAAAAATCCTGACCCCAACGGGACTTGAACCCTCGACCCTCCGGCTTGTAGCTCAGTGCCTTAACCACTACGCTACGGCGTGCCCCGTAATGTTAGGTTATTAAACGGAATGTTTGTTTGGAACCGCGAAAATACTGGTACAGTAAATACAACACAAGACACAATATAAATCTTCATCAGAAGACCTATATAAATGTGATTTACTTGCTAAAAATTCATAACTGAAGTTTATTAAATATTACATCAATACTAATAAAATTCATTGTTAAAACCGTTGAGGTGGATAGTCATAAAATAACATAAGTTAAAACATACCTTCTTAGGTAAGATCCGTCATCCTCAACTTATAAAATATGTATTCTTTATGTCTGTAGACCTTTCAGAACATCCGTTCTATCTTCAGCAGGTCTTTCTTCGCTATATTACCTGATATGATGGTTGATGCTGCTAGTCCTAATATGATGTTGTCGTGACCAGCAGCATCAACATCAGGTAATGTAGCGAAGAAAGACCTGCTGAAGATAGAACGGATGTTCTGAAAGGTCTACATACATAAAAAATACATATTTTGTAAGTTCAGGACGACGAATATTACCTAAGGTAGGTAAACGTATTTTATTTTAAAACATTACATGTCATAAGAATGCGCCCCCAACTAACTAGCTTAGCGACATAGAAAACTAATCTCGATTAGTTTAAAAAATGTATTTTACATCCTTCTCACGCCCATGCTAATGGGGCTGGAGGTGGACTTGAATGTCACTATTCATTACAGCACCTCCAAAAAGTATGAACTCGATACTAATACATGACAACCCTCTCGCATACTGGTGTCAGGTTTCAAACTTGTCATCGGGACCAACATAATTCAGCTTAGCGACCTCGAAAACTTTGTATTTTCGGTCTTTTTGGACATTTTATTTTTCACCCTTTCTTACCTCCATAGGGATGCTAGGGGTCAAACATGAGCTTAACTATCATCGGGATATTAGGAATCAACCTAGCGACCCCGTAAAACTATGAATTCTACACTAATTCCAGTCAATTTGGACGTTTCATTTTTCACCCTTACTACTACTGTCTATCATCACCCCGGTTTCTACACACTCAAACCACTCCATGGCAGCTAATATGGTTGTGGCTGTCAAGAAAGTATTTGGTCAGTTAACTCTTCCTATCTTTTCTCGCCCCCCCCCTCCCCATGCCGACGCAGGCTAAACTTGTACATAAACGGCACACAAGCTCGTAGTCATGAAGTTTTTAGATTATAACCAAACTACAATCTTTCATTAATTAAATAAAAATAAAACTTAGTTTTATTTGATTTCCATATTTATTAAGATATAATTCAGTGACAGCTGTTTCCGTACACTGTACTTTCTACAGACATGTTAAATTATGAATTGTGTTATTATACATATGTACATATGTACTATAATAACACAATTCATAATTTAACATGTCTGAAGAAGGTACAGTGTACCGAAACTGCTGTAACTGAATTATATCTTAATAGGCCTAAATATGGAAATCAAATAAAATTAAGTTTTATTTTTATTTAATTAATGAATATGGATTTTCATCAAGTAAACACAAACTCAATTGATTACAATTTTTTAATTGAACTAGCGTGGCCGCGACTCGAGCATAAAACAAAAACAAAAAAAAAATGTCATAAATTTCAGTTCACAGAGTTTTGTGTAAATGTCTCAAGTATATTAAAAGGGAATTATGGAAAAATCTGTGCGTCATATTTAAATATAGAAAGAGGTTTCATGTCCCAAGTCGTTACAATAGCCAAAGTTCAATTGTCATAAACGTGAATAGCAGTGGTAGCGACAAGAATACGACGTCATAAACGTGAATAGCAGTGGTAGTGACAAGAATACGACAGACAACAACCATTTTTCATACCCGAGTTAGAGATATTATGAATATAATATGATACAGAGTGACCAGAAAGTCCTGCTACTATAGCAAGAATTAATAGACTCTAAATACTACAATATAATAATACGATTAATAGTAATAACTGGAAGGTGCACAAACGTCCACATGAATATATTACCAACATAAGAACCCCAAACGAATGGTACCTATCCCTCTAAGGTATAATGAATAACATGTACATTTGGAGTGGGGTAAATAACTTTATGGGACGAGTCATCACCCTTATAAGGCGAGGACGCGTGTGAAAACTTTCTCACATACACTCACACTCATACATTCTACAAGGAATAAGTCCTACAGCAACCGTCCGCGACCTTTAGTAAATTTTAAAATCTTAAGTATTTTAAAATCCATGATAATTAGTAACTCAGAATTTTAAGTGATATTAAATACACGTGGACTTAAATAAAATCATTAATAATTACATTAATAATATAAACATCTCTGAGTTATCATATTCTACCCTGAGCGAACCAGCACACTACCAAAACAAACGTAGCTCGTAATCTATATGAAATAGTGACATGCGGTTTTTTGAAACATATTCTACATCTCTCAAAGTTTTGTTTACATTTGTTGCAGATTGTGATTTAAACGACAATGACGACACCACAGGAAAAGGCCCAATGTGTATGGCCGTATGCTGAGTCTAGTAAATCACCAGTAACTGTTCAGCGAAATTTCCGCCGACAATATGGAAGAGATCCTCCATGCCAATCATCTATAATTAGATGAACCGTGATTTTTTCTAGCAACTGGCAGTGTAATAGACTCACCACCGGAGTGGACGACCACGTGTGAACCGAGAAACTATCAACAATGTGCAACTTACGTTTCATCTCAGACCTCAAAAATCGGTTCTTCACGCTTCACGGGAACTGCATTTATCAAAAGTAACCATACATAAAGTCCTCTATAAGGGGCTTCATCTTTAGGCCTATAAAATGCAAATTACGCAAGCGTTACTGCCAACTGACATTCCTCGACATGCTGAATTTGCTGATTCCATGCTGAACGCAAATGACGAAGACAATAAATACCTGCAGAGGGTGATGTTCTCTGATGAAGCTACTCTCCTTGTGTCTGGACATGTTAACCGCCATACGTTCGTATATGGGTTACTGGTGATTTATCAGACTCATGCAGCAAGCTCAAGTGTAGGCACGAGGGTCTCTTCAGGGCGTGTTTTAGATTAAGCTTATTTCTGGGTTCTACTTGTGTGAAGGACAAGGAATTCCTCTGAATACTCGTAATATGATAAACTAGCCCACTCTGTTTTCGTAAGGGAGCTACTGGCTCCTCTCTGTATGTACTCTTATGGGAGTTACTGGCCCCTCTGTGTTAACAATAAAATTTCTTGGCTTTTTATATTCATTTCCCAAGGAAGTTTTAAAATTGGCTCAAGTATTCATTTTAACAAAAATTATTGTTTTGTAAATCTGACCATATTCAACATGTCAATCAAATTTACACTTTTATAATAAACATTAGTTTCGCTTCGCTAGGTACATGTACTTGTCAATCCTTGAGTTACCGTTAACCACTGCATAACAACAGCTTATTGCGTGGTCCCAAATACATTTTAATTCTAGGAAGTACCCCTGCTACACTCAGCATCCCACCGTGTAGATTGGGCCTTTTCTGTGGTGTCGTCATTGTCGTTTAAATCACAATCTGCAACAAATGTAAACACAACTTTGAGAGATGTAGAATAGGTTGAAAAAAGAAGCATGTCTCTATCTCAAATAGTTTACGAGCTACGTTACATTTTTTTGGTAGCAGAACTTTATGGACATCCTGTATAATGAATAAACTCAATGCACTGTTTATGGTTGTTGGCGGTGAGCGATAACATAGACCGTACACGTGTGCCAAGCCGAATGTTAAACTAATGAACGGAAAAATAACACGTACTTGTTATCTATATAACAACATTTTACAGTATAATAAGTATCGGTGCTCTAACGGATTTTTTTTTTTCAGTTTGCGAGGCATAGAAAAGTATAAGATTTCTCCTGTTAGATAAGATCCTTAAAATTTTGTAAAATTTATTTTATTTCAATAAAAGTTAGCATGCAATATTCGATAAATCTTAATAAGAAAATATTGTCTTTTAAAACTGATAAAATTGTATTTACAATGTATATTGTACATAAAACAACACACGCCTGAAACTATTTGTCTATAAATCTGTAAAACAATGTTCTTCTCTAGGTAATCGAGCTGTAAGATGCTTGCTAGTAGTGTCAAAAATAAATTGGCGTGTAATCTAAGAAAGTGACAAATGCATTTACATTCAATTTCTCAATTATTTTACTATGTAAACATGATCAAATATACAATGATGTGATATATGCAAGGACCAAATGTCTTTGCTAGGGCACAGTTCTTTAGAACTTATCCCGTTCATGAGATTTATTTTTGACACGACTAGAATTTTTTTTTACTTAAAATTGAAAGAAAGTTGCAGCGGGTGAAATCAACAAACGTAAGGAAGCAATAATCTTCACGCGACATTCTTTAATATAAAATTATTCCTAATAGAAGGAACTTTTAGGCTGTATTTATGTGGTACTGTCTTGCTATCATCTGCTGCAACCTTGATTTTTAATGTTTAAATAATGATTACGTAAATAAGTGATCTTTGTAAATAAGACTTGAATTCTTTGAAATGATAGTGCATTCTGGAGTTGTTTTATTGTGGAAAGTTTGTTTTTTTGATACATTATAATTAAATAATCACATAAATACACAAGATCATCTGATTCCAGCTTAATGGAGAGGGAAGTCTCACACAGGAAATACTTTTTTTTTTACTAAGGAACGTCTTCCTTGGGCATTTCCCAACAATAATTCCAGAATCGGAATTGATTAAAGCTTTTCAACATAATTTCTAGCTATTATATTACCTGCCTATCTCAACATATTTATTTTTTAAAAATATTATACATATATGATGATCTTGTAGAAGATTTCCGGCTGTTGGCCGTGGTCTTGAGGCTTGTAGTTCCCCAACGTTTCGCCAGAGACTGCGTCCGGAATCCTCAAGGGTTGTCTCAAGACCACGGCCAACAGCCCGGAAATATTCTACAAGATCATCATAGTAACTCCGGCCGTGAAAGTCTGTCAATATATTATACATATAATTTCCTAACATCTTGTGTCCTATTCTGATCAAACTAGTAAACATATACACATTTAATCACACTCCTAGATCAAATAATCCTGACTGAATATAACTTATATAATTATATAATCTTTATATAATTTTTGTTGTCATTAAAAATAAAACATGCTTTCTTATTAAATAATAAATTAGGATCTTAGATACTGATAAATGATAATTCCTATATATATATATATATATATCACTACTAGCATTATTCGATATCTGTCATGTAGATTTTTTTTATCAAATTTTTACAATTTCATGAATTGTAGTATTAAAGCCTGAGTCCATTTTAAAATAAGCCGAAGTTAATAAAAAATAAGAAAAATATTTCGATGTAGAAAGGTTATATGAAGATAAATTAAAATTATACCACTTTTAAATAATTTTAATACGTTATTTAATTTATTGTTGGCATTCTTCCATTTAACGTAATCAAATAAAGCCAGTCTATCGTTAGCACTAAATATTTGTGAGCAAGGCAATTATATAAATCGAGCAAAACAGAATTATAATATCGATTGAATAAAATATAACCTGACAAATACCTTGAGGTACACCAATATATTTTAAATAAATCACTGTAGAGACAGTCCATTATCAATATTGCACACTGAATTATGTTTACCAAATAAAAAAGTCTTAAACTCGTTAACGAACGTCAGAAGCGTGCGTCCATCGCTAAGGCGAATAAATTCAATAGATTTGTATATAATTTAATTTCAATACGTATAAAATAAAGTAAATAATATTCATTTATTTTTTTATAAAGAACCACTTCTCTAGCATCCATAGAATAAAAATCCCTGAGAATATATATATATATATATATATCAGTTATTGTTATAACCGCCGATTTAGTTGGTGAAAATTTTACATACGTTTTGCAATTGAATGCGTGCTGAAATCCTTTTAATCTGTATATAGTATCTCAAGTTACTGAATTAGGAGTTTTTCTTTATATCCGTAGAAATTAGGCCTACTTTAGTCTCAATCGGAAAGTAACAAAATCTGAAAAATTGTAGCAAAACTATTAAAAAAAATATCAAATGTTTTCTCAAAGAGAAAGTATGGCTAGTGAGTGGTAATTTATTTCCTCTCTGATTCTCGTTTTGATCTTCCAAGCTCCATTTTGTGGTTTCATAACACAATTTCGAATCTAGTCAAATGTAATCCATATTAAATCCATGAAAATTCAGGCTTACTTGTATAAAATACTAATTTGGACTTTCATCGATAAAATATTAACCATGTTTTAGAATATTGTTACGCATTGTTCATTCGGTTATAATTAAGTAAGTCCGTTATACTTTTGAAAATACATTTTTGGTACTTTTTCGTTTGAATTTGGTTCATAAAAAATCAGTAATCAGAGAAGTTTCCTTCCCTCAACATTGTGGGTCTATAAATTCATTTGTATCGTTATTTTTCTTGTTTTAAAATAAAATGTGATATTTTTTACAGAAATAACGTATGTCCCTTGGGGATGCTCATATTTCAACAGAACAAGGAGATAAGAGGACTGTGTTTATGCTCCAGCTGATTTCATCCCACTGAATTTTCTACATAACTTTTTTTTAATAGATTGCTGAGATACATCTGAAGATAAACAAATGAACATAAATCTCTATTTTTATGCTGGATGGATTCGAATCCATGTCTTGCACTCCTATCAAATATTTGGATTCCTGAATTAACTGTCCTCTTCGTTTTAACTTTTTTTATTTTTAGTTTCTTTGATTTTGAATTAACTGTCCTCTTCGTTTTAACTTTTTTTATTTTTAGTTTCTTTGATTTTGTTCCCACTTACCATAACAATTAATAGAATATTTATAAATTATAATAAGTGAAAATAATATTTCTAAAGGTTAAAATGTTCAAATTATTTGCCAATTTTTGAGTCTGAAAACTTCCTTAGCTGTCATTACGAAACCACAAATGTTTAAACATTTAAAAATTACTTATTACTAAGATATAAACATGATACGGCTGTTACTTTCCTAATTTGAAAATATTATTAAATATGTTCGACAATCCGCAAGCAGGCATAGGGATAGGAAATGGTGCCTTGTGTTGTAAGAACAGATACATCACTTCTAGCTGAATACAACTCATCATTTTCACATAAATCAGACGATCAGAAATGTGTAAATAATATTTGAAGTTTATCAATATTAGTTCAAGTGCTTAATATGTTTATTGTATAACTAGGTCTGCTATATTTGCCCGTGGGCCAAGTAGGTCAGGTTGATGAATAACTAAGGACTGGGCGGTTTGGGTTTGGTCCCGGACAACGCAAGGGTAAAGATATTTAATTTTTTTCTTCGTATCCAGACTAGTCGTGGGGCCCTACTCAGTCTTCTACAAAATGAGAGCTGGGTACTTTCCTGAATGTAAAGTCGGCTGGAGCTTAGAACTACCAGGCTATAACTTGTATTCGTAGAGCTTGTATTGGCGCTCTGATGGTCTCTTAACGTGTTGTCATATAATTTTACTCTTTGCAATATTCTCTATTTAATTTCTATATGCTGAGTACCTCCGAAAAAACAATTGCGGTCGCTAGAGCGTTAAAAAACACACACACATAGTAATTCTTCCCGAAGGCAGGTCTTTCACTGCAATCATAGCATTTTCATGCTATGCTTTGCAGCTTTACTAGGGAATTGTAGGTGTGGTAGCTTCCCGTTGCTTTCGACACCGGTGAAGGATGATGATGATGATGATGATGATAATAATAATAATAATAATAATAATAATAATAATAATAATAATAATAATAATAATGAGTCTGGCAAATTCCTACCAGGGAAATGAAAACAATTTTAAGTACAGAAATGGATGTTTTAAGAAGATCAGCTGGAAAATCTAGAATGGATAGAATACGAAATAAATAAGGGAAATTATGGGTGTACAAGAGGAGCCGGACATCATAGACATCATAGAAAAGAAAAGATTGCAGTGGTATGGTCATGTCAAACGAATGTCAGAGCAAAGATTGCCAAAAATTGTTATGGAATGGATCCCAATGGAAAGAAGGAAGGGAGGAAGACCGAAGAAAACTTGGATAGAAGGGGTACAAGCAGCTATGAATATCAGAGGAATGGAGGAAGATCAATGGATGGATAGAGAGGAATGGCGTTTGGTTTCCGGAAGACGGCGGCAGCTGCCATGATACCGGATGATGATCATGATGATGGCCATATGATTTCGGGGACCATTTGGGCCTTAAAGGTTTTCTGACATTTGTCTTACAGGTGAGGCAAAACCCCGATAAAAACCTCACCCAGAAAAACTGTCCCGACCGAGGATCGAATCCGGGCCCGCTGCGTGACAAGGCAGCACGCTACCTCGAGACCACAGCGGTGGATATATATACACGTAGTGTTCTGCCGAAGAGTAGGTCTTTCACTGCAAACTAGGCATTATCCACTCTTTCCTTAACTCAGCCTTTTTTTTTGTATCCGCATAAAAACCATTTATTTCAATATTATTTATTATCTGATGTATTTTTTTTGCCTCTAACCTTCTTTCCGTTGACCATTCCTTCTAGGGCATCCATCAGCAGGCAGGTTCTTCTTAGCCAGTGGCCAATCCAATTTATTTTCCTCTTCTGTGTGAGTTCCAGTATTGTTCTTCCTTCACGGACCCTGTGTAGCACACCTTTATTTTTTATTTTCTCTGTCCGTTTTATACGCTCCATCCTTCTTCATATCCACTTCTCAAAAGCTTCCATCTATATATATTTTTTTTTTTGGCTGTGGCCTATTTCGATATCTATTAGATAGGATCGGTATAAAAAATTAAAAAATATTTTCATGAGAGAATAACTTCAATAGCTTAATTCCTTCAGAATTCGCTAAAAAATAAAACCAAATGGAAGAATTTCTGTAGCAGAAATTTAATAGCGAACTTAGGAACATATAATATGTGCTTTTTGGTCCAAAGATAATACAAAAAATCCGAGAACATATAAATTAGCAGTGGAGAAGGGAATAAGGTGCAAAATTGACAGTAAAAATGGACAAAGATAGTCGTGAATAAACTTAATAACAGAATAACTCGTTCTTGGCTTTGAAATATTCCACTTAGTGGAATTACTTCATTCGAATTAGGTTGGCAGCATGAGATGCTAAAACAATCACAATAGTTCGTATCTTCAGGCCCGTTCCAATGTACAGAAGTAGATAAAATATTATTGATTTTTTCATTAAATGCGATTTTTGCCTCAGGGGTCCTCATCTAGGGGATATGTGGATGGCGACCACAAGGTGCCCAAGATGTGCAAAACATTTCTTCCACTTACTTGTGTTTTGCACTCTTTTAACTTTACTATCTAACCTCTCTTGGTTAACTCTTGTTTTTTCGACCCCGACGCTATTAGGGCATCCGAGGGCTAGGGAGTCCTTACTTTTTTCCATTTCTTCTTTCCTTTATTTTCTTTCCTTCTCCAGAAAAGCCTGACCAGAGGCTATAAGATGGTAGCCCATCACTGGTCTTGCCTTCCTTTGGCCAGCAACCAATCGAAGGGACTATTATTATGCTTTCAAGTCTTATACGAAAATTTCCCATACGGGAAAATTTTCTATAGGATCGTAACAGGCCTTGGCCTAATACTTGGAAGGAAGAAGAAGAAGAAGAAGAAGAATTAGCAGAAAAAAAAATCAAACAACGTGGGATTTATAACATATCTACAAATATAATTTATTGAAATCATAGGGTTTTACATAAGAAATTAATATCGCTATAGGTAAAAAAAATATATGTTTACCATATCTGGTAAATTACAGTAGTTTCATTGTAAGAATTAATTTAATCATAGACCTAAAAATACAATCATCAAGAAATGCGGGCTTGGATTCAGCTGAGGTAAAATTTTAAGGACATAAAGTAGTCCCCCATTCGGATCTCCGGGGAGTACATGGAAAATAATTTAAAGGAAGAAAATTATACAGAGGACGATGATAAAATATTAGCTCAGGATATGGATGTATGGAGAGCTCGTATCTCCTGGTTTGATAGTGGTAGTGAGTTAGTTTTGGGCCTAATGCATTATCATATTCCTGCAATTTCCCATATCCTTTCAGATTTATCGATCATAAGGAAATGTAATTTAAAATACCAATTAATTGGATTCCACCTTTGAATCTACTGAAGTGACAGGAATTCTATTAAATACGATCTGTTACATCCAATATGCAAAGGAATTTCAACTTCTTTTCTGAAAATACTAATTTCAATCTATAGTGGAATGGATTTAAAATATTTCACCGAACAATCTTTTTTACGTTTTATTACAATTTAGAATGAACCAATAACTCTGAAATAGCTTTTGGGTAATTATATTTTTAAACATTTTGACTTGATTTAACTTTTGATTTTTAAATACGTCTTAAGTTTTTTGTTGCTGAATGATAAATCACAAGAATACAACATACATAGAAGACTGCTATTTGTTCAGATTATTATATTAGAAAACCCAGAAGCTATCTTTTATAACTTTTCTGTATCCAGTAAATTGGCTCAAGCTGTTGTGTCATTTATGAAAAATATGTAATGTCGATTTTTTTAAAACCATGATTTCCTCTGGATTCGCGGGTTTAATGGGTATTTAAAGGTTCAAAAATACCGAATATGGCTTCCTTCGGAAGGTTAGTAAAAGCTTTGTTCAGTGCCATAGATTTGCGGCACGTAAAAGAACTTTAAGTCGGATATAAAATGCTTCTGATAAGAAAAGTAGTCGGACCTTCCATGTGTAGAATATGAATTTTTGACATTGAGTTGTTCAAAACCTTAATTAAATACAATACTAACATATAGGGTAACATACTCCAGACATACGGAAGTGAAAACTGGACAATAAATAGATTTGGAAAAAGGAAGATAGAAACGGCAGAAATGCATTTCTTATAAAGGATAGCAGGACACACTTTAAGAGATAATATCCGCAATACCGATATTGGAGAACAATTACAAATATATGAATTAACAAATAAATTTACAGACAATAAATTAAAATGGCTACCGCTTATAAATCGAATGGAGACATCTCGTCTATCAAAACACGCTTTACAATATAATCAAAGAGGTAAACGTTCCATTGGGCGCCCCATGACCAAATGGAGGGATATACTTTGAGTCGGCACAGGCTTAGAACCTACCTTGAAGAAGAAGAACACATAGGCTAGAGCCATGCATTTTTAAATCTGTCATTCTATTATAAATTAAGAATAATATTCTAGCACAGCCTCCTAGATCATTTCATTTGAATACCGTACTGTTTATACAAACATTGTATAGGCTACTTACTATTCTATTAATGCTTTTCTTTTCAAAATATTTGGAAGTTTAAATTGCTTGTTATTTTATCAACAGTTAATTTAAATTCTGTGGATTGTTTTAATGTAGGAGTTTGATCATTTTATGTGCTAAATTGTTATGATTTTAAGCATAAACGATAAATTGTTATTGTATACCTTTGGTTTGAGATACAGGCAACAACTAAATCAGTTTTCCTCTGATCGTGAATACATAACCTCAACATATGCTGGAAACTATTGAACTTCCCTAAACAGTTTTAATAGCATGTGGAATCAGCGGAACTTTGCCAATAAAATGTCATTGAACCTAAACTTCCTTCACAAATCGAATTCAATTGAAATATCTATTGCTTACTAGTCAATGCAATAAAGTACTGTAATTTTATTTCAGACAATAAAAATTCTTCCAGAATGCAAGATTAATTCGCATGTAAAATACTTCATACTCTCTTATATTGCCAAAGGTGTAATTAAAATTAGTTATTATAAATTAGTGTTGTGTGTTTTGAATGTTATCTAATATACATTTTTAAACGGCTGTGCAAATTGACATTTCGTTGAAATAACTTACCTTATTACTGTGTTACATGACAAATTGAGAAGTGAAATAAATTCATTACCATATAATAATATATATACAGGGTGTTGCAAAAGAGCACCGATAACGGCGGTGCGGTAGTATATTGAGATATGTTGATCATTTTTAATAAGGCACCAGTGTTCGGAAATGATGCGTTTTCTCGCTATGAGTAGCTAATTTCTCAAGAGTTCCGTTAGTTGGATTTCAAGACTCAATACTTGACAGTACTGTCAAAGTCACATCAAGTTTTCAGAATATCCACCTCCCATCTCATTGCAGAGCGGTGCGGTTAAGTGATTTGCGTACATGTTCAAATACGCCTGGCCTCGTTTGAATCATTTGCATAGCAGCGTAGATTCGGGCTATAAGATCCATAAGTGACTCTACTGGAGTCTGATAAACAGACTGTTTCATGTCGCCCCACAAAAAGTACTCGACAGGGTTAAGATCAGGTGATCTCGCAGGCCATGGGACAGGTCCCCTCGACCTGGATACGTGGTATCCAAATGTCTCCTCACATTGGCGTCGAAGTGAGCTGGAGCTTCGTGGTATTGCAACTACATTCCTTTGTGAAGCCACATATCATAGGTTCCATTCCAGTGAGGTTCTGTCAAGTAATAAGTTTTCAAATCCTTCGAACTAACGCTGATCTTGAGACATAATTAACTAGTGTGAAAACGCATCATTTCCGGACATTGGTACCTTATTAAAAAGGATTAACATATTTCATTGTTAAAATTCATCGGAGAACATATTGTTTAAACAACTCACCTCATAGGATTCATGCTTCCATGATATCGCGATTTCAAACATAGTCATGTTCATCATCAGCCATAACTCCGACTGCCGAAATTCTTCGGCCGTCAACTATTCTATTGTCGCCATCTTCAGTGCTGCCATCTATGGTTGAATTTATGAACTTCGAAATCAATGTAATTTCGTTAGGGATATCAAAATTCATTGATCTATTTTTGTTTTTCTGAATGTATATTTTTTCCCAAACTGTCAATGCCAAAGGTTTCTCTACTTGTTTTAAAAGTTTAGCTTCTCTTCCAATTTTATGATGTTCTAATAAAATATGTGCAGCAATTGCAGATTTTTCAATTTCACAATTTTTAATATTTCTGAAATGTTCTTTTGTCCGAATTTCCAAATTCCTTTTTGTTTTTCCTATATAAACTTTATTGCAATCTTCACAATTTATTTGATAAATTCCAGATTTCTTACTGTCTGGAATATTGACTTTTTTATTGGTACTTAGAAGATTACCCAGACTAAATTTATTTATTGGCTGATGATGAACATGACTATGTTTGAAATCGCGATATCATGGAAGCATGAATCCTATGAGGTGAGTTGTTTAAACAATATGTTCTCCGATGAATTTTAATGATTATACCTCATAATGTTTACTTCCCAACATTAATTAAATATATTTCATTGTACTACCTCACCTCCGTTGTTTTTTTTTTTTTTTGCAACACTATATATATATATATATATAATACAACTACTTCAGTGATCAGCTTTATTTTATTTTTATTAATTAATTTAAAATATTTATGTTACACACATGTTTATATATATATATATATATATATATATATATATATATATATATATATATACAGTGTGTAACTAAAATCCCATTACATACTTTGGTTACATGTAACGGGGACTAAGACAGTTACGTTTATTATGGGAATTCATGTCCGGAAACGTACCATTTTCCCGTTATACGCAAAATACAACACACGTTGGTCTCTCTGACGCCTGATGCTTCTCGTTTGGGTCCACAATAAGGGCTTGATGTGACGGCCACCTACGTCAACACAGATATGGTACTTCCGTACCATGTTCTGATACACACGATCGCCAATCCTTGGTCCTGCAACATCTGCCCGCAGCCATAACCCGCCCAGTAGGTCTTCCTAAGATGCCACAGGGATCTCGTAAATCAGGGATTTCGTGTGACCCCACAGGTCTAGCAAGGTCAGATGGAGAGAATGAGCAGGGATCTTTGGCGCCAAAAATACTGGAGAGTTGAAGGTGTATTGTGGTGTTTTGCGTGCGGGCTGCGGGAAAACAGCACGTTTCCGGACAGGAGTTCCTTTGCTAAACTTATCCATCTTGGTTCCCACTGCCACATCCTCAAAGTCTGTAATATAAATTAAGTTCCATTCTGTATGTATGTATATATATGTATGTATATATATATATATATATCTTATTATAGAAGCCTTAAGATGGCACAGCGAGCGATGTCCCGCTGCTTCTTATGATAGAGAATTACATATACCTGGTTGAGTGGTAGACAAGGCCTTAAGGCCTTAACTCTGCCAGGTAAAATAAAGCTATTATTATTATTATTATTATTATATAAGGAAAGACAAATTTATGTTTGCCCTGGGAGTATGAATAAAAAGAGGTAAGTAAAGTGATCCCACTACAGGCCTCAGGAGGCCCTTGGGGTAGTAGGAGGTTAAGGCTCCCACTTTTTCTTGACAATCGGCACTTGATGTCAGCCGGGTTGTCAGCCCTGCGTGACGGCCGCCTTTACCCCAGAACAAGCGTCTGGTACTCATTTTAGTTAGAGGCTGAGTCGACCCCAGGGCCATAGTGCCGCCAGAAGGTTTGGGTCAGTTTAAAAATCCTGACCCCACCGGGACTCGAACCCTCGACCTTCCGGCTTGTAGCGCAGTGCTTTAACCACTACGCTACGGCGTGCCCCCGAATAAAAAGAGGTATCGGTTTCAAATCCCGGTTCAGGCGTTAATAATTTTTTTCGTGAGATATATATATATATACATATAATTCAAAACTATTTTATTTATAATTACATGTATATATAATTCAAAACGATTTTATTTATAATTGCATATTACATAAATAGTTACAAAATGTGAGCTTTATTGGGGAGTGGATCAAATTAAAACACGATCGAAAGGAGTGTTCTAAGACACGCATGAGAAAAAATAAAAGCCAATATCGGAAGAGTTTCTTACTGTAGTTATCTAAAATATTCGTTATTTGTCGAAAATTATGTTAAATTAAAAATTATAAATGCAATTACTCTTATTAAATCTGTAATGCCGAGCGAATTGACCCAACATTGAGACTCATATTCGGAAGGTTCAAATCCTAGTGTCGTCCAAACTGAACTGAGCTTTTCATCTGGGTTTGCTGGACCGACAGGGAAATGTTAATTTCATTAACATAATCCCATTTTAACATATTCAGCATGTCATAATAGTATTTTAATATTATATATATATATATATATATATATATATATATATATATATCAAGAATGGAAAAATCATCTGAGAAGAATGGCAAGAAATAGACTTCCAAAATTGGCATTCCAATATACCCAACTGGACATAGGGACCAAGGAAGACCAAAACATCGGTGGAAAGATCAAGACCATCTTCGCTAGGTTTACCGTACAGGCCACATGGCCTAAAACGAATTTGTTCATGATGATGATGATGATAAATATATATATATATATATATATATATATATATATATATATAGGCCTATATATATATATTACCTTATCAGTTAAAAGTGTCTTTAAATAAAAAAAGGTCATAATAGTGAATAATAATTTTTATCATTATTATTCATCACTTTAACTTCATTGTTGTTTAGCAAAAAATGTTATAAATTATTTCATAACATTTTGCTAAATAAAATTTCATAGCAATTGTGTTCTACTGTTTTATATAATAAAGCACTTTCTTTTAACTAATGACCATTTGTTCAATGCAAGTAGATAATATATATATAAACGGTATTCTGTAGAATCAAATTAATTCTGTCAATATTATGATATTATTTTCTATGAAGTGTGCAATTATAATACATTGAAGGGCAACGCCTAAAAAGATCAGTCTCATTATTATGCTACTTTTTCAATACGTATTTTATTTTTTAAATATTACATCTATAATATAGTTTTACAAGAATGGTAAAAATTAATAACTGAGGACAGTACAAACACAACTAATTTTATTACAGATAAAGTGAAAGGAACTAATTTTTTTACACGTATAGGGAAAGACACTACAAAATCATTTTCTTGAAAAATGGACTATGGTCGTTTAAGCCATCACACTTCAATTGTTATAGCTAAAATTCAATATATATAAGAAAGATAAATGTTTGTATTGGATTTGCTCGATGGCGTAATGAATATCACGCTGTGGTACCAAACCAGAGGTCCGGGTTCAAATCCCGTCCAGGCAATTATTTTTCTTATCATGTCATATATATACATATATAACATTAATAATTTTCTTATACCGAGCATATTGGTTCAGGCAGTACCTAAGACCCCAGATTCAAATCTCACAATGATCGACTTGACTTTTGGCAAATTATAGTTTGTAATTTGATTATCAAGAACCACTGCATCATCATCACCATTTCATTGTATCATTGCAATTATATTAAATAAATAAAAAACACATGACATACAAATTAGCGAAAATAAATGATATTATAACATTATATGACTTTAGATGGTAATGCGTCTATAAATAAATATGAAATAAAAATCATCTAAGATATTTATGGATTAATAACTAATACATAGTATAATGCTATCGTGTAAGGCTATGGAGTGAGGTTTTGATATTATCCATGAATACACTTTTACTCTTTAGATATATATTAGGCCTAGTTTCTTTTTTAAAGAAATATATTGCAAAAATATGTTGCATATGCCGGAAATGATGTAAATGCTATAAATTTGTTCAGACATATTGGGTTAATCGTCTGAGTAGGTAATGTATTACAGGAAGCGCAAAATTGATTACCGTCAATATTTTAAATATAATCGGTTTATTTGACAGCTAGTTCTGATAATACCAACAACGAAATAAAAAAAAGTATTGTAATGGAATATTGTATTCTTTTAATGTATCTCGGACCTGGTAGACTAGTGGTTATAATGCCTATGGTTCAATGGTTCAAACCCAGCCAGGATGGATGGATTTTTCGTGGCGTAAAAATCCAGCGTACTGGTTCCTTCGGAAGGAAAGTAAAGCCGTAAGTTCCGTATCTTATATTACGGGCACGCAAAACAACATCAAGCCTGAAAAATGTCTCTAATCAAAATGTGTTGGCCCTTTTGGGCACAGGTTTAAATTGTGGCGTTAATGACCTTAACTGTTTGACAGCGTCGTTAAATATAATAATAACAATAATAATAATAATAACAATAATAATAATAATAATAATAATAATAATAATAATAATATAGCGAAGAAATACAGGTTTTAATTATTACTTACATACGCTTAAAGGTCTAAAGTCATACCACATGTAGAAAAATTCAGCTGTATTCAGGAGGCTGTGAATTTTCATTGTTATGTTTGTTATATATTTGGTATAGGTCACTAATTTAATTTTTGTACCGTATTATGAAGTAGTGATTTGGGCCTAATAACGAAATTTCAACTCTGAATTTGCCTTAACGACTGGGAAACAATAGGAAAAACTTCAAGTTGGAGGGAATCGGAGTTTGAACCCGAGATATCCCGATATGAATCTCATATGCTGCCGTCCGTGCCAACTCACTGAGTCGGTTTTTTTCTATAGACTACTATAATAATCAGTATTCCTTATTTCAATTTATTGTTTTCATTTTGTTTATTTTGTAATTAAATAACGTCCACTGCTGTGGTCTCCGGTTACCGTCGCTACCTACACAGCGGACCCGGTTTCGATCGCGAGTCGGGTCAAGTTCCCTGGGTGATAGTTTTTATCGGAGTTTTCCTCCCTGTAAAAAAATCAGGAAACTTTAAGGCCCAAACGGCACCCGAACATCATCTGACTATCATTATCACATTCGCCATGTTTAGTATGAATGTGTGCATAAATGATGTATTTCGTCTTCATGTTGTGTCGTCTGTAGAGCTGATCTCTCATTCAGGGAGGCCCTTCATGTCCTCGTATGGTGAGAAAAGTATGTGTGCGATCCATTGCTAAAAAAATCCCTCTCCCGACAGGTTGTGCTGTTATAAGCCCCGTGTGGCACGTATAAAGCACCTCAAAGGTGAGAGGTTAAATTAAATTAATAGAATTGAATGAAAGTTTAATAACATAAGATTTAAATAATGTAATTTATAAAATTTCACCAGGTTATGCAAGATAATTAAAAAATTATAATTTATTTATTTATTTCCAATTCTGCCATAATATGGATAAAGACCAGCTATGAAAAACATATAGGCTACACACAGTGCCAAAAATCAATAAAATCATAATATAAGAAAATTAACACAATTTTGCTCTAATTACAAAAATAATAATTTCATATTCCTGATAATTAACTTATTTATATATTTATTTATCTATATTCACTTTGTTCCATTTTCTAGCCTCATGGGCTAGAGCTCAGTGTTTCTG
Organism: Diploptera punctata; assembly: GCA_030220185.1. Lineage (NCBI taxonomy): Eukaryota > Metazoa > Arthropoda > Insecta > Blattodea > Blaberidae > Diploptera > Diploptera punctata. The sequence continues at coordinate 1,362,761 of JASPKZ010007266.1, forward strand.
ACTAATGTTCATCAAACAATAAGAATTTTTCCTTAAAAGGAATTATTCCTGTGGTTGCCCATGGTCTGGAATTTAGGTTAAGAACTCTCCTGGCACATCATTATCATTTATCATGCATCATATCATCGGGGCAACGTAACTCCGCGTTACAGGAGCCCTAACTCCAGAAGTGGGTTACAATTAAGCCAATGTCAGGAGAGACCATCAGTAATGTCGAAAAGACAACCTGGGGCATTCAATAAAAAAGATTTATAGTTAGATATTCTGAATTGTGTTATAATGTTGCTTGAAATTGTTTTCGTTCATACTCTAGTTGAATATGAATTTTGTTACATATTTTAGTATATTTTAAATGTTTTATATGATTATCTGATATTTGTTTTGTACAAGAAAAATACACACTGAACTTGACCTCTTTGTAATTAATTAGTAGAACATTATGTATAAAAGCTTATATACCTAGTGAATTTTGAACATAAATTCTGATAATAATATTCTCTTCCTTTATTCTTCCATGTCTTGATATTTAATAAATCATCCTCACAAAATTTGAACATGATATTAGAACTTATTTCTTTCTTTTCTTTATATTTGGAAGCAGATTACAGATTACTTAAAAAAATGTTTTTACGTAGGTGTTGACACTGAAATATTTGTCTTGTAACTTGTAAGTAATTGGTAAGATATTGCATACTTGTCCTATATTGTACGTTCATGTATATTCATAAATGCTAAGCCCTGTTCTCAAGGGACATATGCCAATAATAGCATCAGAAATGAAGCTCTGGAATGCCATTAATGAAGTGTAGGCGAAAAGAACACGTTAGAAAATATTGTTCCATGTAAAAGTACAATATAAGAACAGTAACGCTTTTACGTTACTCAGTACTATATTATATTTAACAAATCATAGAGAACAATAATTTTTCTATAAAAAACCGTGTTTAACTTATATACAGATCTATAATATATTTATAAGTTTTCCATTAATATCTCTCGTTCACAAGGAGATGGAATGAAAGATGCAGGGAAAACACAGATAAGTCACTTTTCCACGAAACCAAGAAAACGTACCTTTAAATATAAAACTTATCTGCCTCTTTACATGTATGCCAAACTTTGAACGTAAATAAACCCATGACTAAACTGTTTACTTTATTGTATCGCATTTCTAAAGATAGTCCTTTCCATGAAAAATCTAATGGCATCTAAAACTCAATTTCGACAATAAAGTGATTTGCTTGGTATTTTCCCTGCATCCTTCAAATGCCAAGGTTCTACATGAAACTAATTTTATACTTCAATATAGTCCATGTAGTTTATTTTATTTTCATTTATAGCTAGATATTTGGAAGAAATTGGCTTGGTTCCTTACTTTATTTCATACTGTGTCTCATTTAAGTATGATTTTACATGTGGCTGAAAGTGGAACATTACAGTGTTATGTATTTTCAATGTCCAGAAAACGGAGTTCATTGTTACCAATATATAACCATACCATGGAAAATTTAATTGGTACTTTTACAACAATCATATAATCCTCTTTATTTAATTGTAAATTATTTTACAGTAAACAAGATAAAGTGCTTAATATTAAATTACATAGACAAACTTACGTGCAAATTATTTTACTATATATTATTTTGAAAATTGGTAAATTTGGTCTGGTTTTCAATGGCAGGCCCCACAATATGGATAGACTTTATTATTAAGTAACATATTTCATATAATGAATTAGAAGTAAATAAATAAATTGTTTCATTATTAAAATATTTAAAAATAAAACACTAGAAAATTATAAAATATTTTAGGTCCTTGTCATATTTATTGTACAAATGACATTGTTCAGTATGGAATTTTGCTTTTTTTATTGATTGACGTCGTACCTTTTAGACTATCGGGCTCGTAGAATCTCAACACATTTTTTACCTCTTTGGATCAATTCAGCTACTTTATTTTTACTTTGGATAAAATCTCCCATGAATTTTCCATCAACGGAATTACGCATGTTGTAAAATAAAATTTAAACTACATTCCAATCTCCAGACATCATACCAAATGATTATTTTCTTCAGGGTCAAGTTAAAACGTCGGAATACGTCAAAACGTGTTACGATAAAGAACTTACTTTATACTGGAGTGTCGGAAAATTTTTTGTTTTTAAGAAAACTTTCTATTTGAACCATCACATCTCATGGTTCATCAAAAAACTCATCCTAATACACTGCATTAAACAATTAGTTGTTTTTTGTTAGTGTATTGGGGTGGAGTAAAGTAAATTGTATTCAATTTCGTAAATCTAGACAAAGTCTAATCTCAGTTTGAACTTATCCTTAACTCCTACAGTAACTCCCTTACAAAATAGCATCTCAAATAAAATACGTACATACATTTTGCTCGATGTTTAATAAAAATCCAATCATTTATCACTGCCCCAGTATAAGTTTACTATGAACAATATTCAATATATAATAGCTAGTTCTAATATAGGGTATCTATCGTATATATGTTATTTCAAAATAAACCAGTAAATATAATTATAACGTAAGCGCTAAATACTTCGGTTTAGGGATAAAGATACATTTGACAGTGTTGTCCATATCAGTAGAAGTTCAGAACAAAAGATAAAATATTTGTTAAAAAACTCTAATGTTTTACGTATTTCCCCAAACCGAATCATGTAAACAGTATTTCTTTAACAAACATTCACAGTAGTAAATACAATTTTATTTTATATTAAATTAGTTTGATCGAAATACATCATTCTTAATAGTATTTTATTTTATAAAAACCATCGCTACAAAACTATCTGTATGCTTACTCTATATAAAATTCCCAGGTGCTTGTGTGAATGGGTTTTAAGTCTGAAATTAGCTACAAGGGGATAAGTGCTGATTTATACTCTGCACGATTATGTATTTCTTGTATAAAAGTTATCGGACATGCAAATGCAGTGCACTATATTTTTTGACTAAGGGGTTATAACAGTATTAATGACACAAGTACAAAACTTTGTTTTATGCTCTCCTGGAAACTGAGTTCATTTGGCATAACCTCATTTACACAAGCACCCGCAATTACAGTAACTGAAGTTTGATTTTTTTTTATTTTTCTGGCAGAATATTCTGAGAATAACCATTGAATTTTACATGTCGCTTAAAGTGTATTTAAAAAGACCAATTTTAATATAATTCACATATTTTTTCAATATAGAAATATAATTACGAAACCAGATGCTTCATTTCTTGCATTATCTATGTTTCAACAATATAATATGTTTACTATTGTTAGTATTGCTAAAATTTTCTGTGTAATTTTCAAAATGACATTCCATTGTTACTTATTAGGAATTTAAATTATAATAATTGCTATATAAGTATTTAGATGTCGCTATATGACAAAAGAAGAAAGGGCCCACATATCAACCATTTCAACTCCTATTTTTGTACTCGAACGTTGTGGAAACAAGAATGGAAGGCGAAAGTTGGCAACGCTGTATACTTAAGTAACAATAGAAATAAAATTTGTGCTATTTACTTAAATATGTTGTATTAACTTTCCTTTACTTCCTTTCAAAACCACCATTCCTCGTATATTTAGTATTTAATTTTGATTGCTTTATAAGCTGGGTTATTGCGTAGAAGGAGTGATAATCTGGAAATTTCTCTTTTTCGAGGCAATTTTACGTGTCCCACAATACGGACACGATCTGATGGAATTTTACATCTGGATTACATATGTAATATTTATTTACATCACAAATGATAGAGAGACTCTCTGAGTGATGGTCAGATTACCTCCCAGACAACACATTCACACAACACGCATAGAATTATACTAAACAAGGCGAATATGATCTGGATGATTATGATTGTAAGATTGTGTACGGAAATTATGGGCCTTAAAGTTCCCTGATATTTGTCTTACAAGGGAAAGAAAAAAAAAAGAAGCCCAGGAAACTTGTGACCCGATCAGGGATTGATCTCGGATCCGTTGTGTCTGAGGCAGCATTACCGCTAGATTAAACCGGTAGATCAATCCTGAATTTCACTAAAGTAAATTACGCAAACAATGAAAAATAAAACTCTCAACAAACAACTTCATATTTTACATATTTTATTTTGTTTCGTTTTGATTCTTATTTTACATATTGGGTAGGCCTAATATTAATGGCGAGCTGCATATATATATAGGAAGCCAGATATAATAAGAACAGTTAAGTCTCAAAGACTGCGATGGGCAGGGCATGTGGCACGTATGGGGATGAATGAGGCGCATGGAAGCTTCTTGTAGGAAAACTAAGGGAAAAAGCCCAGCTGGTAGATCAAGAATGAGATGGGAGAATAGCTTTATTCATGATTTGAGGGAAGTAGGTTATACAGGGAATGATTGGAAAACATTAGCTCAGGATAGGAACGTATGGAGAGCTTATGCCCGCGCATCCAGGAACCTACGGGTTCGATATAGCCAGTGAGATAGTTGTTAGTAGGCCTAATATAAGAATCTAAATTAATATTCCTCGTGATTTTTAATTTCATATTTAGACATAAATTCTATCTTCGTTAAGATAAATACAAATTCGATAGACGATAGTACATCTGATGTTTCTCTAAAATGGGTTACAACTGTGATACATTCTGTTTATGTAGCAATCAAAATTATTTTTTTAAATATGGTAACGAAATATACGGAGAGTTACAAAGAAGGCTCTACCATACATTCAGCGTACTTCTGTACGCGACAGGCAGGGGTTGATTTTCAGCGAGACTCGTTGAAGAATTTTGCGGAATTCAACGAAAGACTGCGCTAGAGCTTTGTTTCTGCCTGCCTCCCCGCCACCCGCCTGTACCGTATGCAGTCACTGTGAATTCAGTAACCCAAGAGAGTTCTTACTCGAGAAAATCTCGATTATATTCATTGGAGAATTGAATTAAGTCCTGGAAAATCCAGTCGACATCTAGCTCTGGAAGTTGGAATATCACAACGGCCCGTGTTAAGAACACTTAGGCCTAAAGTTTGAAGTTTTAACAATACAAAATTCATAGTGTTCAAAGATTACATCCTGCTGACTTTATACAAGATTTAATTTTGTATTTAATATTTTTTTGTGTTGTACTGTTTATCAAAATAACCCAGACACTCTGGACACATTAAAGACTGCAATTAGGCCTACACGAGACATCGGCGGAACATCACAAGCAGTGCTGCCGGCACATAAAGTGTTCTTGGAATTTATTAATCAATTACAAAATACGTAGATCAGGACGGATAACATTTCCAACATCTCCCTTAAAAAGTGAGTAAAATACCAGGTAGCGTGCTGCTTTGTCACGCAGCAGGCCCAGGTTCGATTCCCGGTCGGTACACGCTCCTGGGTGAGGTTTTTCGAGAGTTTTCCTCACCTGTAAGACAAATGTCAGGAAGTTAAGGGCCCAACGGTCCCACAAAATCATCCGGCCATTATCATCATCCTTATCATCACCATTTTTCACCGGTGTGGAAAGCTGCGGGAAGCTACCACACCTATAATTGCCTAGTAAAGCTGCAAAGCATAGCATGAAAATGCTATGATTGCAGTGAAAGACCTGCCCTCGGGCAGAATTACTATGGATGGATGTGAATAATTACCTGAGAGAAATATATATCTTGTTTTTTTCTCTAAAAATGTGAGAAATGCCTCAAAACGAAATGCTGAAAGTAACCTAATATCACCGTATTTACAATGTCAAATTTGTGTTAGTCATTGCTGGAACATGTAGCCAACTTATTACAAAAATACGCTAATAAACAAGAGAACGCTAAACTAATCTGGTTTATACTAACTCGCCCCTTTTCTAACCCTAACGTGCCCATTAATGCATGTGGACTCTTGGGATAATCTCCTTATATGAATAAACATGTCAATTAACTCTAGCGGGAACGTGCGTTATCACGTTGGCCAACAAGACGCTGTCACTGTTCTCCGATCGAATATCCATAGGTAATATCCTGGCATATCCATCCATCCATAGTAATTCTGCCCGAAGACAGCTCCTTCACTGCAATCATAGCATTTTCATGCTATGCTTGCAGCTTTACTAGGGAATTGTAGGTGTGGTAGCTTCCCGTTGCTTTCCACACCGGTGAAGGATGGTGATGATGATGATAATAAGGATGATAATGATGATGATGGCCATATGATTTCGGGGAACGTTTGGGCCTTAAACTTTTCCTGACATTTGTCTTATACGTGAGGAAAAACCCCGATAAAAACCTCACCCAGAAAAACTGCCCCGATCGGGGATCGAACCCGGGCCCGCTGCGTGACAAGGCAGCACGATACCCTCGAGACCATAGCGGTGGACATCCTGACATATAATCGCTTAATATTTTATTTCTATTTCCGTTTATTTGGATTTTATATTCGAGTGATAATTTTATATTTTTATCTAGTTCCTTCTGGAAAATCCTCCGACTCTCTGTGAATATTACTCCCTGCCAGATGACATTCGAATGCTAAATACTTTATTTTCCTTATATTAATTCACGGCCTTCTTAATCCCGTGTCTTGTTCAAAACGTCCACTTAGATACTACAGCACATTGTATCTAGCAATGGATTACTACATTCTTCTGTTTACGCTTAGTAGTGGCTTGAAGTGGCGGTACTGTGATTGATGTTATGAAAGCGCCCTTTCCGGTCTCAATCGCAATATGATAGTACACGTGACGGTAAGAGTTTGTGCATCAAGGTTATGTAAGCTATTTGTGTGTTACTCCAGTGAAATGTTCATTCAAACCACTTGGGAACTTCGACAACGGTAAGTTTGTAAAGACAAAATGGTTACCTCAATAACTGTCTGCTATGTGATTAATGATTCTACGATTTAAGTACCGTATAAACCTCGTACACATTCGTTTCTTCCAGCCGAGTTTTGTAGGACAAAGTAAACGAATGTGTGATCATTTAACTCAATATAAAAGTATTCAAAGTACGTTCAATAGTTCTCTAAACAATTTTATTAGTATTTACCACAAAGTTTTAGTGATCACGAATATAAGTACAGTTTTTTTTTCAACTAAGAATGCACATAGCATTTGCATATAAGTAATCCTAAGTTTACATTTAGTTCCTAAGTAATAGAGTAAATATACCTACAAAATAATTTTGTATCCGCAAAATTTGAAAAAAATGTAACCCCCTCCCGTCTGAAAGCTAACCTTAACATTTCTTTAATGACAGTTTAATTTAATACATTCGTTTCTATTTTTAACTGTTATTTTGTACAGGTTAGTGTTTATCGATTTAAAATCAACGATGTCACTGCTGTATATATAATGTTATATTGTAGATTTTCGCGGATATAAGTATGATTAAGAAAGTTTTCTTGGGTTTTTCGCGTCATGGATTCAAAGTTTGCCTCATTCCTTGATAATGGCATGTGGGATCATGCCGGGCGTCGGAATCAGTGGCCAGAGGCCAATCTTGAAACCATGACGAATGTATGTATGTATGTATGTTTGTCCTTTGTGCATTACTACGCCATTCATACGATTGTGATGGAGCTTTTTGCAAAATGTTTAGGAGTTTCCCGAACGGTTTAGGGTATAAGAGAGTTGTAATACTCAACTCCTTCACCATTAAATATCACTCTTTATAGTGGTTTTTCGGATCTTTTTGGACGCTTAAATGACTCACCTTGAAGTTTATTATGCTTGTCTTGAAAAGTTTGGTTTCTTGACTTAAGTCCATTATACCGCGCACCATAGACATTTGGATGTGAGGCCAGTGGAGTTAGATTGTTAAATTAATTTAGTTATAAACATCTATTGAGCCGGGCCCAGGTTCGATCCCCGGTCGGGGCAGTTTTTCTGGGTGAGATTTTTATCGGTGTTTTTCCTCACCTTTAAGACAAATGTCAGGAAAACGTTAAGGCCCAAACGGTTCCCGAAATCATATGGCCATCATCATCATCATCCTTATCATTATCATCATCATCATCATCCTTCACCGGTGTGGAAAGCAACGGGAAGCTACTACACCTACAATACCCTAGTAAAGCTGCAAAGCATAGCATGAAAATGCTATGATTGCAGTGAAAGACCTGCCCTCGGGCAGAATTACTATGGCTGGATGGATTAATTAAACAAACTTACTACTAATTTACACCAAACTTTTAACTAATGGTCAATCGATTTGGTGTTTACTGGATGAACATCTATGATGATTATTTATTAAATAAAACGATCAAATGGAGAAACAACAGTTTAACGTACTCAATATATTTTCAAAATTCTATAGAATAACAGTGCGCATGCGCCAGAGTTTATAATGTCAGCGATAACCCACCATTGAACCACATATCGATTATCACCCTTACCTAGTGGATTATCACTGCTCCCCTCACATCGATTATTATCGATATCGTACTAAAGTTTATACAGATTTCGCTAGATGGCAGAGCGTAGCTGTGAAATTTGAATGACCAATCTTTGAAATAAATCCCAAAATCTGTTTAAGGAAATATATAAAACATATTGAAATTCCCAAACGTTTATTAAAAATTCATGTACACTAATTTATCTCTTTCTAACGTCGTTGCACCAGCGATAACGGTTGAAACAACATCGGAAGAAGAGAGAAAATCACAGACTAAGTAATATAGTCTGTGGAGGAAATAGCAGTCAGCATCACAACATTGTGTAACAGTGTCATAATGTTAGCGTTTTGCGCATTTAAATAAATAAACATTGTTAAATAATGTTATAAAAATTGTTTGAAAAACGTTTAAGGTATCAAAAAAGTTAGTAAAAACAGAAGAAGAGCTACAGTTTACAACAATAAACTGAACAAACCAAGGGTGAGTCAAACTGCTGTTGAGCACAATCAAAGTTTTATACAATTTTCATAAATATTTATTTTATACAACATTCGTAACAGCTGTTTCAATATACTGCATCTTCTTCAGACGAATGCAACTAATGAAAAAAAAAGTAATATCTAACTAAATAAGAGGTAGCAATTATCTAAGCATTGCCCGGTGTTCCACGTCTGGAACCTGTTAAGGCTCTACCTAGTGGTTATCAGTTGGGATTTAACCACTTAGATTCGCTGGAACCTGTTAAGGATCTACCTAGTGGTTATCAGTTGGGATTTAACCACTTAGATTCGCATAATTAGCGGTGTGTGATGTTTAGCCAAAATTCGATGTGGAATAAGGTTAAATGAGATGTCACCTCTCTAGAGCAGGGCATCGTAAACCGAACGCTGGATAAGCAGTGTGTACGAAAGCCGACAGTACGGAATGAGCCACTACTACAGCTATAGCATAGAACTCATTTCAGTGGTGTAGACTCAACAGGGTGGGTATTACTATCTTATTCATTAAACAATTCACTACTAATTTAAGTTAAGCTATACTTATAACTGACTGAAAAATTACTGCTAGCAACTATGTCACCACTGATGTAAATAACAAAGACAGAGTTTTCTTTCAGCGTTTTCAAGGAGATTGAATATAGAGGAAGAGGTAGCTTTTAGGCTATAAGACGATAAACAAATAACGCGATCCACATCCGCCAGTTAACAGTGCGCGGACTGTAACCAAATTCTACCATTTTATTGCCGAATAACATGATAATGATATTTATTATTCTCTCAAATGACAAGCGCACATTGATAAAAGTAGCCGAGGACGAGATTGAAGACGTGCTCGGACCATTTTAATTTATAACACATTCAACTTTTTTTTAAAACTCAGTAACACACTAGAAACTTTAGATTTGATACCGGGGGGACTTAAATGTGGTCAAATATGCCATAAAATAACAACAATGTTGCCTTTTGAAGCAACAAATTAATTTCCAACAATTGGAATGTTGTACGCGAAAAGACAGCCTATTGTTTATAATATTAATTAATAATATAAACATTTTACCTGTCGGTTAAAAAAAATGGTACCATTACGTGTCCAGTTGAGGCTGCGGATTTGAGGAGGCCCTAAACATAAGGCATAGTTACGCCACAGTTAAAATTATAAAAATAGTTTAACATAGAACTGTTCTGTTTATTGCAGTAGTTTTGGTAATGTCAAGTTAAGTTGTATTGGATTATATTAGTCCACCGCTGTGGTCTCGAGGTAGCGTGCTGCCTTGTCACGCAGCGGGCCCAGGTTCGATCCCCGGTCGGGACAGTTTTTCTGGGTGAGGTTTTTATCGGGGTTTTCCCTCACCTATAAGACAAATGTAGGGAAAACTTTAAGGCCCAAACGGAACCCGAAATCATATGGCCGTCATCATCATCATCATCATCATCGTTATCATTATCACCATCATCATCATCATCCTTCACCGGCGTGGAAAGCAACGGGAAGCTACCACACCTACAATTCCCTATGGATGGAGGTTATGTTACCTTTATAATGTATTGTTATGTGGCAATAACATTACTGTTGCATTTTTAATTCTTAGTTTCTATTGTAGTAAAGAATAAGAAATAATATTGAATTATTGTGAGAAGTAGGGCCTATTGACTAGAATTTTTGTAATAATGAAACATAAAATATTACATTTACAAGAATTTACAAAATTACAAAATATGAAAAGTATTGGAATACTAAATATGAAACTTACCCTCAGGGGTCCTCATCTAGGGGATATGTGGATGGCGACCACAAGGTGCCCAAGCTGAGCAAAACATTTCTTCCACTTACTTGTGTTTTGCACTCTTTTAACTTTACTATCTAACCTCTCTTGTTTGATTCTTGTTTTTTCGACCCCGACGCTATTAGGGCATCCGAGGGCTAGGGAGTCTTTCCTTTCTTCCATTTCTTCTTTTCTTTATTTTCTTTTCTTCTCCGGAAAAGCCTGACCAGAGGCTAAAGATGGCAGCCCCATCACTGGTCTTGCCTTCCTTTGGCCAGCAACCAATCGAAGGGACTATTATTATGCTTTCAAGTCTTATACGAGAATTTCTCGGAGAAGGGAAAATTTTCTATAGGATCGTAACAGGCCTTGGCCTAATACTTGGAAGGAAGAAGAAGAAGAAATATGAAACTTTGGCAGGCTATGTTAGATAATTCTGGTTTGAGTTACGTTGGGTTTAGAGTGTAAATAGTTGTTTCTGTTACTGTAAAACTTTTCTGGGTTGGGTTACGTTTAGTGTACTGTAATAATTATGTGCAAACGTATTGTGGAGGAGGACACAGTGCCCTCTGTATTTCTCCGTATAATTACTGTGCCTTAACGATTCCTACACTGTTGTACTTTGATCTTCCAAATTGTATTTTGTTAATTTCTATAATAGTTCCAGACTCTTCAATTTATTGATTCATTTCTAGGGCCAATTGAGGTACACTTTTTCTGGCGAAACTTGACCAGTCAGTGTAAATTGGAAGAAATATAAAGTTCTTCCAGTCCCGCGCCTTAGCCGAGTGTTTAAGGCAGGAATTCCTTGGCGCACAGCTAGGGGACTTGCGCTGGTTCGAGTCTCCATGGGGGAAGACATTTTCTCATTGTCTTTCGGCCAGTATGAGACCGGTGCCCACCCAGCATCGTGAGGCATTTGGGTAGCTACAATAAGTAGCGGCTCCAGGTTGAGAAAACCAGCTATAACTATAACAGCTGGGGGGACTCAACATGTTGACCACATGTCACCCCTACATTGGCTGGATGATCATCTACCTCTGTAATTGACACATGTGGATGTGAGGCCAGCAGTCGGCTGTTAGGCTAAGGGCCTTCAGACCTGTCGAGCCAGGAGTAGAGTACCAAGTTCTTCCATTAAACGTCCGTGTCTGGGGTTTGGTTGGAGGGACTAATATGCGCAAAAATTTAAATATTTGATCTAATGGAGGTTACTACCACCAATAAAATTGTATTTTCCTGTCCTTTTCGTAAAATTATACTGCCAGTATTTAGAGTCTGTTGCAGCGATTTGGGCAGTTTTTTTTAAATTTTAATTGAATTTTGTCCGACTGTAAAAATCAAATTTGAATTTCGAGACTCGTTTTCTGAAGGTGATGGTTTCAAACCCCAGTGCAAATCAACCTGAGTGTCGTTACTGGTGGTTTAAATTAGGAGCGAACCTGCTAAGCATTAGACCCTAATGCTTATGATGTTCACTTTTGGTTTCTAAGGTTTGCGGATTCAAATCCAGCTGTGATGATGAATTTTTAAGAACATAAATTCTGATGTATTGACTTAGGCTTTTACGGCCGGAGTTAGTATGATGATCTTGAAGATGATTTCCGTGCTGTTGGCCGTGGTCTTGAGTCTCAAGACAACCCTTGAAGGTGCCGGACGCAGTCTCTGGTCTCTGGCGAAACGTTGGGGAACTTAAAGCCACGACCAACAATCCGGAAATCTTCTTCAAGATCATTACATAAAATTCTGAGTTTCCCTTTCCTTAGAAAATAATATAAAGCAGTGGATCCTGTCTTGTAAATTTAAGGTAGGCTAAAGAATCTCAAGCCTGAAAAAGGGAGGTCTATGAGCAAATGTGTCGTTCTTTTCGTACCAAAATTTGAATTATGACGCTAATGATTTAAAAAGAGGGACGTTAAATAATACCAGGCCTACATACCTAGAAACGTGATTGTGGTTTTCCTGTTTTTTTCCCGAGTCGTAAAGGCTGCATAGTGAAGGCTACATATATGTATTTTATAGCCGGAGCCACTTCATTGTAATCGTTTCGTATCATCATTAAAATTATATCAGTGAACATAAACGGAAGCATCAATAAAATATGCGCTGCCTATTGGATTCCAACACAATATTTCACATGTGACGTCATTTTAGATATTAAAGCGGTCATAAATAATAATAGATAAGTGAGAAAGTCCTGTACAGTAGGTGCTAATAACACAAACATTTAAAATGTACTACAGAACGGCAAGTGGGCCAGGAGTCACCGCTTGTTCCCGCTAAACGGGCACCGCTCCTGTCGAACGCTTCAGTCATTCATTCTCTTTCAGTCTTTGCATTCTCCCTCTTTCTTTTCCTTCAAGGTTAATGAACTATATGAATAACTATAATAGTCGACTCAAGCGGATCCCGTTCACCGGATATAACAAGAGATGGCGCCGAATCCGCTTGGCGACAATGTCGTAGAGAATGCCATAATCTCTGCATTTATATATATATATATATATATATATATATATATATATATATTAATTATGACGTTTATTCAATCCTAAAGGGTAATTTTCTATGTTATAATTAAAGGTCGGAAAAGTAGGCGCTAAAAACTTAATTAAGCAGGCAACAAAAGTTTCAAAATAAGCCGTTATGTAGGACTATCGCTAATGATAAGCATTACGGATTATTAAATAATTTATTCTTCAGTTCCTGTACTTTTTTATAGAAAACTCCACCTAATCTAGCGCATATTCAAACAATATATTTTCCCGTTTGCCTATAATTTCAATAACAATAGGTTCACGAATGCCTATCCTCAACGAAGATGGGCTATTTATGATCTTATTTATACATTTTTACATAACGTTTCGGTAACTAGCTTGGCTTTTTCAAAGTTAATATATGCTGCTATAAGCGCTGTACGTAGACTCCGGAATGTCCTTACAGAAAGACTATATTGTTTTTTATTATTTTCTATGGGCATCGACGCCTTCCGATAGTGATTTAAATGCCATTTATTTTCCTACGTCGCCTTAAAAATATAATTCTGAAATAATAATAAAATTTGAATAATTTAATTCAAATACCCTCATTAACTTCCTATGTGAAATGTAGGGCTGTCATAAATGACAAAGTAAAATATTTACAAACCAAAGTGTTAGTAGATATTGAACACAAAACACATCAGTTTCAAGCTATTTGTGGTACAATAAATAGAACATTGAATAATAAAGCCCATAAACAAACAAAATTAAAATTTTATAAAACAATGGTTGTCCCTGTCCTTTTGTATGGGAGTGAATCTTGGATTACCACTACCAAACAAGAAAGTAAAATCCAAGCAGCCGAGATGAAATTTTTAAGAAGAGTAAAAGGCTGCACTAGAATGGACCAGATAAGAAACGAGGATATCCGTGAAGAACTACAGATCTACTCCATAAAAGAAAATATATTTAACAACAAGATATAGTGGAAAGAACATGTAGAAAGAATGGAAGAAAGAAGATTACCAAATAAAATCTTCCATTAATTTCCAAGAGGAAGAAGAGATGTCGGACGTCCTCGGAAGAGATGGTCTTAGATTTATTAGTGAAGACGGAACAGGCAACTCTTGCCTAAACCAGGAAGTGAAGAAGAAGAAGAAGAAGAGTGTTAGTTTCTATTATCCTGGTGAAGCATGAAATATAGGCCTATTGTTACATATTAAGAAAGTGTATCTTGCCAGTTGTTAATAATATTGACATAGAATTATTTATATGTTTTGAACGCCGGATCATTAGGCCTATTTATCCACTATTTGTATAGTGAACTCATAGAACTGGCTTAATGATACTACCAAATAACTCTCTAATAAGAAATCCAACTACAGAAACAAAAAAAGTTACGTACAAAATAAAAAAAAATGTGTTTTGTGTTTCATTGTTGTAAAGGAAAACTTCAATAAAAAGTTGTCAACAATGGAGAATGGTAAACTCAGCCCGAGGAATATTATTAATATTTCGATAAGAGAAGTAACACAATTTTGGTTTATGTTAAGACGATAACCGTTGGCTTTAAAGAAGTTCCAAATTAATAAAAAGAGAGATATTAGGGAAAAGGCACAAACTATTAATATAAGGTATAAGTATATACAGTGCTGTAGTTGGAAAATAGTATTTGGAGAGACTCACTTTTTGGGTTTCTATAAAGAAATTTTTGCGGATATAAGTATGAATATGAAAGTTTTCTTGGAAATCCAAGACGCGGAAAACGCAAGAAAACTTTCATTTATATATATACACGCTGAGAGATGTTTAACATTTTTTGACAAGTCCAGATCGTTCCGGTAATATTGTTATAGTAAACTAGCGAGACACGCGACGTTGTTCGCGTGGATAAAATAATTTAAACAGAAGGTTACTAACATATTTAATTTGATAAGAACTAACTTGTGTTGTTGAAAAAGCCCTTGTACTTAAATCATTTTAATATAATTTTAAAAGACAAATATGATTATTGCGAGTTTTCTGTAAAAGATAGATGTGCTGTTGCGGACTTTTTTATAGACTTTATTGAGATATTCAATTCTGTATAATAAATTACATATAATACATTAATTTGATGTATTTGTTGTGCTTTAGGCAGCGTAAGGCATTTAAGCGTCCAAAAAGCTATTTTTTTTAGTACACCGATGCACTTTTTTTCTGCTGTCCTATAGTTCATACGGTATTTGTTAATATTTTAATTGTCCGACGCTTTATCTAAAGATGGTAAAAGTCCCATTCACATCAGCCAAGTAATTTTTTAGTCCATAAAGGGCAGACAGACTCACAGACGTTCATGTTTATACAGTATATACAAATTTGAAGGCAGTAGGATTCAAAAATCCACCCAAAATATTTGGGAAGAATCCTCCCCCCCTCGCTTCCTCCCGCTACCCATTCAAACAGTAGAAATATATGAAACATGTTTTATTTTACGATGCTTTAATTTTAAATAATGTAACGAAATATACAAATGCCCAGCTATGGTTACAATATTTAAAAATTGATAATGTTCTTACTCGAAGTCTTTCTTTATGTTCAACAAAGATTTTATATTTGGATTCCCATAGATGTTAAAGTGGGATTGAAACTTATTTGCGTGACATACTGCAGCTAACTTGAAGTAAACATTGAACTGCAAAATGAGGAAGAAATGTCGGTGTATAATAGACGGCATGTCTCCCGGCTATGAACACTTGCTCTTCCGTTTACAAACTGTGGAGCTTTGCCAGCAATTTCATAACATTAGCACCGTGTTATAACAAACATGTCATTGACCCATCCACCAAGTGTGTTATTACAACCACTCTGCACATTCTAAACATTTACTTTTTACCGACAACTCCTCGTAATTCCACATTCTAACGTTCATTTCTTGCGCGAATTACAATCCAACAACTAAGAGTTGTATTTTAGAATAGTATTTTTTGACCTTTTCTGACCCCTTACTCATCACCATCATCATCACTCCAGGGATTAGGCAATTGCCCGTTCCGACTTCATAATGCATCAGCCCAACGTCTTCTAGGTCTTCAAACATCACGTCTTCCTCTTGCTTGATAATTTCTTGCTAACAATGGATATCTCTCCTTACTCATTCCATCCATATAATCAATCCATTTCTGTCTGTAATTCGTGACCTTATCCAATAATGGCTGTAGGCCTACTTTCAATTTTTCTCTTATATCCTCATTTCTTATTCTATCAAGTGTTGTACATCCTTTTACTTGTCTTAGGAACCTCATCTCCGCCGTCTGTATTCTATCCTTCTGTTTTTTCATTGGAGCCCAAGTTTCACATCCATACAATATTGTGGGAACCGCCATAACATTATACATTTTTATCTTGGTTTCTTTTCTAATTTTATTTTTGAATGTTCTCTGTATTGTTCCACACACCGTCTGAAATTTATTTATTTTGGAGTCAATATCTCTTTCCACATTGTAGCCAACATCACAGCCCAAATATTTGAAACTAGACACCTGTTCTATACATTGATTTTCTAAAATAATTTTGGATCTCACTGGATCTCTTCCTCTAAAAGCCATGGTCTTCGTTTTCCTTACAGAAATCTTTAGATCATGTAATTTACATATTTCATTTAATGCATGCATAGATTTTCTGTAAGTCGTGTTACTATCAATTAAACATTCTCATATGTATTTCAAGGTAAGGTCCTATTGGAACTTTTTCTCTCTCTCTATCAAATTTCTATGCCCTGTTGATTGCAATGCAATGCTTGATAATATTCTCTCCATACTCTTACTTTTTACGTGTTTCAACTCTTTATTTGAGCAAACCGCTCTATTAGTTTAGCTAGTGCATTCAGAATGATCCCCTTTAAGTTCTCCTCTTCCCCTCCTTATTCACAAATTCCACCATTTTTTTTCTTCACACAGTTCAACCATACCAATCTAGGTCGGCCTCTAGCCTTTCCACCTTCTATCTCACCATCATCTTTCCTTGTTTCAGCCACCCACTCTGGAATTCTCTCCCCTCGTATATTCCGACTCAAAAACAGTTCAAGAAAAAATTCACTACATTATTTCCTTAGACAATATAATATATTACAAACGTGTTCCATGTATACTTTTATTTTTATATTTTAAACTTTCTTTACCAAGCCAATTACTTAACAAATTATAGGTTATTATTATTATTATTACTATTATTATTATTATTATTATTATTATTATTATTATTATTATTATTATTATTATACATATAACAGGAGGAGTTGGACAAGGTTTCTACTATCAACCACGCTTTTTAACATTTATTTCGACGACATGATAAGATCATGGAAGCAAATTACGACTGGGGGAATTAACTTAGGAAATATAGTAATAAAAACAGTAGCATTTGCAGATGACCAGATTTTAATAGCAAAAACAGAAGACGAACTACAAAGAATGCTATATAAACTAAATGAAATATAAAAAAATACAACATGGACATATCCTCACAAAAATAAAAAACAATGGCCTTCAAGGGCGCTCATCCAGTTCGGACAAAGATAATATTAGAAAATAAACCAATAGAACAAGTAGTAACATATAACTTCCTAGGTTGCGAAATATCATACACAGCATCAATGGATAAAATAACAAAATAAATAAGTTAAATTATATAACAGGTACACGAAAAAGAACTTAGAAAAATAAAGCCAGGAAAGACTCTATAATGAAATTATACAAGACAATGGCAATGCCTGTTATTACTTATGGATCCGAAACATGGACAGTAACAACACAACAAGCTGCCAGGATACAAGCTTCTGAAATGAGATTCCTCAGACCAATAGCAGGATATCAAAGAACAGACAAAGAACATAACACAAAAATAAAACAACTAAAAATAGAGGAATTAAACTGAACAATAGAGAAATACAGAACAAACTGGAATGAACACTTGGCAAGGATGACTGAGAATATAATACCAAAAGCAGCATACAACTATTCACCACGAGGAAGAAGTTTGGGAAGACCAAGGAAAAGATGGAAAGAGCAGCAATTTGGAGCCGGAACAGGCTAGTAAATAAGCCTAAACCGTGAAGTAGAAGAAGAAGATTATTATTATTACAATTTTTATATCTTTCCATTGTTAACTTTATATATAGTGTAGCCTGCCTATACCTATTATGTATCATTAATCATAATAATTCATAATTGTTATTAAATGTGTAATTTAACCCCGATGAAGTGGAAAAGAAAACCTTATGGTCTTAACTCCATCAGATAAAATATATAAATAAATAATAAAATAAAAAATCCTCTACATACGCCTTATTTCTTCCATTCTCATCAGGTGAGACTGAAGTTTTCTAACTTCAGTAGTGACCATGATATAGGGTTTCTGATAGCCTTTTTTTAATATCTGGATTAGTGCGAATTAATCGATTTTTATCTTTGGCTGGGACGTATATAGTCCTTAATATTTTTCTTTCCAATCACATTAGTTATTGTATTTGCTTATCCATGGTACATAATTCACAAACATGTAATACAAATAGCCCCAAATCTCTTAACAGAAACAAAAGCATTTATTTAATTGGGTTCCATAACACTTGGAGGTGGGAAATTAAATTTAGCTTTTAAACGTATCTTTGCTTAAATTTGCGAACAACGTTTCATGATAGTTTCCCGGAAATGTCATATAGCGATGTCGATTTTTATTTATATTTTTCCTAACGTTCCCAAATATTTCGTAAGATCCTTAAATTCTAATGATTCTGTGCAACTGCCCGTTACAAAGTACATACCTACCCCTTTAAAAATAATAGGCACTATTAAAATTTAGAGAGATAATAGAATATACCAAAATGAACATTTTTATTAAATAACCGTGGGCCTAAAATTACACTGTGGCCAATTTATGATTGGTTTACTCCGTCCCTATCTCTCTCGTGAGTCATATTAAAATCTGTAATGGCGAGCAGTACCTACCTTGTTTGTTAATATGTTTTTCGAACTTTGTGGATATTCTGAATGCTTCATATATGTGTAGGTAATTGCATGGTCTTTTCATCGTTCAAATAGTTTAAGATCATCAACTGAGGTTAAAATTGGAACTACTGCTTGATTTATTTTGATATAGATATATATTTTTGTTGTGTTTTATATAATTTCGTTATTATTATTATTTGTAAAACATTTTAAAAAATTGAGATTAAAATTATTAATTTATGGCGATTAATGGAGAGCTCTTGGGAAAATTTGGCTATAGAGAGATGAATAGACATTCGAATGGAGAAGACTACATAACAGTGAGATAAATTGTCTTTATGGGAAACCAGATATAAAAGGAATAGCTGAATCTCGTAGACTACGATGGGCAGGGCATGTGGAATGAAAGAGGGGCATGGAAACTCATTGTAGGAAAAACAGAGGAAAAGCGCCCAGTAGGCAGGCCAAGAATGAGGCGGGAGAATGAAATTAACCATTATTTAAGGGAAGTGGATTATACAGAGTATAATTGAAAACTATTAGCTGAAGTTAGGGATGTATGGAGAGCTTGATCGCTATTAGGTTCGTCTTCCGGGCATATAGGCCGTGGTCCAGTCGTTCTTCTACTCGACGTTTAGCAGCAGTAGACGAAACGTCGAGTAGAAGAACGACTGGACCACGGCCTATATGCCCGGAAGACGAACCTAATAGGGATCAAGACGCCGGCCGTGAAAGCCTACAGTTATACATATGGAGAGCTTATTTTTGCTCAGCCATGAACCCACAGGCTCAATAGTGCCAGTGAGCTAGTTATGGTGATAAGGGAATATTTTCGATTGTATTTTTGTATAATTTGTAGGGCATATTAATGTCTAAAACTTGTTTTACTGTACGACACAGTTCCACTAGGAGCAGATAGTAAACGCTGTTTATAGTATCGTCCGTTGAGAGGCATGATCTACTTGTGACGCGAGATGTTGTCACATTGATTAATCAATTACACTCTCCTTGGCGTGACGAGCCCAGAATTCCCTTGATCTACCCAAAAAATGCACAACATTTTCGAAAATTTACCTTAAAATCGGAATTTTATCGGGTTTATGTCTCACATTCAAATCTTATCAATCACAACATGGGACAATCGTCTAGCAACTATAGAGGTGGTATATGGTCAGCATGTCGAGTCGCCAGCTTTAATGCTCATTTTCTCAACTGGAACAGCTATATATCGTATCTATCCAATTCCTTATCATATATTCAGCATGCTTTAATTCAATTAACAGACATACTATGTTCATTTTATGACGTGTAGTTATTAAATAAAAATATTTATTTTGGACCATTTTATCGTTACTTACTTACTCACTGGCACTACCGAACTCCTAAGTTCATGGCCGCGCGGACATAAGCTCTCCATACATCCCTATCCTGAGATTATGCTTTCCAATCATTCCCTGTATAACCTACTTCCCTCAAATCATAGTTAATGTTATTCTCTCACCTCATTATTGGTTTACCAACTGGGCGTTTTCCCTCTGGCTTTCCTACAAGAAACTTCCATGCAAGTCTTTCATTCCCCATACTATATATAATGGAATCTATTGCCTTTTTTTTCAGAATAAAGAAAATACATATGCATTTACATTGCGCACGGGCCTGCTTGGCCGTACGTGCATTATTTTTCCATGAATAAAAAATAAAACTAATAATATAAACAAATACCTACAAATACACCTGTATCAAAAAACAATAACAGGCTACATATAAGTAAAATCTATGTCTGCACTAAATCAAAATAATACATATCTACATTCATCCACATTCCGTACATTAATATTAAAAAAAATGCTAGAAAACAAATTAGAAAAAAAACACACACATATACACCAACACACCCCCACACATATACACACCGCACGCTCATACCCCCCTCCCCCCGGCCCTGCAGACATTAAGTGCACTATCAGACTATTCAACTTATCAGACCTACTTATTATATAACATGATTAAAGATCGAAAACAAAGACCATTTTAAGATTCTTCTTATTGTTAATACATATATCCTTAATCTACAATTTTGTTATATCTCAATTTTCTTACTGTACCCAAAAATTTGCATGTTTTTGATTCACTCTCTCGATCAGTCCTAAAAGATCCCAACACGCCACTCTCCCTCGATCCGACCTGAGAAATCTCTCCGGCAGCATCTGTAATCTAAGTTGTTCTGTCTCTCTCTACAGAATGCTATAATATGCTGCCAGTTTTCATGGTCATCGCATAGTGGGCATAGTTTAATGCCTTCATCATTTGTTAATTATGGGCCATCCATCCCCCCAAATGAAACCATGCAATAGCACTTTTATCATCCCCATCCAAAGAGTCAATATATTTCTCCCTTCCCACGAAAGTTTCAGTTCCGTCTGCAGGGTGAGCGATATTTTCTGGCTACACTCTGCTTCTATATACTGTCTGTCTATATCGATTAGTCTCTTCTTAACTGTCCTCCAAACATTTCTATTATTCCGCGTACTCCTCTCCCATACCCAACCCATCCCTATGCCTTCAATCCCCTTTCTCTACACCGATTACCCAATCTCCCGAAACACACTGCCTTTTCTGTTCATTGTAACACTCTGCTCTAAGCGAGTCCTGATTCCCGTTATTATGTCCAACCAATACTTAATAGCCATAATTTTGCCCCTTATTGTGTCCGAAAATGTACCGAATTCCTTCAGTATTCCACAATTTGAAGTCCCCGTTGCTAATCTCATCGCTTTCTTAAGAAACATAGGTTGAATTTTATCTAGTGTCCCCGTTCGTTCCCAACCCCATAATTCTGAGCCATACAGCATGGTCGCTCTCACAGTCGAAGAATAAACCTGTTCTAGTGTACGCATCGGTATGTTTCGCAATTTTGACATATTATTAAGCATTTCGCTTGTCCGGCACCTAGCTCTCATTGTTGCATTTTCGATGTGTCTCGTCCATTTTCCATTCATTGTCAAAGTCATCCCCAAGTAGACAAAGTTTTTAACTTTTTCTAAATTCTCACCACGGTATGTCCACCTTTCCCTCCCGCTGTATACCGACCCGTTTAAAAGTCATGGCTTTCGTTTTGCTAACGTTAACAGTAAGTCCCCAAGTCGTACAGTATGTCGATAGTAAATCTAAACCCTTCTGCATGCCATCTATTTTTGTGGAAAAGAGGCATAAGTCATCTGCATACATTAGAACAGGAATACTTCGCTCACCCACCGTTGGAGCATCGATCCCCTCTACTTCCAGCATCAAAGCTACATCGTCTATAAATAAGTTAAATAACAGTGGTGACAATACGCATCCCTGTTTTACACCCTTAACTGCCTTTATATTTTCTGAAACTTGGTCCCTCCCATATTTAACACAGAACTCCACTTTTTTATAAATTCCCATTAGCGTCCTAATCATAGTTCCCGATACTCCTAGCTGCCATAATTTCTGCCATAGGGCATTTCGTTCAACAGAGTCAAATGCTTTTTTCAGATCTATAAAAGTACAGTGTAACCTGCCTCGTTTGACACTCAAACATCTGTTAATTGCAGTTCTCAGGACAAATAGATTGTCCGCCGTCCTGAAGCCTTTCCTGAACCCGGCTTGGTATCGTGAAATTTTATTATTTTCATTTATCCAATTGTTTAGCCTGTTATATAGCACTGTGCAATAAATTTTTCCAAACACCGGCAGAAGAGAGAGACCGCGGTAATTGTCCGGATTGTTAACACCACCCTTACCCTTGTAAATAGGATGCAGTATTGATGTGGACCATTCATCTGGATAGCTTCCTTTTTCATAAATTTTGTTAAAAATACCTACTATGTATCCTGTCCATTTATCAATTTTCAAGGCTTCTTTATAGAACTCGGCTGGTATACCGTCTAGACCAGGAGCTTTTCCATTATTCATGGATCGAATCGCATCGCTCACTTCTAGTTTTGTTATCTCCGAGTCTAGCATTGGTACGTCTTGACCAACTAATAATAGCCGCGGTCCCTCCCAATTCCCCCCTCCTGTAAACACCCTTTCGAAATGAAGTACCCAAGTTTCTGGCGAAATTTGATTTACTTTTTTACGATATTTAATTTCCCTAATTACTTTCCAAATTTTGGTAACATCCCTTTCCTTCATAGCCTGATTGATTCTCTCCAAGATTTTTCCCTCCCAAATTTTCCCTGGTTCAAGCCGTTATCTCTTTATATCGTCTCCTCATCTCTATGTACACCCGCCGATTGAAGTCGCCACCCTCCTTTCTGAACCTCACTAAAACCCTCTCCGCTCGTCTTTTTCCTTCCCTACATGCATTATCGTACCAGCCTTCATATCGTTTTTGCCCTGATTTTCCTCTAATCTGCATATTTTTCCCCCCTTCCCACATTAGTAATCTTAATTTTTTCACCTCTTCCTCCACATCGCCTAATACCTCCGGTGTCGAAGACTCTAGTTTGTTAAGCAGATCCTGTGTCTTATCCTCTCTCCAACAGAACCGCCTAACAGTTCTAATGTCTCCCCTCCTTCCCGTATTCAAGCTCCCCACTTCCTTTCCCTCTTCTTCAAATTCTAATTGGATTTCGATAGGTGAGTGTTGCGATTCGATTCTGTCCGCTACTTTAAATGCTGTAATCCCAGAAACAAGATTCTGTGAGGAGAGAATATAATCCACGACACTTCCTCCATTACCGTTTCATTCCCCATACGTGCAACATGTGCTGCCCATCGCAGTCTACGAGACTTAACTGTTCTTATTATATCTGGCTTCCTATAAAGACCAAGTAGTTCATTGTTATGTAGTCTTCTCCATTCGCCTGTCTGTTCATCTCTCTTTAGTACACAAATTTTCCTAAGTGTTTTATTCTCAAATACCATTTTATCGTTATTCCTTAAATTGGCAATGTATCCTGTAGGATACATCAATTAGTTTAATTGATTTAGTAATTTTAATAAAATAGAAGAAAACGAACTTGAAGAAGTGACTTGGTTGAGTGTCGAAATTAAACAATATACCTCATTATTGCAGTTATACATGATTTTGTTTATATTACGGTCCGCCACATTTAAATAACTAACACGATAAATTAGTAATTTGTCAATTTAATTGTTTATAGAAGTAAGTTTGATTTGAATATTGTTACATGTTTTAGACCTATATTAATAATTTCTTCCATTTCCACTACAGCTAAATGACTGTGGTTTGGTTGAAATCAAATAATGTAAGAGAAGAAACAAATGATGTGCATATATTTTTTTTCTAAATCTGTAGAGTTTACAGTTGAAAAAAAAAACAATAATTATAACAAGACATACATCTGTGGAAATAGTTGCGTAACAACGAAATGTGATAGGGCTGGCAGTGATTTATGCAGCTGGAGCAATCCACTAAAATGATTCACTGTTTGTGAGGACTCCAGGATTATGGAGAGTGGAATGGCAATGTGGGCTAACAGCAGTGATACAATGATTGTTTACTGTCACGATCATTAATTCATGTTGCTGACATTGTCAGTAAGTAAATTCTAAATATTTAAAAACACCAATCGAATCACAAGGTTACAGTGTAAGCTAGAATTGTGCGTTAAAAAAAATTAAAATGCCAACACTTGAAACAAAATATCCGTAAATATTAAAGAAAATCATATAATTGTTTTAAATCCATTCTGATTTATATTAAAAACGTGTCAATTAAGCCAATGAAGAGACTTAATTTAATTTCTGTGAAATTCAGTAGCACATTGATAGAACGCAAGCGCCTAGAACCGGAGACGTTTGGTTCAAATTCTACCGCGAGCGTGCATTTTCTCCTAATATCATCATCTGCATCAAGGATTAGACCTTAAGATCTGTTCCTATCTCATGCTACAATTGGTCTGTCCATCTTTTACTGGGTCTTCCAACATTTCTTCGTCCTGGTGGTTTGTAATAAAGAATCTGTTTCGGAATTCTATTGTTATCCATTCTTTTCATGTGGTCCATCCATTCATCTCTGTATTGTGCAATTCTATCTAATAGTTTGAATATATTTAGTTCACTTCGTATATACTCATTTCGTTTTTAATCTGTTATTGTATAGCCAGCCACACTCTTCAGAAACCTCATATCTATTCTTCGTTCCTGGTTTTTCGTTAAGACCCAGTGTTCCGATTCATATAGTAGTGTTGCAACCCCGCCATTGTTTTATAAAATTTTAAAAGTGTCTCCTTTCTAGTTTTCTCCTAATATATTATCATAATATAATATTACCAATTGTATAAAAACCTGGTATAAATAAGATTATTCCAGTGGCGGCTGGTGGATTAATAATGTAGGGGACTGTTAGTCACCTACCTTGTCAACATTAAATACAACTAATTTACTTTCATTACAGAGAAGGGTACTCCACGGTGGACAACGTATTTGTTCTGAGAACATTAATTGATGACAATCTGAAAATGAAGGGGGGGTAAATTATTTTGTGCGTTCATTCATTTTAAGATGGCATTTGATACTGCGGACCGAAGCGCACTTTGGGAAAAATTAAATCGGAAAGGATTGTCTCATAAAATGATACATGCTTTAATGTCAATTTATAAATATGTTAAATTTTGTATAAAGTAGACCAAGGGCACATTACAGAGAGCAGTGAAGCCAATCGGGGAGTGAGACAAGGTTGCATTTTATCACCAATGCTATTTAATCTATTCGTTGATGATATTGTAGACGTAATGCTAGAAGGAGAAATTGAGGCTCCGGAGATAGGAAATGTTAGAATCCCAGTCCTGTTGTATGCATATGATTTAATTATCTGTTCCAAGACAATCAAGGGATTGCAAAGAGGTCTTGACCTACTGGAAATATACTGTAGGAATTGGGGATTGACTGTAAATGTTAGTAAGACAAAAACAATGACCTTTAAAAATGGGACGGTTTATGGTAGAGCAGAGGAATGGAAATACAGAGATCAAGTACTTCAAAACGTGAAACATTTTGAATATCTTGGTACGACGTTGAAAATGAACGGAAAGTGGAAAAAACACATTGATATAGCATTATTTCAAGGGAGGGGACAACTTAACAGTGTACTCGGTATTCTGGGTCGAGTGCCTGATATTCCAGTCAGCACATTAGAAAAAATGTATGGAGCGATGGTCAGGCCAGTAATGCACTATAGTAGTGAGATTTGGGGTTTCCAAAGAACGGAAATGCTAAATAAGGTATATACGCATTTTCTAAAGTATATTACAGGACTTAGTAAGGCCGTTTCTAACTGTGGAATTTTATATGAATTCGGGTCATTCCAGGACGACATTAACTGTAAAATTCGTGTACTCAATACTGGTTGCGAGTAATCCAAGGTGAACAAACAATGCTTAGAGCAATTTGTTACGACCACCAAATTAAAAACATAGATGTTAAATTTTGGGCAGACGATTAGGAGAGAACTCCAAAAGATTGGGATGGGCTGGATATGGGAAAAAGGGACTGAAAATCGCAAGAACGTGTGGAGAAAAATAAGGAGGAGGTACTTAGATATAAACCAACAAGATACCTTCGCCGAATGTACAGGAAAACGCTCACTGTGTTTACAAAGAGACCTAAAACACGTCTGGGGAAAAGAATCGTATATACTCAACCTAGTATTTAAGGAGAGATCAGGGCTTGCTTGGTTTAGGCTGGGGGCATGGAAATTTCTAAAAATTAGCGACGATCACGATATGCGAATATGTCCAATGTGCGGGAACTTTGAAGATGAGATACATATATTAGGAAAATGTAATGATTTAGAATATTGGAGACGTCAGTTATTACCGGAAAGATTTCTAAATTCAAATCGGGAAAGATTGGCATGCTACGAGTTATTGGTAAATCCAGAAAATTGGATAAACCTCGGTAAATTTCTGGACAAAACGCGAGAAATAAGGACAACACTCATTCATGAATAAATATATGTTATCAAAATGCAATACCATTAATTATTAACAATTATATATAAATTAATTAGTATATAATGCTGTTGTGTTATTATTTAATTGTAATATTATTGTGTTTTCTTTATATAATTGTAATGTTAATTTTTTTTAGTGTATAATGCTATTGTGTTATTACTTAATTGTAATATTATTGTTTTCTTTATGTAATTGTAATGTTAATGTTTTTAGTGTATAATGCTATTGTGTTATTATTTAATTGTAATATTATTATTGTGTTTTCTTTATGTAATTGTAATGTTATTGCTGTTTTTGTTGTTTATTTTTCTTTACACTAGTACCAATTATTACTTTATTGTAACGGACTGTCAACAGCACGTACGGCTTACTGCCCGTGCGACCCATATTTGTAAATAATATTGTAAATATCTTACTTTTTGTCTAATAAAGTCCTACTACTACTACTTTCATTGCAATTAAGACGTCTACTAGAAACTAAAGGTCTTAAGTGCACTTTTTGGTCAAAATACTTAATGTCTCAGTTGTTTGAAGGACTAGGAAAAAATTGTGTAAAATGTATGGGTGCTGAGTTTATAATAAGAGGATTTTAACTTTAAGAAAACAATACGAATGGTAACTGACACAGAATCAAACTTTAAATTAAATTTTCTCAAAATTGATTAATACATCAACTTCCCTCGGCTTCTAGATACCTCTATTTCATAGATATAAAATTAATGTTGTTACCTTGTGTGATCTAGCACTATTATTTCTGCTTGAAAGCGTCTGCCACATCATATATGAAACACGATTATCTCAAATGAAAACTCAGCTACGCATTGTGCAATGCAAACATAAATTTCAGTTTCTTCTTTGGCTTTTTATTTTAATTAAATTCGCCGCTATTATTATTATTATTATTATTATTATTATTATTATTATTATTATTATTATTATTATTATTATTATTATTATTATTATTATTATTATTATTTAGCGTAAGCCTACAACACATTTTCGAATATTGAAAAAAAAAAAATTGCTCGCGCACTGACAATGAGCCCCATCTATCTTAAACTAAACTTAAAAAAAATTAATTAATAGTTAAAAAATTAAAGAAAAGTTTTAAATTAATTTTTTTTTCCTTGTGTGAATAAACTTATTGTTGCCTGTAGACCAGCGTTAGGGCTGGTGGTCAGCGTTAGTTACTACCGTTCATGAGGTCCCGGGTTCGATTTCCGGTCAGGCCATAGGATTTTTTTCTTATAGGGAATTATTCCTATGGTTGCCCATGGTCTGGAATTTAGGTTAAATTTAGATTAAGAACACTTCTGGCGCTTCATTATCATTGATTACCAATCATATCATCGTGGTAACGTAACTCCGTCTTTCAGGTGCCCCAACCAAAGAAATGGATTACAATTCCGCCAATGCCAGGGGAGAAAGCCAGGAATGTCATAGAAGACGGCCTTGTGGCATTAGACAAAAATAAAATAAAATATAAACATAACAAATCTCGTTTGAATATTTCGAGAATTGCCAACGGAACAACAGAACCATACTACAGAACAATTTTCGTGGCAAATTTTTATTGTGTCTCAGAGACACTTGATGTAACACTACTAATAAAGAAATCGCGTCCATTTTAAAACAAACAAAAATTTTAAATATGGTTCGTAAATAAATTAATTCAGTAAATATGGATTCTAGGGGGGTGGGGGCGACGCTCCTCAGTAGCCGCCCCAGAAGTATCCTACATACCAAACAGTATCATGTGTACCTATCGTGACTGAGTATACCACATTATTAAAAAGAGTCGATGTATCAAGATGATTTTTGCAAAAAAAAGAAAAACATTAATTAGGAAATCGTAGGCTGCATCATGTTCCATTCAAGCCTCCCATATTTTAATTAAGTATAGCGTGTTAAATAACGAAAAATCGCTGTGATATACAAAGTCCGTCTCCAAAAAAATCTGTTATTTTTAATTGCAAGGCGCTAAACTCCAGTGCCAAATATCTCATTTAAGCTAAAGAGAAGTAATACAACTGCTGAATTGGTAGATTGGATAAACCTCACTACCTACCGCCCCGCATCAGTCCATCCCGCTCTTACTTATACAGGGAATCCATATGCTCCGCACAGTGGGTTGGCATTGATGAATTCTGGTTTCGATTTCTGTGCCGTGCAGTTAAAAGGCAGATAATTTTTGACGCGGCCTTGGTACATCACAACGCTTGTCTGGGAGAAATTTCAAGCAATTGTTGACAGTTCGCTTGTGAGAGGAAGATATATGCATTAAAAAATATATTAAACACGATGTTTTAAAATATACGTATATCTTGCTCTGGAATGAGAGTAACTCAATAAAATTAGGTCAGTGAATTTACAAGATGACGAATATAGCCCATACACTGTAAAAAAATAATATTACATTACTTTAAACGATTCAAAAATTTGTTCATTTAAGAATACCGGGATGTTCATTTGATACTCCTCTTAATCAAGTTAAAAAATTATGCTATAGGCTTTCTAGAAATGTGAATGATAGCTAAAATAAATAGAAACTGAATTTTTATTGTCACTTTAATACATACTGTATCTATGTGTAAACCAATCGTAGCACCAATATTTATCCTATATTCTATTTCTTGCCAAGTTCTGTCAAATGTATCATTTTGTATTGTGCAATTGTATAAAGGATATGATCTCGCAAATCCTGAAGATAATTTATTGCAATCACAAACACGCGGGTTTTCAGTGGAGTGACATATAGCGATAATATAGCCACAAAATTGACCTACCGTTTACAATCCAACGGTCTAGGGAGGTTTCTGGGAGGGAACCCTAGACATCCAAGTTCCGTCTTGTTGGGAGATTACTTCATATTCCAGAGGTTAGGGTTACCAGAACTGTTCCGCATATCAAAGTACTCTGGGTCATTTAATGACACTACATGTAACAACAATCGCGTTCGTCATCAGGCTGTAACAAATAACGGTCTAAGGAGGTTTCTGGGAGGGAACCCTAGACATCCAAGTTCCGTCTTGTTGGGAGATTACTTCATATTCCAGAGGTTAGGGTTACCAGAACTGTTCCGCATATCAAAGTACTCTGGGTCATTTAATGACACTACATGTAACAACAATCGCGTTCGTCATCAGGCTGTAACAAATAACGGTCTAGGGAGGTTTCTGGGAGGGAACCCTAGACATCCAAGTTCCGTCTTGTTGGGAGATTACTTCATATTCCAGAGGTTAGGGTTACCAGAACTGTTCCGCATATCAAAGTACTCTGGGTCATTTAATGACACTACATGTAACAACAATCGCGTTCGTCATCAGGCTGTAACAAATATATATTTTTGAACTATCTTGGGAATGTTCATTATATATGTGTGTGAATTGCCCCAGCTCCAGATCCTTACCTTATAACGATAACAGATCCTGATATGTGTGGCCTCATGTGAAAGAAAAAAACTTTTCAAATAAATTGAGGAAATGTCTGTTGTCATGGCTTATCATAATTATTATACCACCAATTGCATCTTGTAACAGTACATCGAATCCGCATATAATGCACTGTGGTTATTGGCAAATTGGATTTCCGGGATGCTTGGTATGTTCAATTACATGGGATTCTCTGAACCTCTGCTTTCATTTCTGCTACAATTTAAATAAAATACTAACTTTACAACCTGTGACGCGTTTTAATATTTTTTTTCATAAACTGCTGTCAAATTTTATTATTAGGGTTTAATTTTTCAAATTAGGTAATGACAGAAATTTAGATAAACACACTAAAATACAATAAAATACAAAGATTCAATTATCTATGCAGTACAATTAAACGTACCTTATTGAATAAAACTAGAAATGAAACTATTTTAAAATTTTACAAAGTATTGGCACTTCCATCTCTTATCTATGGATGTGAAACCTGGACATTAACAAAGACAGATAGTAAACAAATAGAGGCTGCAGAAATGAAGATTTTGAGAGCAATAGCAGGATACCAAAGGACCGATAAAGAGAAAAACGAAGATATAAGAACAGAACTTCTTCTCTTCTTCTTCTTCTTCTTCTTCGGCTTTCCCCCACTTATAGGTTTGCCGTCTTCAGTTTCCATTTATCTCTATCATTCCAATCTCCCTCTTCCAAATTCCTATCCTCCATTATTGTTCTGACGTAGGTTTTCCATTTCCATCTTGGTCTGTCACGTTTATTTCTTCCAGGGGGTGACCATTGGTATATATTTTTTGGGCATCTTTCATTTTCCATTCTTTGTACATGGCCATACCATTAAAGTGTTTGATTTTCAATCCTCTTAACAACAGATGTGACATTCATTTCTCTCCAAAGGAATTCATTTCTTATTTTATCCTGTATTGTTTTTTGAAGGCTTCTTCTAAAATAATCAAATTCAACTGTTCTAATTTTATTATTTTGTAATTCCATCAAAGACCAAGTTTCACTTACATATGACAAAATATTCTGTATTATGCTCTTATAAATTTTCATTTTAGTTTCCTTTGTAATATTTTTGTTCCAAATTATTCCATCTAATAATGTCTTAGTTGCAATTTTTGCCATTGCAATTTTAGTCTGTACATCTCTCTCACAGGTACCTAAACTTGTAATTATTGACCCAAGATATTAAAGAAGTTCACATTTTTTTTTATTTTCCCTGTTTCAAGTATGAGGTCATCCACATCCTTTCCCAAACACATATATTCTGTTTTCTGTAAATTTATATTCAGTCCCCATTTTTTATATTCTTCCATTAGTTTATTTATCATATATTTCATATCATCTTCATCCCCTGCAAAAAGTATTTGATCATCTGCAAACAACAATGAATGCAGTACTTTTCCTCCTATAGGAATACCCATTTCAGAACATTTTTTATACCATAAGTTAAGAACCTGGTCTAAATAAATGTTAAAAAGATTTGGCGACAAACTGCATCTCTGCTTTAGGCCTTTATTCACTGTGAATTCCTCTGTTAAATTATTCTGTATTTTTACTTTAGCTTTTGTATTACTGTAGATCCTCCTAATAATATTAATCCAGTTATCACAGATTTTCATATTTCTCATTGCCATCCATAACAATTGTCGAGGTACACTATCATATGCCATCTCTAAATCAATAAAGGTCATATGTAGTTCTTAATTTTATGCTACGATTTTCTCTTGTAATTGTCTAATACAGAAAATATTATCAATACATGATCTTCCACTCCGGAATCCACATTGTTCTTCTCGTAAGTTATCTTTTATCTCCTTAAGTTTAAAATTTATAATTTTACTAAAAGTCCTAGCTGTTGAAGGTATAACGCTTATACCTCTATAATTGGAACACAATTTTTTATCACCTTTTTTAAAAATAGGAGTAATATACGATAAATTCCAGTCTTCTGGGATATCGTCTCCAATTTCAATTTTATTAAAAAGTTTTGTTAAAAATATTACTAAAAATATCTCCTCCATGTTTTAGGAGTTCTGTCTGAATATTTCCTGGTCCTGGTGCTCTCCCATTTTTGCCTCTTTCAAAGCTCTTTTTACTTCATCTTCTGTTATCTCTGGAGTGTCAAATTTATATTCTACATCCGTATCTTGAAGTTGAAACTCATCTATTTTCTTGAAGTAAACCTTTATAATATTGCATCCATTCTAATGGTCTTATCAACTAAATATTTATCTTCTTTCTTTCTGATTTCCTGATATTTTGTAATGTTTTCCAAGCTTCTTTGGATCTAGCATATCGAATCGAATGATCTATATTCAAGCATATATTATCCCAGTACTCATTTTTTGTTCTTCTCACTTCCGCTTTTGTTTTATGTTTTAAAGTGATATATTCATTTCGACATGTTGTTGAGTGATCTGATAACCATTTCATCCGTGCTTTCTTTTTTTCTTCTACTAATTTTTTAATATCGTGATTAAACCATTCATTGTTTCTTTTTGGTTCTCGATTTTCTGTCCCAAGTGCTTCTAAAGCTGCTGAATGTATACTTTCCTTTAGTTGATCATACATTTCCACTGCAGATTTATTTAAATTTAAATTAAATTTTTGTTTTAATCTTGATTGAAAAAGATTTTTATACTCTCATCATAGAGTAAACTTACTTTATATCTTTGTTCATTCAAAGGGGTTGTATTTATTCTGTCTTCCGTTACTTCAATATTTTGTTTTTTCCTACTTCTTAATATGCATTTTCCCAAAAGCATATAATGATCACTTCCGCATTCTGGTTTTCTATACACTCTAATATCTTTCACTATCATATCACGTTTTTGTTTCACAATTATATAATCAATTATTGATTTGAGACTTTTTGTTGGCTGTTCCCATGTGTATTTATGTATTTCCCGATGTTGGAAGAAACTATTCATTATCATATAGCCTTATTGTTTACATAAACTTATCAATCTATCTCCTTTGCCATTTTCCACTTTTTCCCCAAATGGTCCAATCACTTCATCTTTCATTCTACTTCCTACTCGACTATTAAAATCTCCTGTTATTATTACTTCTTGATTTTTTTTTATTTTGTCCAAAATTTCTGACAGTTTGTCAAAAAATTCATTTTTCTCTATGGTTGTTGCATTTTCATTTATGGCGTATACTCCTATTATTATAAGCTCTATCCCAAAAAGTTTGAGATTTAACTTAATAACAGAACTTAATATATTTAATCTCTGTGAACGAATAAAATACTATCAAAATGCTTATCTTCAGCACGTATTACGAATGAAAGAACAGCGCATACCAAGAAGAATATATAATTATAAACCAAAAGGGAGAAGATTGTTGGGAAGACCATTGAAAAGATGGAAGGACCAATTCGACCTATAATGAGATCGGAACAGGCCATTGGGCTTAATCTTTGTTGTTGATGATGATGAATGTTTCAAATTATTTCGCACCTTTTACAATGATTTTTACATTTTTTAACGATTATTTGATTTTTTTCTCGATATTGAACTACATAAAGACATGTCACCCTTATTGATTTTAGCGAATATTCTGTGTTCAGTGAAGCCAACATAGAGTCTGTGCTAATTAACTTATACTAAATCAAATAACCGTGCATTCCTTCACAGGTTAGATTACTTAAATTGCGTTAAGTTAGCTTTTAGGTTGGTCTTTCACAGGTTGGAGTACTTAAATTGCGTTAAGTTAGCTTTAGCGACGCGAGTTCAAATGTCGTGTATATGTTGGCAACATTCCGTGATTCCATAGTGTAAACCGCTTCGCGTCTGTTGACATACGCATGATGTATGATTTGGAACTTACAGCACGTACGGCTTACTGCCCGTGCGATCCATATTTGTAAATAACATTGTATGTATCTTACTTTTAGTCTAATAAAGTCCTTATGTATAATAGAAAAAAATTCGCGTCACATGTTGAAAAGTGTTTCAAAATAAAATACCTTCTCTTCTGAAAAATGTTAGTTAGAACTTCGGAAATGTGTTTTAACGCTTTCGGATGTCAGAATTTCTCACACCATCCCTTAGTGGGTTCCCATGTGCATCTCCTTAAAATCCTCACCAGTGACTTCTTTACGCTCTTATGATCGATTTTTGTCTCTGCCAGAATATAGATTTTGCATGCTGTTACGATATCTGCTTTATGCAATTGTGAGCAGCACATTAAATTTATTAAATAACATGTATTTTTTACTTTCTTATTTATAGTACCACACTCATTCCATAATTTGGCAGACCTTGTTAGTAATGATTAATTTAAATCACTAAGATCATCATCAACAAGTATTAAGCCCAATGGCCTGTTCCGATCTCATTATAGGTCGAATTGGTCCTTCCATCTCTTCAATGATCTTCCCAACATTCTTCTCCCTTTAGGTTTATAATTATGCATTCTTCTTGGTATGCGCTGTTCATTCATTCTTAATACGTGCTGAAGATAAGAATTTTGATAATATTTTATTCTTTCACAGAGATTAAATACATTAAGTTCTGTTCTTATATCTTCGTTTTTCTTTTTATCGGTTCTTCGGTATCCTGCTATTGCTCTCAACATATTCATTTCTGCAGCCTCTATTTGTTTACTATCTGCCTTTGTTAATGACCAGGTTTCACATCCATAGATAAGAGATGGAACTGTCAATACTTTGTAAAACAGCAAAATACAATCACCAAGAAATATGGTATAATCAAGCAGGGTATGGTCAAGAAGGAAGTGAAAAATAGAATAATCATAAAAATGTTTCCAGCTGTACTTTTAGAAATAAATATATTGAAAATATGGATAAAAATCAGGCACCATCCTGAGTCTTTCTGTTATAACATGCATAATGGGTCATTAGTCTGTTTGATGATGACATTACTGAGTACTACAATTCTATAATATGTTGGCTGTGAAGACTCTCTGATAAGGCTGAACTTCTGTAAAAACAGGAGGTAAATAATCGCCACACTTGTGGAACCCCACAGGAGGGCGAGGTATTTCCCCGTGGTTCCCCACTTGAAATATGAGGGCCATTCCGGTATCAGCGTGATACAGAACATGGCAGTGAAAAAACCAGTATCCTGCAACAAGATAAAATACGTTAAATATTAATTACCAATCAACAACAGGTATATGATCCTTCATTTCCTGAATACGAAACAATAACATTACTGCGTGTGCCATAGCCTACTGCAGATATCTTAATTACATTTTATCTACTGTTATAACAATCAGTGACGTTTTAGTTCGTAGTAACTAGGCAACAAAACATATATTTTATATTCTAACAAAACACGTTATCAAAACATAAAACTCAGGTTCAACATAACATAAAATAGTTCACCGCTGAGGTCTCGAGGTAGCGTACTGCCTTGTCACGCAGCGTGAGGTTTTTATCGGTTTTTTTTCTCACCTGTAAGAGAAATGTCAGGAAACGTTAAGGCCCAAATGGTCCCCGAACATCACATGGCCATCGCAGTCATCTCATTCATATTCATCTTAGATTAAGCGTGGGATTAAGGACTCTCAATCACAATCACACTTTATGATTGATGGTCGACCCCTCAACACATTAATGTATGCAGATGATCAAGTAATATTGGCTACTTCTGAAGATCACCTACAAATAGCAGTACATAGATTGTCAAATATAACCCAAGATTATAATTTACAAATTTCGGCGAGTAAGACAAAAACTATGGCGTTTCAAGGGAAAATACCAATACGAACTAAAATTGTTATTAACAACAATATAATAGAACAAGTTAATAACTTTACTTATCTTGGCTGCAATCTTTCCTACGACACATGTAAAGACATAGACATAAAATTGGTCAAATTTCAAAAACTTATAGGAACAATAAAAAACATTCTTTTCCGAAAAGTACGTCCAGATACAATTCTAAAATTTTATAAAACAATGGCTCTTCCAACTCACTTTATGGTTCTGAAACCTGGACTCTTACTACAGGTAAATTAAATAGGATAGTAGCTGCAGAAATGAAGTTATTAAGACCTTTAGCGGGTTATACGCTTTATGATCACATACGTAATGAAGATATCCGCAAAGCTCTCAACACACCAGCAATAACTGAAATCATTAAAAAATATCAAATAATTGGCATGAACACCTTCTGAGAATGCCAAACAATAGACTACCTCTGCAGCTATTGAACTACAGACCCACAGGGCGAAGAGACCCAGGAAGTTCTAAGAAGAGATGGAGGGATCAATTTCTTTCCTGAAGCGGAACAGGCCAATGGCCTAATCCATGACTGCCATTGATGATGATTAAGGACTCTCCTGGCGCACCACTATCATCATCACCATCACCCATCATATCATCGGGGCAACGTAACCCCACCTTACAGGCGCCCCAACCTCAGAAGTGGGTTACAATTACGCCAACGCCAGGAGAGAACACCAGAAATGTCCAGAAAGGACAGCCTGAGGGATTAAAAAAAACATAACGTAAAATAAACTTTTCTTTTCCAAAGCCCACATTACTCTTTCTCTAAACATATCGTTTAAGCAATAAATAAATATTAATCAATATACAACATATACTAAAATACTGTGAACGTAGATAAAATATTGTAGACAACACCTTACAAAATTAGGTTCAGTAACTCGCTGCTCTCAGAACACTCGCTTCAGTCATGTTCTAACTTGAACATCTCGTGACTAAACCTCTGCTTTTGTAACTTGTCTAAATAACTATTGTTTTGCAATAGTTAATGCTTGCCACGTTTAATAGAGCTATTGACATTTAATTACAATGGTTCCTATTGTTTTATATTAACCATTGTATTGTATTGTAAGCCCATGTTTTCCCTTTACAGAGGTTTAGGCGCTCTCCCCCTACAGGGAAGAACTTGAACCATACTAATTTAGTTACACTTGTTTTCGTATAGATACCATTTTGAGTGGTCCGTGGTCAGCGTTCCGCCTCATATTGACATCTAGGAAACCAAGGTAGTACTAGGACGGGAAAATTCGGTAAATTTTGCTTAGAGGCCTTTTCATTCAGGCTTAAGGATTTTTTACGAGCCTGAAAATCTTCAGATTCGGGATCCACGGCTTAAAGTCCCTCCCGGAGGACTTGTTCCTTGGATTTTTCCGTCCTAAAAAATCCATCGACCCTGGCCGGGTTTGAACCCGCGACCAGAGGAAAGGAGCATAACCACTATTCCACCGCAACCATTCTTAAAATTAAATTGCGTTTCTCCTAAAATGAAAAAAAAAATGTTAAGAAGTATATGTAGCCTTTAGGAAGCTGTTAGGAGTAGGATTCTATGTTTGCATAAAATCTGCATGAGATTTCAGCCGTGTTGTCAGTTGAGCGGATTCCAGGGCTTGGTGGAATCAGAAGTTGTCAGTCTGCTCCTATAGAAACTACAATCTGCAACCTTTCGGATTTTAGTATATTGACTTAACCACGGCTTAGCGCGGGGAGCGTGCTACCCAAACTATCCAAATGTAATAGTTGAATGCAGGCTTTCACGGCCTGTAATCATAATGTTAAGAGATTCCAGGCTATTTGGCCGTGGTCCCGGCACATAGCCTGGAATCTCTTAATATTATCTAAATGTAAATTATTAATAATTCAAATTTTAAATTATGGATTATGGTTATTTACAGGCAAAAGTAAGCACATTTGAGTATAAGATTTATAGAAAGTACTTCGACGGAAAATGGGGAGTTTAAAGAATAAATAAATATGACAATATTATTCACGAAGCCTGCAGCAAATAATAATAAGAGTAAATATAATACATGTTATGACAGCTCCTCCAAACCGTATAAGTAAAGAAACTACGATAGAATTTCAAAGTATGAGAATAATAACAATTATTATTATTATTATTATTATCTTCTTCTTCCTTCCAAGTATTAGTCCAAGGCCTGTTACGATCCTATAGAAAATTTTCCCTTCAGCATTTCATAGGACGGCCCAGAGATCTTCGTCCTCTTGGTATATAATTATAAACCGCTTTGGGGATCCGATTCGAACTCCATTTTTCAAGATGGTATTTCCAATTTAGTTGGTACTGTTTAATATATATCAAAATTGACGTAGTGTTCAATTTTTTATGATATCGGTGTTTGTCCCGCGCCGTAGCCGAGCGGTTAAGGTAGGAAGCCTTGGCGCAGAGCTACGGGATTTGCGCTGGTTCGAGTCTCCATGGGGGAAGAAATTTTCTCATGGTATTTCGGCCAGTATGGGACCGGTGCCCACCCAGCATCGTGAGGCAATTGGGTAGCTACAATAAGTAGCGGCTCCAGGTTGAGGAACCAGCTATAACGGCTGGGGGACTCGACATGCTAACCACATGTCACCCCTACACTGGCTGTTGATCATCTACCTCTGTGATTGACACATGTGGATGTGAAGGGCCAGCAGCCGGCTGGTAAAAGGGCAACCGCTGAAAAGTGGAAAGAGCCTCAATCGGTGTTCCTTTTCCGATCCCATCTGGTGTAACCCGCTGTTCTGCGCATGAATCTCATTTCGAGGCTATAAGATGGCAGCCTCATCACTGGTCTTGCCTTCCTTTGGCCAGCACCAATCGAAGGGACTATTATTAAGCTTTCAAGTCTTATACGAGAATTTCCCTGAAGAATCAAACTTATTATTATTATTATTATTATTATTATTATTATTATTATTATTATTATTATTATTATTATTTGCTTTGAGATGAATCAGTAATAGTGTTGAGAGCAATAGCAGGATACCAAATGACCGATAAAAAGAAAAACGTAGATATTAGAACAGAACTTAATATATTTAATCTGTGTGAAAGAATATATTACCAATATCCTTATCTTCAGCACTTGTTACGAATGAATGAACAGCGCATACCAAGAAGAATGTATAATTATAAACCAAAAGGGAGAAGAATGTTGGGAAGACCATTGAAGAGATGGAAGGACCAATTCGACCTATAATGAGATCGAACAGGCCATTGGGCCTAATCCTTGTTGATGATGATGATGATGATGTGAATTATTATTATTATTATTATTATTATTATTATTATTTATCAATGGTATGAATAATATGTCGGTTTATGCTGATGATGTATTATTATTACGCGATACCAGGAAATACTAAATACTAAAAACTAACATATATATTCTTACATTCTATTATATAACACAAAGAAAATGGGACTGGAAGTAATCGTCACTAATACTAAATATATGGCATAGAATTGTATTATATAATGGAAATGGACAATTAATGATAAATGATGGAAATTTAGAAGAAGTGACTGAATTCAAATGCCTAGGAACAATAATTACAAATTAGAAATGAGATACAGAAAGAAATAAAACATAAGCTTAATTCTGGAAATACAGCGGCATGCTACCCATCCATTAATTAATATTAGACGAACATGTAGTGTAGCGTACATGTGGTGCCCATTTGTTATTCTGGTTCCCTATCTTACAGCCAAAATACAAGAAATGTGTATTTTTATTGAAGGTAGGCCTAGAATTAAAAAAGTTTTAGAAGTAAATATTACTTCGCTATAAATATACCAGAAGTTATCTGTATTATTTACAAGGCAATTTTGCACTTGCTTGTAAATAGTAGATTACCATCTGGAACCATATCACACTACAATTAATACCAAAGCACTACAAGATACTAAAACACGACCATTTTCTTATTTATAACACTCGCCACAACGCTGTTATCTAGCCACAATTAATCTGAACACATGATGAATATTGTGCGCGTATGTACCCTGTCACTTGATGACACTACCTCTGAGAATGATGATATTATCAGCCGGTGTAGCAAACTAATTATATATGGGACTCGATATTTTTTCGACAAAAAAAACTTAATTACAGGTAATGGCTGCAATTCGAAAACTAGAGATGAGATGCGACTTTTACCTTCAGATTCGAATTCCGTTGCACTGAAATAACAAAGTTTCGCCTATTTTATTTACATGACATTTTGTGTATTGAACAGTATTGGATATTTGAGAATATCGTTGTTAGAAACATTTTTGGACTAAAGAGAGACGAACCGACAGATGAATAGAGAAAATTAAATCTCGTAGAATGTGATGAGCTGGACATGTGACTCAAATGGTGAATGGCATGGAAACACTTTTGTAAATCAGTAGGTAAACAGAGAATGAGGTGGGAGAATAACATCAAACAAGAATTGAGAGATGTAAATTATACAAGGGATGATTAGAAAGCATTAGCTCAGGATAGAGATATATGGAAAGCTTATGTCCACGCGGCTATGAACCTACGGGTTCGATAGTCAGTGGGTTAGTTGTTATTATTACTATTTTGTATTTTAATTGCATTTGACACTTTCTGCATTATATTAACTTTGTAAAGGGAAACAGAAGGCATGATGGTACTAATCCTATTGTTAAATTAATTAATTTAATTTTGTCGGACTACTCACTATACTAATATTGAATTATCTGATTCCAACTCCAGTCACATGAACATGTTGATGCCTGAAAAAATACTGTATTGTGGATAAATACACACCACAAACTATTTTTTAATTATTTTATATTAATATTACATCTAAGTCATTAGCATTATCGTAACCGAATTTCACGGCCGCGCGGACACTATACATCCTTATCCTGAGCTCATATTTTCCAATCACTCCATGTATAAATTCACTTCCCTCAAATCATTGTTAATGCTATTCTCCTACCTGAGTTTTGGTCTACTTACAGGCGGTTTTACCTTCTTTTTACAAGAAGTTTCTATGTCTTTCTTTCATTCTCCACTCTTATCACAGCCCGACTTATGATACCTCATTTTTTTTAAAATCAAGGAGCTATCGTTGTGCAATTTACTCCATTCATGTGTTTGTTCGCCTCTGTTAATTTTCCTAAATATCATTTTTCACATCCTTGTGCCTGAGCTGGAATAATCACTGTTTTATATATTTTTTGATAAACATATCTTGGATGCCAGGAGACTCTAATCTACAATAACATTTGTTTACAGAGTTCAGCGTATGGTTTAATTTCTTTCTAAAAATATTTCCTGTTTTTTTATCGTTTCAATGCATCTGAATTCTCTCGCTCTCTCAGCAGATTTTGCACCATTTGTTGTTAAATTTCTATTTCCATTCAATGATGAATTTTGTGTGTGATCGTATATCTACTTTTATTAAAATTTACTTCTAATAAAATAAAATAGGTTAAAATATACCTTCTTAGGTAAAATCCGTCGTCCTCAACTTATAAAATATGTAATCTTTATGCCTGTAGGCCTTTCAGAACATCCGTTCCACTTCAGCAGGTCCCTCTTCGCTACAACATCCAGCAGCATCAACCATCATACTGGATGTTGTAGCGAAGAGGGACCTGCTGAAGATGGAACGGATGTCCTGAAAGGCCTACAGGCATAATGATTGTATATTTTATAAGTTGAGGACGACGGATTTTACCTAAGAAGGTATATTTTAACTTATTTTATTTTATGACTCTCCACCTCAACGGTTTTAACAATGAATTTTATTAGTATTTACTTCTAATCCCTGTTTTTTTGTTTTTAACATAATATGTGTTGAATTTTATTGTTTCCTCTCTATCGCCTAAAATACATCATCAATATACCAACAGTTGGTAATATATTTAGTTATAAGGTTTGTTTATCCTCCAAAGATGTGTAATATTTATAGTTGTAGAAGATGGTGGCAACGAATGCAACTTCAGTTATGACATTACTAATTAAAAAAGCAATAAGTATTGATAAATCTGAATGTTGAATCTTAGAGTCCTACGTTACATTTAATTGAACTATATAGTGTTAACGAACTTTATATGCAGTGTACTGAGCGTACCATAGAACTGTTAACTTTGATTCAGACAGTAGATACGAACAATGATAGGCGTATCTGTAATTCTGGTTAACAACAAAATTTGGTAAAATTACCTGGATTGTCGGCAACTACTCTAATAATGGCGTAACCCGTAGCAGGCACTGACAGTGTGTCCTTATAGACTGAAGAGTTCGAGATAGGGTGTGATCCTGATGCAATTCTCTCTAGAATCACGTCTATATCTTCTCCACCTTCAAACTGGCCCATCGCTATCACATTGAAGGAATATCCATGTAAGTGGAATGGATGATGAACTGAGCCAAATCCTGAAACAAAACAACTATACAATTCTTTTCGGATGATTACCAACTCGACCGATTAACAATCAGAGGTCGTTCGGGGATGTTGAGCATGGAGCTTTATAACAAGAATTTAATGGTCTCCTGTACCTTATTATAATTCGTTATAATATTGAGGACCGATTATATTACATTTTACTGCAGCATGGTGCACACGTTTGACTATGGATTAATGGTAGGAGGACAGGAAGACCAATAAGATCGGTTGTGTAATTAGGTTTAGGAATAATATGGCTATCCTACATATAAATACAGTATGTTACTGAAATGAGCGTAGATTTGTCATGTGGTGGTAGGGAACATCCATACAAGTATTTTAACACAATGAACTTTGGATCGGAAATGCATTGTTGTGGGTTTACAGACTAAAAACGCATTTTGAAATTGTTGTACGACAAAATGTTGCTCTTTATGGTAATTGCAGTTAATGCAGTTGCAGTTAATGTTTGGGCGGGAATTCTAAACAATATCTTGCTGGGTCTTTATCTGCTTTCCCTCGCCCGACAGGGGAACATTACTTGACCTTTCTCCGAGAAGTGATGCTCCCAGAAATATTCGAAGACATTCCTCTCAACGTACGCTGTAGGATGTGGTTCCAACACGATGGTACTCCTCCCCACTTCACACGTGCCGTTAGAGCTTTCCTTGGCAGGAGATTTCCAGATAGATGGATTGGTCGAGGTGGACCCGTTCCTTGGCCATCGAGGTCCCCAGACCTCACATCATTGGTTTTATTTTTGTGGGGACACGTGAAGTCTCTTATCTACGAGACTCCCATGAACACAGAAGCAGAGCTTGTAGCGAGGATTGTGGCAGCGGCTGCGGAAATCAGGGAGCATCCAGATAT
Organism: Diploptera punctata; assembly: GCA_030220185.1. NCBI lineage: Eukaryota > Metazoa > Arthropoda > Insecta > Blattodea > Blaberidae > Diploptera > Diploptera punctata. The sequence goes on from JASPKZ010007266.1 coordinate 1,406,293, forward strand.
GCTTCTTAGTGCTCATCATCCGAGGTGAGACGCGCGGAGCTGTGCATCCAGGTCAGTGGTCGCTATTTCCAACAAGTATTGTAAAATAACATGTAATACCTTCCATTTTTCTTATAATTAATAAATAAACAACTTGTTCGACAATTTTAAATGCTGTTTTATTCTGTAGACCCACAACAATGCATTTCTGGCGCAAGGTTCATTGTGTTAAAATACTTTTATGCATGTTCGCTACCACCACACGAAAAATCTGCACTCATTTCGGTAACATTCTGTATAATTACATTGCAAGATACACTGTTTATGCAAGTAAGCATATTATAGTAACTGAATGGATAGATTTCTCAGCCACGACCTCGGTTTACCATTTTTTTTATTGTTTCCATAACACCTATAAAATTACTGAAAATTCACAGACATTGTTATAAAACCATAGAAATGATTCAGACATTTGTTTTTGTAATTAACAACGTAGATTTTCAGTTTTATGGTTATTGTGGAAACAATAAAACGGAAAACCGCGGTCATGGTTTAGACTTCGGTTGTATGGCTTACAGAGAAAGTTCAATATCGCATTCCGTTGGACTCTGTTCTCAGTCACCTGAGTCTAGTTCCCTAAGATGCTTTCAAATGTTGTACTGCCATCTAGATCTACTTAATCTACCTAATGGTCTTTTTGCCAAGAGTGTTTCAATATACATTTTTGATAGCATTTGAGCTCGCAATCAGGCTATCTCAATCTCCAACATTTTATAGCCTTGAAACTACTAGGACAACAATATAGATTCCTCCTTCGGATGCTTCCTAACATTTCCCATAACCATCCCTTATGGGGTCAAATATCCGTCGTAGATTCTAGAATACGTTTACCTTCTTTGCTTTTCTGAAAGTAAGAAGACCATGTTTTATAACCAAGGATTACTCGAATAATTATTGTCGTTTTATAAAAAAATTAGTTTCTTAGATACGATCCTGAAGACGGGAAACTTCAAATAAAATGGTAATACTAATTTTTTTATTTATGTCGGTATTTAAATTGACTACTCTTTAATATATATGTCTAGTGATACGAAAACTTAAATCATTCTGTTCCACTTGTGTATTATTATTATTATTATTATTATTATTATTATTATTACTATTATTACTATTACTATGCACTTGACTGTCGATACGCTTGCCCTGTCAGAAGGGTAACCAGTGTGTTTGCCCTCTATTGAACCCATCATTACAAAACCACATCAGTTACCCGCAGATAGTGTGGTATGAGATTAGCGTATAATAGAGTGTGGACTGGATTAGAAACATATTTTTCTCGTACAATGAACAGGCATATTAAAACTTTGCGTCATGGGATCATCACTATTGACACATTGTTATTTATTTACCCATTTAGCTGGATGGATTCATATAGTCCCTGTTTTACTTGTTTTTACTACAAGAATGTCTCAGTTGTGTTTATAAACTCGAATGTTCAGCTTCATGTTTACCTAAACAGGTAGAAAGCACATCTTCTTCACTATCCAACTCCTCTTTCTACAAATGATACACAGGAAACTTTGCTGGTCTCAAAGAGCCGTGGTTTGCTTATCTCATACTACCGTACTTTGATGTTGATGTGCATACTGTGTTATGAAACTCAGCAAATGACAAGTTATTTTTGTAGGAAGTTTCATTCCTTAACAGGTACTTCTGTGATTCACAATTTAAAGTCCACATCGCGATAGATCGTGCCACTGTATTGCTCGTGGCGTGTGACATGTGAAAACTACCTTAATGTGACAGGTTAAACGCAGATTAAGAACTAGAAGGAGAATAAGTTTTATTTTTTAACGAATTATACGACGTTTATAGAGAAGATTGACACATTAATTTGTTTCTGGTTTCTCAGTAACCGGACGATTTATATCCAGAGATCTGTTGTTAATAATTAGGTGATATTTTACGTGTTCTAGGGAACTATATATTGTTGTCTAGGGGTTGGTGTGGTAGAGAACAGACATTTAATGGTGAGAACCGTAGCATGATTGTCGGAACATACGTCTGAACATAGATACCGAAATATGTAAGGATGTACCAAGGTTTATATTACATCAAAAAACTCTCAATTAACCCTTAAATTGGCGATGTATCCTATAAGATACATAGATTTAATTTATCTAATATTTTTTATAGAACAATAGAAAAACAAACGAGTTAAAATTACTTAAATTTATGTCGACATACACAATAATATACAACAATAACTTAGAGTTTTGCATGATTTTGTTTTCATTACGGTCCGAAACTCTTAAATAACTGGCAAGAGAAATTATTTTCTCGCCAATAAAAGGGTTAACATGTTTAGGGTCGATTTCAGCAACAGAGGTAACTGTATTACGCCAGTTTTCCCCGTGTATAATGCATAGCTTAAACTGGCGTAATACAGTTACCTCTGTTGGTGAAACCGACCCTTAAACGACATCTTTCACTTCGGTGGTAGAGTTCTATTCAACTTGTATAAGTAAATATCTTTGGCGACCTCATCCTGCTTCTCCGTTTTTGTTATTTATAATTGCTTTTACTTTGTACGACTTTAGTCTATAACCTATTAAATTGAGACGGTTAGAAGCATGGAGTGTAAGTGCAAGTTTTGCGGTATTGAGAAAAAAACTGGTTAAGAGTTACTTTGTATAATAAATTCATATGTAATAGAAAATAATATAAATCATTCTTTATCTGCTCCTAGCGCATACATTTATATCTCTTTTGCCACTTAACAGAAGTATGCTTTAAGAATGTAATTATTCACCAAACTCGAATTGTGAAAAAAAAAAAAAACTCTACGTCCTTTATGTTCAAACCGCCTCAATTGTTCCTAACTCTTCCAGAATAAATAAAACATAATAATAATTATTATATCTGGTTTGTGAGATTCTCTCCCCAGAGACATCTTGTATCTCTGGGCATTTAAATTCTCACTAAATATACGTTGACCCAACTTATTTTTCTTTTTTTTTTTTGGTGCGGAAAATTATGATTATCCGGTTCTGTAGTGACCTAGAAGTCGCTATTAGATAGTATTTAATTTTTATGACTGTGATATGCTCAAGTAGAAGCTCCTGTCAGAGTTCAATCATTTTAACGGGGTTGAAGTTAAGGGAATGGTAATTTTGAGAGCCGTGATTTTGCTGGGAAATTGTAGGCTGAATTTTGCGATACTTGCTTATGCAATGTGCCCATAAAGTTTGAGGAAAATGTGCATGTCGATTATTTTTTGTTACAGGTACAGTGAATATACGTAATAATGTTTACAATAAACGAAAGAATGGGTTAATGGCGGAAAGTGACTAGACGTGTTGTATATCGCTCGTTGACCAACATATTATTTTGAAGGTGTGAACACATTCTAAGTCGCTTAAAACATCATAACTGATAGTTTGTGTTATATAAAACAATTTGGCTAAGTGTAAATTTATAAGATGGTCCCCAAGAAAAATAACTCAATGGAAATACAAGAGGTGGTGAAGCGTGTCTTACAAGAGTCGCTACAAGATGCTACCATGCTGTCAAATGTTGCCAACGTAATAAAGGAGACTGTTGCTGCGGCGGTTATAGAATTAAAAGTGGCATTAGAGCAAAGTCACGCCTTAATCAGTGAACTCCAGAAGTCTATTCAGGACCGCGATAACAAGATAGTGACTTTGGAATCTAAGATTGATAGCTTAGAACAATACCAAAGGCGTCAGTGTGTGCGTATTTTTGGCATTGCGGAGGAAGAAAACGAAGACACAGATGCCATCGCCTTGCAGGTAGCAGAGAGAGTTGGTGTTTGTCTCCAGGTCAGTGACATTGATCGTAGTCATCGTGTAGGTAGAAAAACAGATGGTGGACGACCTAGGGCTGTCATTGTTAAATTTGTGTCCTACCGTAAGCGAAGTGAGGTGTTTCGCAATAAAAAGAATTTGAAAGGCAGTGGAATTACGATTCGTGAGGACCTTACTAGTGCTAGGCATCAGTTACTTCGCGAAGCTATCAATATTCATGGCGTAACCAATGTCTGGACCCAAGATGGCTCTGTCATTGTTAAGGTAGGAGACAGAAAAAAGCGAATAAATCATCTATCAGATCTCAGGTCAGAGTGATAATTATCAACTCAGAAACTTGTGTAACTCGTTATTTTTTGTAATTTATTGCTATTAGTATTTAATTATTTACTGTGTTCATTTTTTTCATTTTTTCGTGTATAATCTATTTTTTATTATTTTTAATTAATTTACACTAAGCTAACTAATTTTAATTTAATTTTGTACTTCATATACTAAACACCAATTGATATTTAATATTTACGGTTTTCTTGTTTTAGTTAGTAACATTTCAACCATAGATTTAAGTAATGCACCTGCAGCCCCTTTTCGGTCTTTGACAGTACCATTGTCCCCATCTCAACACACCCCTTCCACCTCAGACCTTTTAAAATCACGTTTCTCTTTGAACAGCAATACACTCAAAATAACACACTGTAATGCACAGTCACTCCTGTCCCACTTCTCAGAATTCCAAACTATATTTTCAACACTAAATCTGCATGCCATTTTAATTTCTGAAACATGGCTGAAAAATACCCTTCCTTCTTCTCTTGTAAACATGCAAAATTACACCTTGATAAGGAATGACAGAATAGGGAAAAATGGAGGTGGAGTGGCGATGTATATACGTTCCGATCTACAACCGAAAATTGTATCCCATTCGCCTAGTGAATACTCGTCTCGACCCGAATACCTATTTATAGAAATTAGAGCAAAAATGCAGAAATGTTTATTAGGAGTAGTTTATAAGCCCCCAAATGTCGGTCACCTGCATGACATTGAAACAGTTCTCCAAAATCTGATACCATCTTATGAACATGTAATTGTACTAGGAGACTTCAACACTAACCTATTAGCCACAAATTCTTACAACACTATACAACTACAGACAATGTTCCAGTCTTGCAATATGACAATACTGCCTTCAGAACCAACCCATCATACTAGCTATTCTGACACACTACTAGACTTAATTATAACAAATAATCCTCAAAAAGTTATAACTAGTGGACAGATAGAAGCTCCAGGCATCTCTGCACATGACTTAATATACATTGAATATTCACTCCTTTGCTCTAAACGTAGACCTAGACTTGTAACATACAGAGACTTGAAACATATAAATTATGCGCAATTAATTGATGACGCTGCAAAACTACCTTGGAACAACATATGGACACTTAGGACTGTAGACGAGAAAGTTGAAAATTTTAATGACATGATTTTACAATTGTATGACAAACACGCACCTATCAAGACTAGACGTATAAACAGACCACCTGCACCCTGGATGTCTGATAATATCCGCTTGCTTATGACTGAGAGAGACGCAGCATACAGGAAATACAGGAGGAATAAAGAACTGACAGACTTACAGACATACAAACATCTGAGGAATAAAGTCAACCAGACTGTCAGGAATGCAAAACTAAGATATGCCCATACTATTATTACACAATCTATGTCCAACTCATCTGACATGTGGAAAAATTTAAAATCAATAGGCCTCTGTCAAAATAAACTACAGGTAGAAACAGCTGACCTACCACTAGATGAGTTGAATGACCATTTTACCCGCCTCCCTACTGACAACAACTCACAACACAAACAACAGACAATAGATGAACTAGTGTCATATTCCCAACCTACCCGAGACAAATTCTTTTTTTCCTATATCTCACCTGATGACGCCAAAAGAGCAGTATTACGTATTAAATCTAAAGCACAAGGAATAGACAATATAACAATAACTCTCCTACAAAAAATAATTGACATTATTCTCCCAACAATAACCCACATTTTTAATGCCTCTATAATGACCGGGACCTATCCCAGACTCTGGAAAATGGCTCTAGTTCGTCCTACACCGAAATCAAACACTCCCACAACACTCGATGATTATAGACCAATTAGTATTCTTCCCTGTTTATCTAAAGCACTGGAACACATAATACACTCACAGTTAACAGACTACCTCATCACACACGACTTACTTGATGAGCATCAGTCTGGTTTTAGAACAGGACATCATACAAGTACTGCACTACTTGACATTGTAGAGGACATAAGAGACTCAATGGACAAAAGCAAACTCACCGCAATAGTCCTACTCGACTACAGCAAAGCCTTTGACACAGTAGATATAGACTTAATGCTAGCGAGACTAAAGACACTACATCTGTCGGAAAACTGCCTTGATTGGTTTAGATCTTACCTCACTAATCGTCAGCAATCAGTTTCTGTTAATAATCGCATTTCTTCCTGGCGCTTGGTGAGGAAAGGGGTACCTCAAGGCGGCGTCCTCGCTCCTCTTCTCTTCTCGATTTATATTAATGACGTGACCAAGAAACTACAAAACTGCAAGCATCATCTTTACGCCGACGACTTACAGATTTACACACACTTTAGGCCTGACGAAATTAATGAATATATTGACAAAGTAAACACTGACCTCAGGCATATATCTTTATGGTCCAGACAATATGGGCTGAAACTAAATGTAAACAAAACGCAAGCAATAATTATCGGACATCCAAGACTATTACACTCCATAAACAATGGCAATATGCCGGCTGTCATATTAGATAATGAACAAATTCCTTATACCGACGTCGTTAAAAACTTGGGACTTTACTTAGATTCTAATTTAAATTGGCATGTGCAAGTAAAACAAACATCTAAAAGGATCTTCTCCATAATGCATTCCCTAAAGCGACTTAAACATTTTCTTCCTACAGCTCTTAAAAGAATTTTAATCCAAACCTTAGTGATGCCGCATTTTGACTACTGTGACGTTCTACTAACTGACATAAGTGACGGATTGTCGGACAAACTGCAGCGTGTCCATAATATGTGTATCAGATTCATATTTAATGTTCGAAAATACGATCACATTTCTCCATTATTCCACGAATTGTCATGGCTACATCTAAAAGAGAGAAGAAAATCGCACTGTCTAATTCTCTTATTTAAGATCCTACATACCTCGATTCCCAATTATTTATCATCCCGTTTCCAGTATCTATCCTCAAACCATAACTTAAACACAAGATCACAACATAGTCTCTTGCTTAATATACCGCAACATAGGACATCACATCACTCCATGTCATATACCATCTTCACTTCTCGCAACTGGAATTCCCTACCACAAGAAATAAGGGGCTGCCGGACATTGGCATCTTTTAAAAGAAATCTAAATTTATATTTGCTCTAACCTCGACTTCATTATTACCCAGTGTAAGGTATATATATTAATTGGTGTTTCGTATAATTTATCATATATTTATTATATTATTATTATTATTATTATTATTATTATTATTATTATTATTATTATTATCGTATCATTATTGTTGTTACCCTATAAAATGTTGTTTGTACATGAAATTTACATTGCTACATTTATTGTATCTTTAACTGTTTATAATTAGTATAGTGTATATCTATATTTGTCAAATATTTATTTGTATTTGTGCTGGTTGAGTGGAAGAGAGGGCCTTATGGCCTTAACTCTGCCAGAATAAATAAAGTATTATTATTATTATTATTATTATTATTATTATTATTATTATTATTATTATTATTAAGAGCATCCACAAGCTGGAGAATGAAGACTATGCGGAACGAGCAGCCACGTGGACGAGGAGAACCTCATGAATCATGTTCTCTTCAGTGACGAAGCGACATTTATGTCTCTGGCGTCATCAACCGACACAATTGTCGGATCTGGGCAATCCTTGTGAAACCGCCTCTGAAACAGCATCTGGACTTCATCATAGATTTTGCCATTTAAATGATATTGAACAAATGCAATTCTTTCGTTTCCTGTAAAAATTAAGGCGTATCTTCACTGTACTTGCAACAAAAATAATCCACATTTATGTTTTCCGCAAAATGGATGGTTACTTTATGGGCATTCTGTATTTTAGAAAAACCTTGAAAAATCTCAATCAGAAAATTGTCCGAAATATGCGCATCCACTTCGCAGTAACAAAGCTATTGACTGCCAAATACCAACTCTCCCGAACTTCCGAGCTTCCTTAACAGGATTGCCTTTAATTACTAAATCATTAATTTTATTACCTTTATCGACAAGAGCAAACTGTACTACTGATCCAAGAGGCACTTGTACGATTTGTATGCATTGACAGTGGTTATGTTGTTCTGGACATATGGGAAGTCCGTCATGTCTCTTGGGACAGAAATGTTCTTCCCGAATGTCTTCACGTTGAGTTAGAATAGGAGAGTTTGGCATCTCGTAACTGATGTTGTTGATGACACTATCCATCAGCATGTTTGGAACTGGCTCTGAAAATATACAAATCAATTATCCGACTCTTAAGTTTTGCTTCATCATACATTGAACGACAGCCCTTTAAGGGCCTCGGAATTTTTAAGATGCTTTCGCCAAACTTTCTGTCTTTTGTTAAGTTTTGAACAAAATCTTTTATCATAAGTAATACCACGAGTGATTTCCAAATTATCTATAAATTCACGACTCACGAAGTGAGGAGTGAATTTTTGTAGAGAATTTGGAAATCAAGAGTGGTATTTGTTAGGACCATTTAACGAATAATATTAAGCTGTTTACTCACAAATCATTATTTAAATATAGTTATTTTAAAATATTTATACATTTAATGTAAACGGCGATGTTTGAAAACAAATGAGAAACGTTATGTTTCACTTGTATCACTGCAACCAGATCATATTATTTATTGCCAAAGGATCGCAATATTGTAAGAATGCTCCCTAGGGGAGAAAAAATGTAACACATCAAACTGTATATTAATTAATTTCTGATGTCTTATGATGTAAATATGTCAATTATATTTTTCATGAACGTTATTACCTGGGAAAATATACGTTTAAGAAACTCCAAACAGTGATTTTTTTGTATAACAATTGCTACAATTGTTTTTATATTATCTCCCGCAACCACGATTAGGTTACATTCGTGCACTCTATATACAATCTGGTAGCCACATGCAAAATAATGCTATGACCTATTCAGAATGTTAAAAAGGACGAGCTAGATTTTACAGTGATAAAATTAAAGTGATAAAGTCGAGGTGATTGGTTGTAAATAAAAAATCATTGAAATGTGATTGATCATTGACTCCCATTTGGGGCATCAGTTAAATAGTCACATAAAATCTATTTTATATCTGAATATTTCTGTTCTTAAAATAATAGTTTCTGTATACATAATATTTTACTATACGGATAATTGTTTTGTCCGACTATTTAACTCATGCTTCAAATGGGAGACAATGAATTTTGTTTTACAACCAATGACAGTCTTGTTTCATCTCGATCTTTATCGAATTATCTTTACCAGCTCCTGCTTTTTTGATAAAGAAAGCTCATCCTTTTTAATATTCTGACAGATTAGAGCATTATTTTGCATCGATTGACTCTCCAAAAAATTCATTGAATATAGCAAATAATGAACAGATTCCTTCAAATTACATATTTAATAATTGTGTATTCAATAATTGTGTTTTAAATAATAATTTTACTGAATTGTTTACTAAAAAAATTAATTAATAATCTATAATGTTGGTTATAATATACAGTTTGATGTGTTTCATTATTTTCTCCACTAGGGTGAATTCTTACAATATTGCGATCCTATTTGGCAATAAATAATATGATCAAGTTGCGGTGAATAAAAAACAGAACCACACATTTCTGATTTGCTTTCAAACATCGCTGTTTACATTAAATGTATAAATATTTTAAAATACCGGTGACTGTATTTAAATAATGCGTTTTGAGTAAAGTAGCTTTATTTTATTCGTTAAATAGTTTTAACAAATGCCACTCTTGATTTCTAAATCCCCTAGATAAATTCATATGATAAAGTATATCTACGCAGTACATACAGAATATATTTTCAAACCATTGCAATAGATAAGAGATGCCATAGTAAATCTAAACAAATAAATATTTATTTCTTTGTTATTATGGATTACCCATAACTTATAATTGTTAAATTCAATATTGTGAGAAAAGTTTGTTTGCTTTCTTTTACCAAAATATATATTTATTAACATCGAGCAACTTGATTATTGTTGCCGTACCATTTGAGACTCGTATTCGAGAGGTCTCGAACAGTCAATTTTCTTTAATATTGTACCTCAGTGGTCAATGCAAATGTTAAACTGGAATTTCATTACTAGGTCCATTTTATCTTAATCGTTATTTCGTAATGTCATTAAAATTAAATCAACGTTGTAACAAAACACGTGGCGAACACAATGGAAATTCACAGCCTTCTGGATACAAGAAAAGTTTTAGACGCAGAATTATTATAGGTGTCAAAATGTCTATAAATAATAATTTAAATAAATGTTTCAATCATTATGGTATAATTGCGAAATCTAATATCAAAATGTATTTTTGTTTTTTAACAAATACACATTATTGATTAATAGTAGTAATAATAATAATAATAATAATAATAATAATAATAATAATAATAATAATAATAATAAATATACTATCTGTATACCCCACACTTCCCCCGTGGGGATTATGATTCTCGTTAGCGGGAGTTCATTAATGAAGCAAATTTAGTTACGCTTATTTATCTACAGATGTAAACGAGTGATATGTACCCAATACATCGCTTTAATGAGACGTCTAGTAAGAAAACTAATGTATTACTTGGATGGATGAAGGTCGGTTAAATTCTATACAGAGGCCTATTTTATGAGCCTGAAAATCTTTAGACTCGGGATTCACAGCTTCAAGTCCCTCCCAGAGGATTTGTCTCTTGGAATTTCCAACCTAAAAATCCATCGATCCCGACGGGTTTGAACCCGCGACCCTTGGAACTAGAAGCAAGGAACATAACCACTATCTCATCGCGGCCGACATAATAATAATAATAATAATAATAATAATAATAATAATAATCATCATCATCATCATCCGGTATCATGGCAGCTGCCGCCGTCTTCCGGAAACCAAACGCCATTCCTCTCTATCCATCCATTGATCTTGCAACTGCCGCCGTCTTCCGGAAACCAAACGCCATTCCTCTCTATCCATCCATTGATCTTCCTCCATTCCTCTGATATTCATAGCTGCTTGTACCCTTTCTATCCAAGTTTTCTTCGGTCTTCCTCTCTTCCTCCTTTCCATTGGGATCCATTCCATAACAATTTTTTGCAATCTTTCCTTGGCATTCGTTTGACATGACCATACCACTGCAATCTTTTCTTTTCTATAATGTCTATGATGTCCGGCTCCTCTTGTACACCCATAATTTCCCTTATTTCTTTATTTCGTATTCTATCCATTCTAGATTTTCCAGCTGATCTTCTTAAAACATCCATTTCGGTACTTAAAATTCTTTTCATTTCCCTGGTAGGAATTTGCCAGACTTCAGCACCATATTTTAAAATGCTCTGAATTATGGTTTGATATATTTGTAATTTTTAATTTTTTTTTTAATATTTTTGCTCCACCAAACAGAGTTTAAAGCATTTATTGCTTGTTTTGTTTGTGCGATTCTATTTTTTAATTTCCACTGTGTTATCGCCTGAATGGTCTAATTTTGTTCCTAAATAAGTGCATTCAATACTAGGTTTTAGTTCTTCTCCATTGTTGAAATTTATATTTTCCATTTCTTCTCCTATACACAGGTATTTAGTTTTCTCAATGTTTATATAAAGTCCCCATTTTTTATATTCTTCTTTTAGTTTTTTAGCCATATATTCTATGTGATCGTGGTCCTGTGCTATTAATACCTGATCATCTGCAAAATTTAATGAATATACATGTGTATTTTGGATAGGTATGCCCATTTTTTGACATTTTTTCCTCCAGTCTCTTAGTACTCTTTCGAGATAAATTTTAAATAGAGTTGGAGATAAACTGAAACCTTGCCTTAAACCTTTTGTAATAGTAAATCCCTTTGTTATAAAATTTCCAATTTTTATTTTGGAAATAGATCCTTTGTATAATGCTTTTATAGCTTCTACTAATTTTTTGGCAATGTTGGAATCGTCTAAAGTTTTCCATAACATTTTCTGGGGAATACTATCATATGCTAATAATAATAATAATAATAATAATAATAATAATAATAATAATAATAATAATAATAATAATAATAATAATAATAATAATAATAATAATAATTTAATGTAATGATAGCTGGTTGCATAATAAGTTATTTGCTGTTATTTGGTGCGTCGATGAAGTATTTCGAAGACTACGCGTGCTTGAATCAAATTTTCTCTAAGAGTCCGAATGCTTAACGGACTATAACTTTAAATTTAACTATTTCTCGGACGAATCTAATATTTAAACTGAAACTGAGATCGCGGTCTGCAGCTCTACGATGTTCCAACACTAAACACAGAGTCACTGATAGTGATAGTGCGTGTATTTTGATATAAGTTCTCGCTTATAAAGGCGGTGGCTCCTCCCACTTTTCTCGAATCCACTCCTTACAATTGAATATATATTTATGTTACAATAATATTATTTACTAGTATGTATAACATTTCTAAGAACTGGGTAAATTGGTTCTTTGATAATTAATAGATAAATGTTTATCAGTTTCTTTGTAAACTGTCAATGTTAAGAGATTATCTTTTCTAGAGGTGAATGAATGTCTTTTGTTGTCTGTACTAGCAGGTAGTAATTCTTTATCATCATTTCTTGGAATTGCTTAGTAACGTTAATTGGTTTCTAAGAATTGGCTCAATAGATTTTTAATATTTTTAATAGATAACTAATGTTATCTTTTCTTAAAGAATGAATATTTCTTTTTAGTTGTATAGCCTGCTAATTGGAATTAGTTATATTCTTTTGACAATACCCTTTTGTGTTCCTATATTATTTGTAACTTGAGTAGTAGGTGAAGTTCTGACAATACCTTTCTATTATTTGTCATTTGTATAGCAGGTAGCGTTTTACAGTATTTTATTCTGGACAAATGTACGTGGAATTTTTACCTGGATATATTTCTACTTTTCCACATACATATTTTATAGCGATATTAGTAATATATTCTATTTTCATTATTTATAGATTTATTTAATTTTAATAACAATTTAATATATTTCGGAACATTTTAGTTTCAGATCCATGCATATTAGCGTTGTATCTTAGTTTATATGTCTCCTATCATATTAATCGCTACATGTTACATCTCCCATCCGACCAGAACCCAATTGTTCCAGTTTACATTTGCATATGTCTGATCGATTTCAGTGTTATTGTGAATTAAATGACTGTTTTTTTTTAATTTTGAGCAAACAATGACAAAAGTAATATGACACTGATGAAATCTACATACCAAAGTAACGTTCATATTCTCCTGGCTGAAAAAGTCTATCGATTGTGAAAAGATGAAAACCGAATGCCAGCGTGAATGTGAAGTCAGGCTCAGGTTTTCTAATATAGTGTGAGATCGGTCTCAAGCTCTGCATCTGACTCAAACACACTCCCGAGTTCACGCCCGTGCAGCTAGCGTTGTATACATTCATCACCTATAAACACAGCACCATATTCACAAAACAAAAGTTAATTTAGAAAAATGAGCCTGAATTGGTATTTCAATCACTATAGCCATCAATCTAAAATGTTTAAGTTTCCAATATACCCGTATTTGTCTA